>JARFIW010001118.1:0-490000 GCA_036346225.1 Platerodrilus igneus | reverse complement strand
TTTCTTGACCCCGATACCTTGAGAAGGATTTTAGAGGGCTCATAGTAGGAAGTCCTGAAGAATTTTGGCTGGCGTACTACTTGTACAGTTATTGGTACTGTTTCTTTTCCTCTTGCTGTCCAAACTCGGACTAAATTAACAGAGATACTGATTATTCCTACTATTGCTCAGCAACTTATTTTAGGTATTGACTTCTACAGATTTTCGAAATGGTTCGTTCTGATACCATAAATAAATTCCATTGCTCTGTCCTTTCATATTACTCCTATTTCTAACCTAACTTTCGATCAATGTGCTGAACTTAATTTTCTTCTGGAACAATTCTTGCGACGCCAACCTGAAAAATTGGGTTGCACTACCGTAATTGGGCATGAAATTAAAACTATGTTGAGCCCATTAAACAACATTACTATCTGCTTTCACCAGCATTACGAGATTGTAAATAAAGAACTAAATAAAATGTTGAAGTTAGGTGTTGCAGAACACTCCACTAGTCCTTGGTCTAACCCTGTGGTGATGGTCAAAAAGTAAAGACAAAGCTATAGATTTTGCGTTGACTTACGATAGGTCAATTAAGTGACTCGGAAAGATGCTTACGCTCTGCCGAATAACCCCTTTACAAAATTCTAAACCTATTACAGCCTTTACTGTTTCGCACCGTGGCCTGCTTCAGTTTAATGCCATTTGGGCTACATAATTCTCCTGCTACTTTTTAACAGTTAATCGAACGCGTGCTAGGTGCCGATCTGGATCCTTTCTCTTTCTCATATTTAGACAATATAGTATTATGGTTACGCTTACTTTTAAAAAACATATCGAAATTCTTTCCGCTGTTTTCTCTCAACCTACTTAGGCTGGTTTTACTCTGTGAAGAGATAAATGTACTTTTGTAGGTCTGAACTTCGTTGTCTTGACCATGAAGTTAATGGCAATGGCCTACCCAATTTTGCTACCCCTATGACTCCTCTTACTGCCCTTACAAAGAAAAATTCTTCTTTTATATGGCCATCTGAATGTCAAAGTTCTTTTCTTTCTCTTAAGGGACAATTGATGTGTGCCCCAATTCCTTTTTTGTCCTAATTGTTCTTTGACTTTGGCCATCGAAACTGGCGTCTAAGATTTTGGGTTAGAAGCTGCGTTAGCTCAAAGTACATCTGATGGTGAAATTGTCATTTGCTATATCAGTTGTTCGTTATCTAAGGCTGAACGTCATAACTCTACAACTGAAAAGGAATGTTTGACTGTTTTTTGGGCAGTAGAAGAATTTAGTCCTTATGTTGAAGGCGCACATTTTATTGTCATTACCACTCACGGCTCGCTCTCATGGTTCAATAAACAATCACATCCCTCAGGTCGCTTGACTCGTTGGTCGATACGCCTTGAACCAGTTCTCTCAGAAGGCTCAGAAATTCCAGGAGGTGCGGAAACGAGTGGTTGCCCTTGCAGATGTTGACCCAGACTAGCGGCAACCCCTCTCATGTGGTATTTTCGTGATCCTTTAAGTTTTTACCTGTTACAACCTGTGGATATGTAATAATAACTCGTAGATGGATTTATGTAGTTTAATGAATTGTAACCAATGTCACAAAATAAAGAAAACAAACACAGCTAAATAAAAAAAATGCAGCACGCACCGTAACTACCATGTGGCCAGCGGCGTTGCCATTAAAAAAAAACAAACAAAGAAACAATGCTACAACTATAACTTATCTGTAAAGTACAATCCAACTGATCCTCATTAGCATCAACTATCACTGCCACACTCTTACGGATAAATGTATAATTTATTTGCAACACAAAGTTCACACATTAACTCGGTTCTAGAACAACCGACACGCGTTTTTATCACGTGCCGCACTCTCTCGCACGCTTACCCCGACTGACCCTTACCTATCGAACCAACTTAAACGTTAGGGATACTTCTACCTATTATTATAGGGGGCGGCCTAGTACACCACCCCCCTATAAGTTAAACTTATTTGCTAAACATATTTTTGTAATTAAATTGAACTTATACTTAATAATTACAGTGTTAAATTTTGATACGGTACAACATACGGTTTTAAATTCCTAACATTCTGTATACCCAACAAGAGACCCCGAGTGTCGTCCCGTACTTCATAAGAATTTGGCCCGCGCTTAGCCACAATCGTAGCAGGCCCGGAATAAAGCAAAAAGAATTTCTTAATCTCCTTGTCTTCCGCAGAAGACTGGGGATGAGTACGAACCAGTACTTTATCACCAATCTTAAAATCAATACAAATTTTATGGATCCTTTGATGGCGTAATTTACGTTTTTCAGCCTTAGATTTTAATTTATTATAAGCTAGTGTTATAATTTTATCCCTACCAACATCCGGTATGTCACTTGTAGGAAAAATAAGGTTTTTAATATTAGGGTTATCAATATGATCACCAAAATGTAGTTCACGAGGGCTATACCCAGTCGAGTCATGGACTGCCCTATTAATCCATTTCCTTACTCTATCTAGCATCAAAGCCCAACCCCCATGAGCCGAGTAACACAATGATCTCAAAATACGCACAATTTCTTTATTAACCCGTTCCGTCTGGTTTCCCTGCGGAAAGTACACTGACGTGTGAGTTACCTTTACACCTAATAGGTTCAACGACTCTTTCCAATCTTTGCTCGTAAACTGGCTACCATTATCGGAAAGAATGATCCCTGGTTTACCAATCCCGATAAAATATTTCTTGACCAAACAAGGAAGAATCGCAGCCGTATTAGCACGTTTAAGAGGGTGCAAAGTAACCAACTTACTGAAAGCGTCAATAATAACTAATAAGAAAGTCGCTCCCGCCCTTGATACTGGGAGCGGACCAATGAGATCAACACATACGATTTCGTTGGGCGCTTTAGGTAAAACACTATGATATTCGCCATAAATTCTAATCGAACTCTTCGCCTTCTGGCACAATTCGCAGCTTGAAATAATTTTTTGAATGAAATATTTCATCCTCTGAAAATAATAATCACGACGCAGCATCTGGAAACACTTTTCCGCCCCAAAATGCCCATTATCTACATGTTCTTGCCAAACCAGTATACTTATTTGGGAAGCAGGCACACATACTTTAAACTCTGGCAAACCTTCGTAGCCTCGCCTAAATAAAACTCCCTGATACACCACAAACCAATCAGCGCACCTTTTCGGAACTTCCTCCTTCAATAATCTAGACATAATTTTACAACAGAATTCGTCTTTCCCTTGCTCCTCAACAATATTTTTTATACCTAACTGGACCCCTTTACATAGTTCCGACTTCTTTAATGCACAAATTTCTGTCGGCACCCTCTCAAATTTTTCAAGTTTCTCCTTTCTCTTGATTGGATAACGCGGTAGAGCATCCGCAAGGACATTCTCCTTCCCAGCACAATATTTAACATTAAAAGCGTATTCTTGAAAATACAACACCCACCTAGTCAAACGCGAATTTAATAGTCTGCAGGACATTAAAAACGATAGAGATTTATGATCGGTGATCTCAGTTAATTCTCGACCTAGCACAAATACCCGCCACTGCTGTAAACAATGTAGTACGGCTAATGCCTCTTTTTCTGTAACACAATAACCAATTTCAGGGCCACGCAGAGTCCGACTGGTGAATGCTACGATACCCTTTTCGGAAGTTTGCTCATTCATTTGAAATAAACAACCACCTAACCCCACATCAGATGCATCTGTTTGGATAAAAAACGCACGGTCAAAACACGGATGCTTCAACATCGAAATCGATAAAAACCTAGACTTAATTTTCTCAAACGCTTCTTGTTGAGCTGAACCCCAACGCCATTGAACTCCTTTTTTCAAAAGCTGTAATAACGGCCCCATTAAATGAGCAAGCTGCTCACAAAACCGACGCTCATAATTAACGACCCCTAAAAAGCCACGTAAATGTTTAATATTCCTCGGTACCGGAAATGAATTGATAGCTTCCACGCTGGCAGGATCAACACACACCCCTTTAGCGGAGATAATATGCCCAAGGAATACAACTGTATTTCTGACAAAAAGTGATTTTTTTAATTTTATAGTAATGCCAGCAGCTTCAAACCTTTCGAATATTTTGTTTAAGTGAATCAAATGTTCTTCAGCCCCTTCCGAATAAATAAGGAGATCATCTACGTACGCAATCACATATGATTCTACGTCTGGTCCTAAAATTATACCCAATGCTCTTATAAAGGATCCTACCGACGTACTTGGACCGAACGGTAAAACCTTAAAAACGTAAGTATACCCATCGTACAAAAACCCAGTAAATTTTTGGTGTTCAGGCTTAATTTTAATCTGCCAGTAACTCGCCGTTAAATCGAGCGTACTCAGTCGTTGGCCACTAGAAAAATTATACCACAATTCTGTAGGATTCGGAGGCATAACTCGATCTTTCACCATTCGCTTATTTAAAAAACGAGCGTCCAAACAAACCCTTATAGCCCCATCCTTTTTTTTAACTACTACCAACGGACTGATATATTCAGTTTGCTTCGCCTCAATTACGTCCCACGCCACCATCTCCTCTATCTGCCGCCTAACCTCGTCTTTATATGCATACGGAATTGGGTATGATCTGATAAAAAATGGAGACTCATCCCACAACTCAATTTCATGAAAGTAAACATTCGTTCGTCCTGGTTGGTTCGAAAATATCGACCTATGTGACAACAGCAGCTCGTACAATTAATTTTTTTCTTCTTGAGAAAAGTTTTCTGCGCGATCCACTACCTCTTTAATCTCAGACACCTTACACGGCACTATCTCCTTTTTTAATTGAATTTCCTCATCTTTCACTTCCGACACTTGGTAAACAGTCAACCGACCATCAGGTTTTGGTTCCATACTAAACCCTACGCTTATCGCTCTTCCTTCAAAAATACCCGATAAACAATTTTTTGCAAAATCGATTTTAATTTGATGATCAGCAAAAAAATCGCATCCGAAGATGACATCACGAATTAAATTCGGAACTACCAGACAAGGGTAAGCCAATTCGAAATCATTAAATTTAAAATTCAAATAAAATTGATCCTTAACAATAGAATTCTTGCCCGTCGCACTCACCAAAATAGTTGATGTAAACGGCAAACGTAAAATATCGCTATTAATTTGCGTTATCTTCAATAAAAAGTCTTTTGAAATGCAGGTAACTTGACTACCCGAATCTACTAATATTTTTACCAAAACTGTCTCAACCGTCGCTTCAATGGTCGGTACCAACGCAACTAATTTTATATTCTTTTTGTCTTCTAGTAAAAGGTCATCCCCGTTTTTATTAAATAACGCGGCCACAGCCGATGGTCGATTTCTCCCTGGACTACTAACAGTTTGAGATTCGCGACGCCTTTTATCCCTATCACCATTATCGTAATTACTATTAGTATTATTTTCCCTATTTTCAGAGCGGGCACTATTACCGCCTCCAGAATTTGACGTATTTGATCTAAAATTGTAACGAGCGCTCCCGTTTTGTTCATTATTCGTACCTCTACCACGCCAATTCGTGTAGGAACCGTTATTATTATTATTGGGGTTCCGATTATAAGTTTCATCAATTTCCCTTAAGTAAGCTTCTACTTCATCAAAAGTTCTGGGCATGCAATTTACAATACCTCGTTGAATTTCACTCGGAAAATGATTTTTTAATAAAGAAATAAGCGCACCTTCCTCAAGAGGAGTAGTTAAGAAATTTGCTTCTCTCACCAACTTTAAAAAATAATCAGCCCTTGACCCCCTTTCGTAACACCCAAATTAAATTTTTTGAAAAAGTTTCCTCTCTTCGTCAACCCCAATACCGACTTAAAATAGCTCTTTAAATTCTTGAAATTCCTTACTTTTCTTCCTTCAATACACCCCAATCCTGAGCTGAATTACGTAAATTACTAACGGTCAAAGGAACTTTTCTACTTTCAGGAACTCCGGCTTCCAAAAATATTGTTTCCTGTTTTTTAATGAAAGTTACCGGATGCACAAATCCCTCCGGCACAAAGCACAAATTCGTACCCCCCAGATCCTTATATAAACTCATATAATTATGATACCTAAAAGCCTCGGACGTGACGCCCCTGGTCTCTGGTTGGTGTACATGCACAATACCTTCATCCCTAACATATTCAACATCGCTAGCTTCTACCTGTTCTTTAACCGATTCAGAAACACGATTTACATCAAAACTTAATTTGCTAATATTTGCAGCAATATTCACGTTCATTTGTTCAATTGATTCCTTTAGGATGGCATTGTTACAATTCATACTATTAACAGCTGCAACTAGTTGTTTCAAAGCATCTGCGATATCAGGCTCGCCCATTTTATCAGCTTTTTCTAAATTACTTTGATCTTTACTACGCGTATTATACTAATGTGACATTACATTTCAACAACAATCAAAAACATATTTGACCTTGAGGTGCGATCATTAACTCTTAAGCTCTAAATTACTCTATTTATTTTTGTTCCAAACTAACACAATAAACCCAATGAATTTCTCTGAATTGTCCACTCAAGCTTAATGCAACTTGGAATGTTATACCTCAATATCCAAACACATAAGAATTAAACTTTTTCCAGTTCAGTCTCATTAACATTCCTAATACCAACTATTGTCCGTAAATACAATTAACATGGACCTGGTTGTTGAATAACCGTTAACACTTATTAGAAATTAAAATGTACTGTTCGTTTCAAAGATGTCATTCAATGTTATCTAAATACCAATAGCAGTAATTATTTACTAATGACCTTAGGTACCTGAACCTTTTCAAATTCTACGTAAACAACTCGAATCATTTACAGTTCCAGGTATTTGTGTAACAAGAAAACGTCCCGTTGGCGCCATAATGAACCAGTTCTCCCAGAAGGCTCAGAAATTCTAGGAGGTGCGGAAACGAGTGGTTGCCCTTGCAGATGTTGGCCCAGGCTAGCGGCAACCCCTCTCATGTGGTATTTTCGTGATCCTTTAAGTTTTTACCTGTTACAACCTGTGGATATGTAATAATAACTCGTAGATGGATTTATGTAGTTTAATGAATTGTAACCAATGTCACAAAATAAAGAAAACAAACACAGCTAAATAAAAAAAATGCAGCACGCACCGTAACTACCATGTCGCCAGCGGCGTTGCCATTAAAAAAAACAAACAAAGAAACAATACTACAACTATAACTTATCTGTAAAGTACAATCCAACTGATCCTCATTAGCATCAACTATCACTGCCACACTCTTACGGATAAATGTATAATTTATTTGCAACGCAAAGTTCACACATTAACTCGGTTCTAGAACAACCGACACGCGTTTTTATCACGTGCCGCACTCTCTCGCACGGCCTAGTACAGCCTTCAACAATATAACTTTTCCATTATACATCGAAAAGGGAAAGAACATCTAGTCTTGATGTGGTATCTCGGTGTGTGCCTAAGTTTGATTTGCTTGCGGAAACTCCTATTTCTTCTATTACTATACCTGTCCTTGATCCGTGGTATATCAAGATTCACGTCCAAATTTCTTCTAAACCTGATCGGTAACCAAATTGGTTACTTCTGAATAATCTGCTTTAGAAGCATGTTTCTTCTCGGCCGTCACGACTTCAACCAGCTGATGACAACCAAATCTTGTTGTTCCAAAAGAGCAATATGCAAGTGTCTTTACAAGAAATCATGACTTTCCTACTGCTGGTCACTTAGGAGTATCGAAGTACTATTGGGCTAAGATGAAGGTTGACATAGATCGTAATGTAGGTGTATAGTGTAGTCCGCTCACAAAGTGGTGCAGCAAAAACCTCCTAATCTTATGTCTTCAAGAGCTACGCCATCTCGAACTTGACAGGTTTTGTGTGCTGACTTTATAGGTCCTCTACCTCGCTCGTCCAAATGACATTGCTTTATCCTAGCTGTAGCTTATTACTTTACTAAATATCTGTGTATTCCCTTTCCAGGCTGCTACTGCTTCTGCTGTTTCGGAAGATGAACAACATCTTTCTGGTATAAGGTTCTCCTCAATACATCATAACAAACAAGGATGTATAACTGTGCACCAAACAGCTCGCTAATCTGTGTAACAAATACAAATTCATTAACAGATGATGTAAATTAGATGCGTTTATTGACTTCTTGCATTATGAAATATACTTGTTTTGAAAGGCCTGCTTATTATAAACATGCATTGATTATTTTCTTGCGCTAATGTGGTGAGTTTGAAAGAGATTTATTTCGCGTTTGTTTTACTTTGAATATGCCTAATTTGCATTTGTTTAAAGTTTATGAATGTATTAATGTTTCTAAAATGAATTGGGTTGCGTCCAGAATTATCTATTTTACTAAATGTGGTTAAATTATTAAAGAATGCGCTTTCTTTTATTGACTGTAGTTAGTTGTTGATTTTATACAGGGCATTTATTTGCTTTTTGCATAATGAACAAATTGTGTACTTTTTATGGTTTAAATGTTTAGTTTTCTTGATTTTTGTGTTGTTTACATGAAGTATACCTCCCTTGTGACGTTATATACCCTTAAATAACCCTATTATCATAGCAATATACACAGGGTAAGTTTTTTTTTCATTTTTACTATGGGTATCTTGAAAATTGTTTGAGATAGAAAGACGCCCAAATGAGAAAAGTAATGCGGTTTTGTCCATTGATCTCAAACCTGCATTTCTGTTTTAGAAGAAAATCAACGGATATCTAGATATTTTGAAAAACTAAATATTGCAAATCCATGTGTAAGCTTTATTATTGACATTAGAGAAATAATGTAAATAGAAAACTTTTAGATATTTTATGCTGAACAAGAACAAGTGTTTCAAAACTAATATTTATTAATTTCATAAATATGCACATTGTTTCATGTTCTGGTTCATTAAAATTAAAACTCATAAGATTTTATGGCTTTTATTAATTCAGCTTTTTATTAACGTCCGTATCAAAGCAGGACCTCAACTTTCATTGCCGGATGACACGTACCAATTCTTAGTGCCATCGCGTATCACAACTTAACTATTATTGATACAGGGCTGCCAACTGCATATTAATCTTAGACTCCAAATGTGCCCTTTTTTATTTTTAATTACTAAAACCTTTCCTAGGGATACAACAAAGTTAATATAATACAGTAACATGCTTAATACTAATTTACAAGTTCAATCACTTAGGCGACCTAGTAATTCTACCACTTCTAGTTGAAATTGCATCTCTTACAAAACTATTATTCTGATTATTCCAAGTGTTGGTAGGAACAAAAGGTTCTACCTCATTATTGTCATTGTCTAAGTGGTAATACCTCTGGTAAAGTTTTTTGATATAAAAGCTTTATTATTGTGCTTCACCAAATAGCTCCTAGGGGGAAAATTAAGTTTTTTGATAACTATACTGTTATCTATATTTTTTTATTAATCTATTCCACAATAAAATCGTGGTAGATTTAATATTACCTATCGAGAATTCTTATGTAACTGTAACAAGCCCAGGGTAAGGTTTGGATGGAAATTGGCTTATAGTAAAAGAACACTCTTAAGACTTTTATCTAACTGAGTTTTAATTGAACCAAACCAAATAAAATATTTTCTGATGATCTAAGCCTGCATCGAAATTACGTGAAATTACATCAAAATCATTACGAAATTATCTACATTTTCAGAGTTATCGAAGTTATCGAAATTATCGAAGTTGCACTGTAATAAAATAATTAATTTTATATGCTTCGCCAAGAGGATTTGTACACTACACTTCTACTTTAGTTGTCACGGACAACTTTTAGAATACTGTGCCGTCTATTACGACGCCTTTGCCAGGAAAACTTGACTTTCCTGAACATCTTGAGTGTTTTTCAACACCAAGCGACCTTCCAGTTCAACTAAGAAACGAAAAGTGACAATCAATCACCAATCGTCGGAACAACTTGAAAACCTTAGATACTTCAAGATGTAGGAACACGCTAACAAGTTTGTATATATATATATATATATATATATATATATATGTGTGTGTGTGTGTGTTATCAGTAAGGAATATGTGGTATGTAGTAGATTGTAATTGTAATTAAAATTGAAGAGTGCTTTGGAGTTTATCGGTTATTAAATATGCAATAACGACTGAATCAATTACATAAATGTTGTTAAATAAAGACTAAAATAATAGTTGCACTGCGGTAAAGTCAATGAATAAATTTACTGGAAAATTTATGTTACACAGCCCCTTCGCAAGATGAAAAATTCGAGAAAATAACACTTAAAACATTAGAGACGAAGAATTATTCCTTATAAATCTCCATCAAAAAAATTTTTTACCTAACGACTAACTATACAACTAACTTAGAGAATGAACATAAACACAAAACTACTGATCAAATCCTTTTTTTTGAAGCCAATAAACAAATAAGCAAAGATGGAATTAAGTGAGTGTGGTAACTGCGTGTACCATTCGCCATAAGAGGGTCGCATCCGGGAAGTCATAATCGGTATAAACTTAATCAATTAAAGGGTTAAATCGGGAAGTCTATCACTCACTAGGTGTATAACAGGGATTTAGGACTATACGAATTGATCAATATAAAAAACAATATGTCTGAATCCGAAACAACTTAAAAACACTTCAAGATACATATGTATAGACATTTCTTATCTATATTAGCCTATTAATTAATTTACTTATCTATACTAATATAATACACTATTTAAACCTGTGGAGTAAAACAGATTTCTTAATATATTTTTTAAATGGTATCTGTACAGACAAAACTCGTTGACAATTTCCATATTTCCTAACATGCATGTAACCATATACGAATCATAACTTATGACAAATGTCAACCTCCGAATTCAACCATTTGCCACACAAGACATGCGTAGCTAACTACTGTTCAAACTTAATAGCCATGCTACCAAGCATTACAAAATAATGACAAGAGTATCCCATAGACCTTACATTTGACCGAGAGCAGCTAAAACAAATCACGTACACTCTGGGTCAAGTAATTAAGGTTGGCCTATTTCCGATCTCTATACTGGTCATACGCAATCATTGCTCATGCAACCACCTCTTTGCAAGGACTCATACTTGATCCTTCAAAGGAACAAACAAAAAATGTAAACGTAACACGTTCACTTAATATTAATTACCTTAAACCTAAAACTATGTAATGTACTAATCTCTAAAACTCTCTTTGCGAACATGCAACTCTATAATTCATGAACCAAAAAATATATATACAACCTAATACAACTAAAGTTTGATGACTAACAAACCAGTTAATCACACAACCAATTTCTTAAACAACTACTAACTGTAACATGACTTAATTTTTTAATAGGTGATCTTCATCATCACTATCATCATCTAAAGCAGAACAGGGCTTGAGATCCTTTACATGCCATTTACCTGCTTTCGAACCATCTATATTATATAACTCGTATACCAAGTTTGAAATCCTTTTTCGAATCGTACACAACACAAATTTAGGTGCAAGTTTAGCAGTAAACTTTTCACTCACACTTGACAAAACTTTATTTACTCTCCATACCTTATCACCAACTTCAAACGATAAATCTCTCCGCCTTAAATTATAAAGACGACTTGCCTTCTCATAAGCTAAATTTATATTAGCACGTACTTCTTTAAAAATTTCACTGAGACCTTGACGATCAGTGACATAGGATGACCTACTGCCTGGACAAACTTCAACGTCATTTAATGAATCACAATCTGTATGATAGAATTTGCCACTAATTGGTTTTCGTGTACTAAACAATTCATTTATAAAAACTAATCATAACGATAGCCAGCAAAAAAAATATCAGTGTTCAGGTACACTCCCACTCTACTCCAAACTGAACTGTCGAAACAACTAAAATGCTTCACAACGTATAAATTTGCTAGAATGACAAGCTCCTCTATGAGCCTCACCTAAAGTAATAAACAAAAGATTACATCATAACTAACCTCAAATAATGATGCTAAAACTGCTAAAGCGACAAACTTATCACTTTAAATACAAAGTTTGATTGTCACAAATAGGATACTTGCATCTGATCGTCTTCTTCAAGGGTCTAACGATGAGTAGGGCGATTCTGAAACATAATTTCTACCAACATAGACACCCTATATATTTTACGGACCAGTATGAATATGTAATCTTTGGATTAAGTTCAATTTGTTTCCACTATATCGTGGTACACTTTCGAGTAAGTTTACCTTGTATATACCTAACAAAATGTGGAAAATTTAATGATTACTGAGAAATGAACTGAAGTCCAAAAATAACTCTATATTCTCTTTTAAGAAAAGTAAATAACATTATAAATTGTAAGTGTACTTAATAAAATTTAATTTTTATAAATGTAATTTTTGAATCAGATATTTAATTATAGACATTAGTTTTCATATTGAATAGTCACGATAGCGCTACTACAACCTCACAATGTTTAAAAAAAATTTTACTTAACTTTTGGCAAATATTATAAGTTGATAAAATACTCTAAGTTCAAATTTCATCATACAGGACTCAGGTCCTATAAATTAACATATTAGTATTTTAATTTGTGATAAACAAGATAACTGTGACGATAGTATGTCTACATCTGTACAACCAGTGAGGTATAATATCATAGGTTGAACACACTATTAATTACAAAAAATTGTAGTACAGATTGTACTTTATACTTTAACAAAATGAGCTTTTGGAAAATTAATTAATAAAATTATTCATACAAGTCATAATAAATTGCATACAGCAACCTGAAGTAAAAACAAGCTTCAAAAGGAAATCATTACATGCAAAATTTACGTAATGAACTTGGTTACGTTAGCATTATTTTAGAACTATTACTTTCTTACCAATAGCGGCAATGACCTATAACCTTCAAACTACATGTACATAAGATGAACACGTCGGCTGCACAGTGGCCATGTGTCGAACAAAGTTGCTTACTCATTTGCCTTCTAAACGAGTTCCATAAAATTTAATTGAACCAAACCAAATAAAATATTTTTTGATGATCTAAGCCTGCATCGAAATTACGTGAAATTACATCAAAATCATTACGAAATTATCTACATTCCCAGAGTTATCGAAGTTGCACTGTAATAAAATAATTAATTTTATATGCTTACACTTTTAAACAAACTGTTCGCCAAAAGGATTTGTACACTACAACTTCTACTTTAGTTGTCACGGATAACTTTTAGAATACTGTGCCGTCTATTACGACGCCTTTGCCAGGAAAACTTGACTTTCCTGAACATCTTGAGCGTTTTTCAACACCAAGCGACCTTCCAGTTCAACTAAGAAACGAAAAGTGACAAGCAATCGCCAATCGTCGGAACAACTTGAAAACCTTAGATACTTCAAGATGTAGGAACACGCTAACAAATTTATATATATATATATATATATATATATATATATATATACATATTATCAGTAAGGAATATGTGGTATGTAGTAGATTGTAATTGTAATTAAAGTTGAAGAGTGTTTTGGAGTTTATCGGTTATTAAATATGCAATAACGACTGAATCAATTATATAAACGTTGTTAAATAAAGACTAAAATAATAGATGCACTGCGGTAAAGTCAATGAATAAATTTACTGGAAAATTTATATGTTACAATACCTTCCTGCCGATAATTATGCTTCAGATTTGTTAATTAAACTTTCTCATTCTCTTTAAAAACAAGATCATTAGCTAATGCAGACATTATAATATTTTGCCTGTTTTACCTGTTTATTTTTCATTAATTCTATTGCGTTTGTTACAACGACAGGTTTTAGCAATTCTATTTTAATAGGAAATTTACTTTTTAAATTTCTACTTTGCATTAATTGTGCAGAAGCCCATGGTAATCCTGCAACTGGATTGTATCTATATTCCAGTAAGCAAAGTTGAAAATCACATTTACTTTCCTAGCTTTTCTTTAATAAGTCTTTCGAGATCCCTACATATTTTTCGACTAATCCGTTGGATTTTGGATAATACGGGCTAGTAGTTATAACTTTAAAATTCCACTCATTTGAAGACTCTTTAAATAAGTAGCTATTGAACGGCACATTATCCGCAATAATGATTTGTGGAATTCCATATTTGGAAAAGACCTCTTTAAGCACATTAATAGTCATGACTGTATCTTTTTATACAGTCTTGACTACTTCAAGCCATCTGGAGTAATAGTCAACAACCACTAAGTAGTTTACACCATTGAGTTCAGCAAAATCAACATCTACTTTAAAGACCGGTATTTCAGGAATTTCGTAACTAAAGTCTCTTTGCACTTGCTCTTTTTAAATTTTTGGTGTACTCTACAACCTTGGATATATTCTATTAGCTTTAATCTAATGCCTGGCCAATAAAATAGGTTACATACTTTATCTTTTATTTTATTAAACCCTAAATGAATTTCATGAGCTAACTTCAAAATAAAAGATCTTAAAGATTTTGATACTACTAACCTTCTTTTAAGATATACTAATTCATTTTCCACCGTTATTTCATTTCGCATTCCGTAAAAGTGTCTTATTTCACCGTCATTATCTGTGACATTTGTTGGCGTTAGCCAACCTTCCCTATAATAGCCTATTATTTTATTTAATATTTTATCCAAGTTTGTTTCTTTTTTAAACTCTTTTAATTTGATTTCGGACAAGGAGATATCGTATTGCGATACTATGTGTACCGTTTCCAACATTGTTTCATCATCACAAAACTTTTGCTTAACAAAATTTCTCGATAGGTAGTTGGCTATATACATAAATCATCCTGGGAGATATTTAAGATTAAAACTATACAGCAATACTTTTAAACGCAATCGTCGCAGACGATTATTTGTTATGTCGCCAAAATCCTTTTTAATTATTGTTGGTAAAAGCTGGTGATCAGTATTAACAGTAACATCGTTATGACCGTACACGTAGAAATGAAATTTGTTTAGAGCCCACGAGCATACAAGCATTTCTTTTTCTATCTGGACATACTGGTTTTCAGTAGTCGTTAAGCAACGAGAGATAAATGCGACAGGTTTTTGTTGCTGCAAAAGACAAGCACCAAGTGCATCTTTTGACGAATCGCACTGAATTTCTATTGGTTTTTTAAAATCAAATGGTTCTAACGCAACCGTATTACTGACCATATCCTTAATTTTATTAAATATTTTATTAGGGGTGTCTGTCCAAGACCATCCCACATTATTTTTTAGTAAATCCCTTAAAAGTGATATGATAGTACTAAGATTCGGTAAAAAATTTCTTATAAAATTTATCATCCCCAAGAATTTTTGTAAATTTCTTTTATTTTCAGGATGTTTTAATTCCTTAATACTTTGTACCCTTTCCGAATCACAAAGCATTCCTAACTCACTAAATATAAAGCCTAAATACTTGACTTTACTTTTAAAAAACTGTAATTTATCTGAATTAAATTTAATATTCTTGGTTCGTGCAATGTCAACAACCTGTTGAACTATGCTTTTCAATTCATTACTGAATTGGCGACACACAAGATGTCATCAAAATATGGTAGAACTCCATTAATACTGCCAAAGTATTTATTTACTAATTTACTAAAAATCTCTGGTATTACTGACAAGCCAAACGGTGCTCGCTTATAAGCATAATTACCAAACAGAGTACTGAATGTACATAACTTACTAGATTCATCATCTAATATTAATTGATGAAACCCATCCTATAAATCAAATATACAAAAGTATTTTTTATTGGACAATTTAGTGCTAATTTCATCAATGGTAGGTATTTCAGAGAAATCTCTGATTAAATATTTATTAAGTTCACTGGGGTCAATACAGAGTCTTAACTTGCCATTTGCTTTTTCTGCACACACCAAATTACTGACCCATTCACTAGGTTCACTAGAGGGAACTATAATACCTTTTTGTCCGTACTCGTTTAAAGTAACCTGTAACTGACATGATTTTTAGTGGTATCCTACGACTTAAATTTGTCTTAGAAATAGCATTACTACCAAGTTTTAATGATATTATGTCTGGAAATGATCCCAAACCAGTAAAAATATCTTCATTTGCTTTAATAAATTTAGCTTTTACATATCCCGTCTTGCTTATACTATCTATTCTACTAATTAGCTTTAAATCTAAACAAGTAACTAAACCCAGTATACGAATACATAGATCATTTTCTACTACAATAAATTTTGCAACAACTGAATTGTTTTTATGAGTAATTAATGCTTTAAACTCTCTACAAGTTACAATTTTAAACCCTCCAAAAGGTTCTAACTTTACTTTGGCTTTGTTCAGTTTAAAACTTTTTAATTGTTTAAATATTTTTAATGGTATGATATTTGTGGCTGCTCCACTGTCTAGCTCAAAATTAATATCTAGATCAACAAGTTTTAATTGTGCAAACCATTCCCTATCATTTACATCAACATTATGAATAACATTAATTTGAAATGTGTGATCACCTTCAGTGTCGCACAGTTTCTAAGCCTTACTGCTCTTGGTGCTGTTAGCATGCATTTTACTTTCACAACAGACTTTAAAATGGTTATACTTTGAACAGTTTAAACATTGCTGTCCCATCGCAGGACATTCTTTTAAGTAACTTCGATTACATCTTTTGCACTTAAAATTACTGTTACCTATCTTGTTAAGCTTATTATGACTACCGTGTTTACTCTTAGTCTTTATAGCTAAATTTTCTTTTTCAGTTTTATCAAACCTGTTAACATTGTAGATTTTGAGTCGATCATCTTCAAGTGTCCTTTTGTTTGCCTCTGCCAATTCTGCTGCTTGACAATAACTTACGACCTTTTTTAAAGACGTATCTTCACGCAATAGCCTTTCTTGTACATCCATATTGTTAATACCTAAAACAATCTGTGTTCTAAGAATTTTATCTTCGGCTTCACCAAACCCACAAGACGATTAAATTTCGTAGGTCTGTAATAAAAACATCAAAAGGCTCGCATTCTTTCTGTTTTCTAGAAAAGAATTTAAAATGTTCCATAACTTCATTTCGTTTTGGCATATAATAGCTCTTTAATTCTTTAAGAATTAGTTCAACACTAATGCTTCTACATTAAATGTATTATAAATTTTCAATGCATCTTTGCCCATTATATTAAGCCACCGTGCAATTTGTACCTCAGCTGGTTTCTGCTTCGTTTCGGTAGCAATAAAATAAATTTGCACTTGCTGTTTAAACAGTTTAAAATTCTCAGCAATGATCCCTTCTAAAACTAATTCTGTCGATTAGTTAAACTCGGACATTCTTCACAAATTTATCAACTTTTCAGAGTTGTAAAAATGTGCTAAACCTAACTTTTTGGTACAACGTTGAAATCAACCCGCTTCAGTTCGTTACCATTTAAATACAAACTTTAAAATATCAACTGCGCCATGTTTCATGTTCTGGTTCATTAAAATTAAAACTCATACCATTTGATGACTTTTATTAATACGGCTTTTTATTAACATCCGTATCAAAGCAGGACCTCAACTTTCATTGCCGGATGACGCGTACCAATTCTTAGTGCCATCACGTATCACAACTTAACTATTATTGATACAGGGCTGCCAACTGCATATTAATCTTAGACTACAAATACACATAACCTCAATTCTTTTAAATGGAAATCATGGGTCGCTATGTGTCTGTTTATTGTTTAACAGCATATGTTTTACTGATTTTACTAATGTATCACATGATGGAGTTATTCAGTTGCTGAATTGCAAAAAAAATAGTTCAGAGAAAATTATTTATTACTATTTATACACTCTTGAATATAAAATCTTGTACGTAACATACATATATAGTGTGTTGTTACTGTGCTTACACAGCTGCATAGTATAATTAATACAAGCTATTAAGAACTGCTGGGCCGATAAGTAACTGAAAGTAAAAACTTAAAAGTATTCTTGTTAAGCATACCTATTAAAAATTTTATGAGTCGGTGTTCGAGTATACTTGTTTTTGGTATTTTAGTAATATTTCTTTAATTAACGTTAATTGCTTACGGGTTAAAGGGTTCTGAATAGATAGTTTTCCAAATTGTGCACACATGTATTACTTATACAATTACGCTACTTACTATGTAAATTGTTTTCAATTACTAGATAGGGCTTGCTTCTATACAAGTTCTGATACTATATTCATTAATCAACCCATGGTTAGTAACACCATACTTTGCATTGACAATACCTATGTACTTCAGTAAACAATTTTACCTAAAAACTTGTAATGGCATAAAGCGAATTGAAGGAATAGGTATGATACATATTTTAATAATTAATTGTTTGACTAATTCTTTTTTAAAGCTCGTAGTCCAATATTTAGTCATATGTCTGCTACGGTAGTGGGTTTGCCCACAGTAAGAGCTTTTGAAGTACAAAACAAATTAACCAATGAATTTGATACACACCAAGATCTTCACAGCTCAGCATGGTATTTATTTCTTGCTGCTGTCAGAGCGTATTCTACATGGATGGACCTAGTTACTTTATGTTTTCTAGGCACTGTAATAATATATTTTTTAGTAGCATACGGCGGTAAGATTCAAAAAACTAAATTTTCAACTACAGTTTTTAAATTTTAGAGTATGCTAGTGGTGAAATTGGTCTAGTCGTTACACAATACGTATATTTTATAATGGGTATTTCATTTGGTTTGCGTCAGATTTGTGAACTTGAGAATAATATGGTTTCAATAGAAAGAGTTTTTGAATATACTAAGATAGAAACTGAATCTAAAAAGAATACAGCTTCAAAATTACCAAAAGATTGGCCTCAAAATGGAAAAATAGTATTTGACAATGTCTTCATGAAGTACACTATTGATGGCCCTACTGTACTCAAAAACACAAACCTCTCCTTCTGGCCAAGAGAAAAAATCGGAATCATTGGGCGCACTGGTGCTGGAAAATCATCCATAGTGAGTGCTTTGTTACAAATGTACAAAACTAATGGGATCATTTTAATTGACAATTTAGATATAACAAAGATTTGTGTTAAAAGTTTGAGGTCTAAAGTATCAGTTATTCCTCAACAACCTGTGTTATTTTCGGGAACCTTGAGACGCAACTTAGATCCTCTAGAACAACATGACGATGAAGTACTATGGAACGCCTTAGATCAAGTAGAGCTGAAAGAGGTAGTCGAAAACTCTGCGGGTGGTTTAAACATGAAGGTTCTACCATCTGGCTCTAATTTTAGTATAGGACAAAAACAATTAATTTGCTTTGCTAGGGCCATTGTACGTAAAAATAAAATTCTTATGATGGATGAAGCTACAGCCAGTGTTGATCCACAAACTGATTCTGTCATACAGAAAACTATTAGACAAGCTTTTGCAAATTGCACAGTAATAACTATTGCACATCGTTTGAATACCGTTATTGACTGTGATAAAATTCTGGTAATGGATAATGGAACTGTAGCAGAGTTTAATACTCCTTACAGTTTGCTATGTGACAGTAATAGCATATTTTATAAAATGGTACAAGCGGATGGGAAAGATTCACTTAAAACCTTCATTGAAGTTGCAAAAATGGTATGTATCCTGTTTACAGTTGTAAACAAACTATAAAATTTTTTTGCTTTAGAATTTGAAGGAACTGCAGAACAGTGCAGGTTACGCCACCTCAGAATAACATTTGTTACAGCAGTGATTTTTTAAAATAAACTGATAGCATTATAGTAGTTATTTAATTAAGCAAGTATTATTGTTATAAAATTTTTTCATAGAAAAAATACCAAACATAAAAAAATTTAGAAACATTCAATAATAATTTTACTAGAGCTATATAATATTTTGTACTGCTACTGAATAACACAAAAATTAAAACATTCAATAATCAATATCGTTTGTAGATTATTAACGGCAGCTTTGTTTCATGATAAGTACCAGGAGCTCAGAAACCATTACAGATAGAGAATCCTTTAAATGCTGAAGAATTTCCTATTTGTGAAGGCAATAACAATATAAGACAAAATGACGAAGTGTTAAGGTGAGGCCAGACATGTGGTATTCGGTGTGTACCAAGTCATTGCTCACCGAATGCCATGTAGTTGAGGTACTGTTCGCCGAGTGCTTGCCAAATGGCGAGCACCTTGAACCAGATATACACAGTGTGTCGTGTGTCGAGACACTGCAGGAACAACGATTATTCAATGTGTGAACGGTTGTATGTGTAGGTAGGTATAAGATTTGCAATGGATAGCGATACAGACCTCGTTATTAGTTTAGCTACTTTTGTAGTCATGTCTTGTGTCAGTATGTTATTGAATAGAAAAAGGAAAAAGCCGAAGAGAAGAAGATGGTGGATGGAGTTATAACGTATTTTTTTAGTTAGTTACACTTTCCTTATAAATCTAATATCATGTTTCGATAATATAAAAATATAATTTATAATTGTCTGATCACTAAAAATAATTTAGTAGGTATATAATGGATTATGCGCTCCTTCATTTTTGATGTCTAAGTTTCTACAATTCTAATCGTTTGTCTGTCATTTCGAATCACTTTTTGATCAGCGCTTGAAGAAGTAAGCTGCTCTTCAGAGCATAGAAAAGTCAATATGCTCAGGCACATGGCCTGCTGTCGCGTTCGTAAAAGAAGTTGATTATCGAATACCTTCGTGTCTTGAGGTGGTTCCTGACAACTTTTGGTGAAGTTTAATATTATTCTGAATTCCACCATCAGAAAAGTCAGTTTATTCCTGCAGACCGAAGAAGATTGAAGTAACCATCATTAAAACATGCAATACCACTGAAATAAAGATTTAGTTAAAATTTAGAAAACATGAAAATAATTGGACATACTTAACGGAGATTTTGTTTGGTTGGATAATATTTTGTTCTGAAGGTTTTTGAAAATTCCAACGTAAAATTCAGCATAATGGTATGTTTTCATATTGTGTGCATCGCAGATGTACTTGGAATTGTCGACATCTGGTGTTGTTTGGTTTTGGTTTAAACATTCAAGTTTTTTTGATTGAACTGTACAAGCACGTGAGTGACATTTAACCTGTAATTTAAGTTGTATTTATTTAAATGTTTTACGTATGATAAAAGGTTGAAATGTTACTTTGATTTAGTTATTTTAAAATTCATTTAGTAAGAAAGATCCCGTTTTATTTTCGTAACTTTACAAAAATTTTAAAAATGGCTCCGTAGTTTGCCTATCATATTTGTTTCACAAGCAGACAGTTATGGCTTCACTAAAAAATGTTATTGACATATGATGTCAAAAATATCTAGTTATGCAATATAATTACCACATGTTATTTTGTGTTACATTAAAAATATCTTTGGTTATTTTGAGGTCATGCAATTTAATTTTAAAAAACATGATAAATTTTTGTAGGATATAAAGTAAAGCTTATTCTTTGTTTGAATGATACATTTTACTATGACGTAAAATAATCTAGTTTCTCACTTGTAAAGTCGACTGTAGTACTACTGAAGGCTATAATTAAAATTTGAAATTTAAATTAAGTAAGCATATACCTTACAGTAAACTTACGTAGGAGTATTGAGTTTAAAGATGTTTGTGTTTTTTTTTATGAAGGCAGAACAATACTAGTTTCTTTTCATGTAAATTTTTGTTGAAAATATTACTGTTGAAACAAGCTAATTTAATTGAATAGAATTTATTTTTGCTTAACTCTTTTAGTATTAAAAATTCTAGGGAAATTTATTGGTTCTTAATAAGCAAAAGATTTATTCTATCTTATGATAACAAATATCCTAGTGTATATATATTTGGAACTTAAATTCAAACGTATTATTTTTTGGTGAATATTTTTAAGGACACAAACGGTGTCCATGTTGTGCATTTGTTTGTTCACAGGTTATGCAGAGACATCTGTAATACATCTGGCAATTGATATTTTGGTAAGTGCTTTGCAAGGTTGATATTTAGGTTTTGTGGCTACATAAGCGGTGTAGACTTCAGGTTTCCGCATTCCCCTAATACAAGTACAGGTATCTTCAGATGTTGTTGTATTGAAAAATACGGTGGCACTCTTTATCTATATTTTTGGTGATTTCACAACCCATGAAGCTCATGCTCTACCCAGAGCTAACACTCTACTAGCCGTTTATTTCTAACGAGTTTTTCTTTTACTCAAGCCGTTTTCTATCCAACTTTACCTTAGGCTTCCCTCATTAACAAGAAATTCTCGATCTTGTGATATCAGTTAAGGTAGGCGTTTCTGGTATATGGTGGTCCAATTTGCTATCTGATATTCGCGAGGGAATAATTTTTGTTACAGTGTCATTTAATCAAAGTAGAGAAAGGTTGGTATTAAAAATTACATTCCGCGATAAAGTTTCAGATATTTCAGGGTTGGTATACGCGTGATGTTGTACGGTTTGAGGTGAATGAAAAGCTGCTTGATGCTGAGGTAATGGCAAACGAGAAAAATACTAACTGATCGAAGACAAGAAATTAGGCGATGGTAAGCTATGCGTATAGTTAGGCTGCAAAGCTACTAGTTCTCCATATATAGAGCACACGTTTCTTTCTTTGGCAGGTTTGTTAGTTACCGCTTGTAATAAGGAATTCTCCATTTTATCTTTCACTTCCTGTGCTTCAGTCATTTTGCTCTTTTTGTTGTGCAGGAGCTTTAAATGCAGACTTATTCGCCAAAGGCAATACCAATGCTGCAACATAGAAATTATTGCAATAGAACATAAAATTAAGACTTTTTGTTAGTAAACACTCCATCATTTTCAATATTATGCAGTTCATCTTCCTCAATTGCTGAATTGCCACCAGCAATGTTGTCGTCTTCATAATTATAGCCGCCTTTTTCAGGCACAATGTCCTAAAACATTAAGCTATTATAATCATATTACTAATCTGTAGCATTATAATATTTTTGTTTCAGATTCCTAAAAGTGCGAATGATTGGAGAAGTGTCGCTGAAATACTTGAAAAAGACTGAAATTTTCCTCACTGCATAGATGCCATGGATGGAAAGCTCATTGCTATACGGGCGCCTACTAAAAGTGGATCTGAATTGTACAATTATAAACAAAATTTTAGTATGGTATTAATGGCTCTAATGGACGCTGAGTATTGTTTTATATTTGCTGATTGTGGTTGTCCCACCAAAGCCACTAATAGTCAGAAATACAGCAGTGCCATATGTAATTGTTGGAGATGGCGCATTTGGATTAAGAGAAACAATTATGAAACCATTTCCTGGCAACCATGATAAAGGTAGCATGCCCAGAATATTTAACTATCGCCTATCACGAGTGCATAGAGTTGAAGAAAATACATTCGGATGATTAGCAAATGTATTTAGAGTGTTTCAAAAACTGATGTTGTTTCAACCTGATAAAGTAACCTTAGTTGTTGTGGCATGTGTTGTTTTGCACAATTTTTTAAGAAGTATGTCGTCTCGATCACACTATTCGCCAATTGGTACCCTTGATTACAAATAAGGCGGAAACATTATACTGGGAGCATGACGCCAAGCAGATAAAGACACTAACATCCCTATTACCATTCCGAAGCATCCCTAGAAAGCCCAGCATGAATGCAAAAGAAATTAGAAATGAATTTGCTGATTACTTCAGAACCAGTGGAAAGATACCTTGGCAAAATCGGTACTGCTAATCTGTACAGAGCTGTTTATTTAAAACGATTACAGCAATCATACAGCATACAGTTCTGGTACAAGAGTCAAAAAACTGTTACTTAACTAAACAACTCTTTCATTTAACATTTGTTTCAACCTGGAATTATTGTAGAGTGAAGTGTGTACCTATTTAGAAAAGAAAGTTGATGATATCTCGGAAACGTCGTATGTAAAATTTAAGAACATCATTTAATAGAGTGGGAAAAATATGACACTTTCAATTTTAAACTGTATCGCTATAATTAATGGATACAAAATAGCTTTAGGGCTTTTTATAAAAGACAATGTAATTCCTGAAGTAATAGAAATTTGGCAATAATGAAAATATATTTTTCAGCCGAATGTCCACAAATTCTGACATTTCTGAAAAGATATCTTAAGGAAAAGTTGATTTTTTAAACATTAGTTGATGCTAGGCAACAAAAAGTTGCTGAAAGAATACTTATACTATTTCCTAACAGTGAGGAAATAATAAACATTTCCTAACAGTCTATGTCAAGTTTGACAGTTCTAAACAGGTACAGTTTCCATAGATATGCAACTGTCATGCATTTTTTGTAGTACTAGTCATGATTTATCGCAAAATTAAATAAAAGTGTAATTTCTCTTAATTTTTGGACAATCAGCAAAAAAACAAATTTGCATGCCTCGTATAAAATGTACATACCCACGTTCTGCATTGCTGGTCAAGACTTGAGCCTCGATCAGTAAATGTTGAGCATTTCCTACTACACCTTATTATTGAAATAAATTTTGTTAAAATAATTACTACCTCTGTATTTCTTGTGTGCCTTGGAAGATCCTTATCTCGAAGTAAGCTGGCCATTTTTGCATAGGCAAACCACGGTGACTTGTAAACTTCGTCGGTTCCTGCACTGCTTTTCAAACTTTATTTGACTCTATTTAAACAGGCTCTATACCATGCCATTAATGATTCCTTTTTCTTTTTCAATTCTGTGACGGTGTATTTATCATGCTTAATTTATTTTTAGAAGGTAATTAAACGGCAATATGAAATTCTTGTACGATAATATATAATATTTGTAAGGTAGTAGAATTAATGCATAGGCTTAGCTAGCCTAACATATATAGTTAAATACTTCACCAGAAAACAACTTACCAGGGAACAACTCACCAGTGAACAACTCACCAGAGAACCCTAGAAAATCAACGTGTTACAAGAACGAAGTATTGTAATACGCCACGAGGAACACTCAGAAAATTTATCTGTAATCAACTTACAATTCTTAAACATTTTGAATGGGTTATTCAGGTCAGTTTTCTTCATATACATTATACTAATATTCTAAAACGATATTTTTGTACTTCAACAAGAATAAAAGAAAAGACACCTTTTACATACCAGGTACGACATCTTGGCCTTAGAAGGAACTTCATTATTGGGAAAAGGCATGTGCACTAGAAGGCAGTCAAATATCGAGAGAACGAAAATTTATTCTGGTTTGAAGATAACCACACTTTTTGAGAGAGGGACAAACAAGAAAACCATCTTAAATAACAGATTCATGTATACACCAGTTGTGTATTTATGGACATAATTCAGAGGTATACCAATTAGAAAATTACATCTGGTCATAATTATTTATATTATTTGTACAAAAGAAGGAATATTAAATTAAGACTAAAGATTGACGTATTTAGTGTATTATTTTATAATACCAAAGGGAAATGTTACACAAATCAAAACTAATATGTTATTATAAGCTGTATTAAATATATACAAAATAATGCATATTTCTTGTCTAGAGTACCTCTTAACTACCTAAATAACAAGAATGACTCAATTGATTCGATAAATTACTTGCAAGAATATGAGCTACCCATAAATATCAAAATGATTAAAGCGGAAGCACAGAATGAAGCAGTTTTAAAAAAGGTTTTTTACCACATGAGAAATGGTTGGTCTACGATATGCGATCCGGACTTAACATTATGTTGAGAGTAAATGAAATTAATATGGAATATGAAATATTGTTATAGGGGCACAGAGTCATCATTCCACAAAAAGTATATTAGACAAACTTCATTCATCACACTTAGGTATAGTGAAAACAAAGTCGTTAGCAATGTCATATGTGTAGTGGCCCTCCTTAAACAGGATACTGAGCGATGACCAATAACTGCCCAATTTGTTTAAAATTTAAAAGTAAAGTTCCTAAAAGTTCCCTAGACCCTGGCCAACTCTTTCATCAATATGAGGGTGACTCTATTTAGATTTTCTGAGTTCCATCAATGGAAAAATATTTTTAGTAGTTTTAGACTCTTTATCAAAATGGCTTGAAATATTTTTAGTTTCAAATACAAGTTTTAATATTTCCACAGGTCGATGGAGCAGCTGCAAATCCAGAAAACAAAAAGCGAAATAATTTATATTAAAGTCCATTGCACAAAATAATAATTACAATATTGTATCACGCATACAAAACGCAAAAAACATTACTCAAAGAACATTAAATAGTTTTCCGTTAATGTACCGGAACAATGAACCCTGCAGCACAGTAGAAACTCCAACCCGTTTTTTAATGAGTAGACCACTTAAAATAAAATTCGATATTCTACGGCCAAATAATATTAAACTTCGTGAAAATAAGTCAATTTCCGTCATTAAAATAATTTAGCAGCAGTTGTTCAGTAAAAACAAAAAAATATTTGAAAGGGATTATGTATAACAAATTTAAAATTGATGACAAGGAGACTGTAAACGATTTCCAAAATAATCACCCTGGTTGGACTCGGGCTATAATTTTAAAAATATTAAGGAGAAATTGTTACAATGTAAGAATCCCCAACACTCACATTTTATGGAAGCGACATAAAAATCAAATTTATAAGCCTAAACAAAATGCCATTTACAGTAGAGTACATGAAACACAAAGTAGAGAAAAAATGGAAATCATCAGTGTTGCTGATCAAAGTCAAATGAATAGTACAGCTGCTGTTTTAACCTTTCAGTAGTAGTGCCCGGTTCGTGAGACCGATTCGAAATGTAGATGCGTGTATCTTTAGTGTACATAAAGATATTGACCTCTGGCGTCAAATAGCTTCTTAATCTGTCTACTCAACCCTTAAGTTCTGGTGTGGTCGTTGAAGTGTTAGTGCGTTAGTAATTATTCGAACATTCGATCTCAGAGACCGGTGTAACTGTTGAAAGGATTTTTTATTTTACTTTTGTTAATGATTTTTGTGGGTTAAATTCTAAAACTTTTGAGTGACTATTATAACTGAAGTGATAAAACCTATTTTAGAAATGTTTTCTTATAATACTGATGAACTTCCTTATAAAAAGGAACAGGAAAGGATGCAGAAGCTCTTACAAGAGGTCTTTGAGAAAGTACAAGAAAATGTAGCCATGATGATAATACTGATGATCAGGATGATAAAATTGAAACACAAATACGCAATGCTGAATCCGAACAAAGCGTTTCAGAGGGAGAAGAAGAAGAAATTGCTAGTAGTGGTTTGATTTATTTAGAAAAAGATAAGGCAACGGTATGAGGAAAACTTCTACTTCCTCCCAAGAAAGCTAGAACCAGAAAAGAAAATACAATAAAACGTTTGTCTGGACCTACACATCTAACTAAAAATAAAAAGGAAATCTTAGAAATTTGGGAGTATTTTTTCATTGAATCAATTATTGGTACTATAGTGGAGAGTACTAACCGATATATTCTCAATATCCTAATGTTTTGCTCGTTAAAGGGACTCGTGCCACACAAATTCGATAAAAATTTGCGCACTGTTGGGCTTGCAATACTTAGTTGGTGTATACCATGCAAACCACCTGAATACGGAAGATTTATGGAAAACAGATGGATCAGGAATTGAAGTATTTCGTCTTGCTATGAGTCTACAAAGATTTAGATTTCTTTTACGTGCTGTAAGATTTGATAACAAAGATATCCGTGCAGAACGTTCTTCGACTGATAAAATGGCTCCTATTCGTGATATATTCAAAATTTTTATTAACAATTGTAAAAAGGGTTACACTCATTCGGAATATGTTACAATAGATGAAATGCTTCCTGGTTTCCGCAGTCGCTGCAGATTTAAACAGTATATACCATCTAAACAAAATAAATATGGATTGAAACTATTTGCAGTTTGTGATGCCAGGATATTTTATACCAGCCGATTAGAACTATATGTTGTAACACAACCTGAAGGAGTCTACGTAGTTTCGAATAAACGAAAAGATGTTGTATTGAGATTATGCACTCATGTTTTTGGAACTGGCCGCAACATCCCCATGGACAATTGGTTCACCTCAGTAGTCCTATCTGAAACATTAAATCGTGACCACAAAATTACATTAATTGGAACTATAAGAAAAACAAGCGAGATATTCCTCTACAACTGTCAAAACATGAACAATGACCTGAAAAATCTAGCATGTTTGCATTTACCAATAAGTGTACTTTGGTGTCATATATACCAAAAAAGGGGGAAAATGTGCTTTTGTTATCCACTACGCACCACAACGATAGCATTGATGATGATTCAGCCAAATTCTTGCCTACATCAATAACAATGTATAATAGTACCAAAGGAGGTGTCGACGTTGTGCTGATAGCTACAATTGTGCAACAAATTCAAGGTGGCCGATGGTGGTATTTTATATCATGTTAAATATTTCTGCTATAAAGTCGCAGGTGATACTGCTAATAACCCAAACGTTAGTATTATGCAAAGAAATTTTTTGAGAACACTGGCTATGAATTTAATTTTACCACATATGCGTATTAGGGCTACAATGCCAAATACACCAAGGACTTTGAAACTTAGACTGCAAGAAGTAACTAAAATTGGCAACACAGAGGAAATACCATATGAGAATGTTCATGGCAGGTGCACGTTTTGTGATTCTAAAAAAAATAGAAAAACAAAATACTCGTGTTTTGTTTGCGGTACATTTATATGTTTGGCACGCATAACTGTCATTTGTAGTAACTGTAAAGAAATTGAAAACTAGGATAATTTACTCAACCACATTCTTAACATTTTTAGATTAGCGATAAATATTTACACTTTTTCATATTCAATAAACACATAAATTTTTTAATTAGCGTCGTGCTATTGGTATTGTGTTACTAAAATAAAAATTCTTCATATTGCATTAATATTATTGATAATAAAGTGCATTATATAACCTCGGTCTGTGAGACCGACGTGACTACTAGCGATAGTATTCTTCACGCGACCACCTAAAGGTTAAATGTATCTTCCAGTACATGTGGTATGCCAGAAGAAGAGGTGAAAGATATCGGTTTCTAACTTCCCCAAAGAATAAGAAAAACGCCTGATATATACCAAATGTACTTTAAAGAAGCAAATATTTTCATGTATAGCATATATAATAGGAAGCTGAAAAAGAGTTTATATTAATTTGTTATATATTACATGTAGGTTAATTATTTTAATTATTGGGGTAAAAACGTGGATATGATGTTAAATTTGACCACTTATTATAAGGCAATGACATGTGTAGATTGATCGACTTTTAATTTTTATTAGTGTGTAACATTCTGCACCAGGGGTGCTGCCTTCTTGGGATATTGTAACTTGTCAGAGATTTGCAGGTATGCACATGTAGCACATTATTGTTGAGTTGTATTACTCGAAATAAAAGTGTTAATTGGTTTCCTGTAATTAAATAAAGTACTGCTAAATGTCATTGGTATTTACGTACTTATACATCATACAGCTTTTACCTTAGAACAGGATTATTCAAATCTTTGTTTTCAAATAGGTTGTTTTAACCTCGCGTCGCGCGTTCAGAGCCACTACCACAGTTGGCAACACTGGTACTATCAACGTTCACATTATTGCACAACAAAGATATTACGACATAACTAACGTGTCAATTTGTATCCCGTACCAAATACGTTTATAATGATACAAGTTGCACCTTAAAAAGATAAAAAGTACTCACTAAGAAATGTGGAACTCTTCACGATTTTGTGGGACATCCTTGGGCAGGGGCCATGCTAATTTCAGGTATCTCGTCTGTTGGGGGTGGGTTGCGTTATGCCATCGTTGAAACCAAATTTAACGTCTTCCCTCTTCTTCGTTCGTAGGCAGGACGAAGGAACAACCAGGTAAGAAACGATAAGCAAAAAACCTAGATTCTAAAAGAGAAAATACAAAAGAACGATACATGCAAACGTCACCGTTCGACGTCTCGTTGGCTAATAATGTCGTGTTACACACCGCGCATTTGCGCCATCTGCGCATTCCTTTTGCGCAAACGCAACTGTCCGAAATGACGGAAATGCACAAGTCTATTTTAAAAATAATGGCGAGAATTCACTCACAAATTTAAAAGTAACAAAAATGTAACAATCACGACAAAGCCATAAAAGAAAAAAATTGTTAAAAAAGAAAATGACTGTTAGCACGGTAAAAGCTTAAAATCTAAATCCTAACTAACGTACATATACCCTAAGTTAAATTCTAGAAAATGTTTATTTTAGGCGCCACCTGGTTTTTTCAACCGATAACGCGTCTTACAAATAACCAGGAAACGGAATGTGTAGCCCCATTATTTATGAACTACATCTATAAATGCACACACGAATCTTTGATGTGGCGCAGTTATAATCGACAGCACAAATTTGTCAGAGAGGACGAAACACTACTAAAACTAAAACAAATGCGACAAGTCGCCTAACATATATACTATAACTAAAGCTAACATTACAGTTCTTTTTAAGTGCACACGCACATAAGCATTGCATCTAAACTGTTTTTTTCTTTGGCAAGAAAATGCCCAAAATGTCCAAAAGAGCAAGTTACTCTGCACTTTAGCAAATTTTTATGTACTGGTACTCTGGCTTAATAAACAATACACATCAAAACTTTTTCATGACATGGTTGTGAATTAACAAATTTACCAACAGTGCCATTTTACTAATTTCTTACATTACTAACCTAACAAATTTCATTCCTACCATCAGGTTAGCTTCGTCACTCAATATTCAAAAAATAATTCCAACGTCTGATCGTAAATACCAAACGTTAGGAAAATAAAAAAGATAAGGCGAAATCTCAAGTTATTATCAAAGATAATAGGTAAGTTAAAGATATTAAGATAAAACTAGATAACAATAGGTGGATCCGAAACGTCCCAGCACGCTAAGGCACGCCCTGACTACATACATTAAAGATATAGCGCAGAATTCCCCAGCTCACCAAGCCGTTATATAGGTAAGTTAAGACATATAAGTTTAAAAAAAATTCTAGACTAACGAGTGCATTCACTGCGATAAGAAAATCAGACAAAAGTTGAAACAACAACTTAAAAGTATCACTACAGATACCTTCACACAAAAAACCAATTGTTTCAAGGTAATTTTTAGGAACGGTGACGCCATAAACACACAAGAATGCCTAACTATAAACAGTTAAATACAAACACACTGTCCCAATATGCTGAAACAACTGAGAATTCGATAAGCTATCAATAAAAAGCGATAGCACCCCACCACGAAGTTCAATAAAAAACAACAAAAAAGATGTTTATATGTTCTGATAACTTAATAGAAAAAGAAAACAAGTAATGATAAAAGATAAGGTGGGCGACTGTAATAATTCAGAAGAAAAACGCATGGAATAGAAACTCCTAGTTTTTTGCAACTGCGAATATGGACTATTTCTTGCAATGACATAGGCCGCGTCTCCTATATGAGCCCAAAGAAAAAAGCATCCACTCAACATCAGCTAAAACCAATCATAAAAATTCAATGAGTTATTGCAATCGAAGTTACGACAATCACCACGAAATTAAGCAATGTAAGATAAATGCTGAAAACAAAATAATATGATGTAGGAAAGGTGTCAGGATTAATTAAATGTAGCGACAGATTTATATTAGAGAATCTAGATAACAAAGAGATACGTGGCTAGCAATAAATTCAAGGGAAAGTTAACAGGTAGCAAAAAGATAGTTGGTTTAATGTAAATGAGGCAAAAGTGTAGAAGGTAAGTGCTGTATAAGAAAAGAAATGGCTGAATAAAATTAACTAATTCATAGCAGGGGCAAAAACATTAGGTAAACCGTTAAAGAAATGAAACGTGAAAAATTTTGGATGTACGCAAAGCTTGAGCGATTTTAAAGATATTTTCATCCCACCTAGTGTGGTCTGAATAGATGTATAAAGAGATAGCAGTAATTAAGACTGAATTTACTCTTAACAAAATTGTTGAAGAACAAGAAAAAAATGTATCTTACAATGCCTTTAATTGCTAGGGTGACATGCCCTCCTTTGAGCCTCACCTAGACTAATAAAAAAAACTTCAACATCATCCTCAAAAAATGATTCAAAAATTACTAGAGCGACAAACTTACCACGAGTCTCGTCTAGACTTATGTAATGCTGAGCGACCAACTCTTCATGAGTCTCGTCTAGACTAAAATACTGCTGAGCGTCCAACCACGACGATAAGTCTCGCCTAGACCAAATAGATCTTAAAAAATGCTGCGTTGCAATACCGACATAAATAAAAAATTTGCTATCAAAACAAAATCATGCTCACTACACAAAAGCAATATTCTTGCGATACATCTACAGAAAAAACCAGTATACCAAATTATTAAAGTATTACGTTTACATCAAGGAATTTATCAAGCAACCATCGCAACTAAAGGGGATAGTAAATGAACTTAAATACAAAACATTATCATCAACCTCACTATTGTAGTGTTTAAGAAAGCAGATATAACGAAATCCAGTTTACTATAGTGTTTTAGAAGGTATAGATATACCAAGGTAAGATTTCAGTTAGTTACGTTAGCTGTATTAAAAGCAAAATTTTCTATGAGAAAGAATTCGTAGCCTATAGTTAATTATTTAGATTATAAGGGAACACATTAAAGCCATGGCAAACTAAGATAATGTGATAGATAGGTAAAATTTAAACTAAAAATAGGTTTCAATAAACTAAAAAAATTTCAGGTTTAAAATAACTGTTTAACTAGATCTGATGTCATTTTAAGGGATTTTTTTCTTCATAATGAATGGTAAATAAAGCTATTTATAGCTAAGAATACTTACAGAAAGAATTATTTAATCCAAAGCACATGTTTAAATTGAAGTTAAGGTAATTTGCTAAACACATTTGAAAGGTATATGCTTTAGTTTCATCCTAAATTAGGTTAGTAATTATTTGAGAGAATTTAAAATATAAATACACTGTTTTTATAAGGGAAAATGCCAATTTTTAAGTTAGAAATAACATATATGAAAGGTAAACAATCACTATTCCAAAATGACGGTTTTTGATCATACAAATTGACATTTCAAACTGCATTTAATGACGGCAACATAATATAAAAATTACCAAATGCAATGTTGCCAGATTGTATTTCTTCTATTCAAAATCCATTAAAAATTTAAAAAATAATTTTTTTTTAATATTTGAGTGAAAAAAACCCCGAATTTCTACAAAGATATTCATAACTAACCCCTTATAAGATAAATGAGGGGTGAAGACAAATTTTCAACTCAAGTTTAGGCGCCACTGTTATAACCCTGCGTCGCGCGTTCAGAACCACTACCACAGTTGGCAACACTGGTACTATCCACGTTCACATTATTGCACAACAAAGATATTATGACATAACTACGTGTCAATTTGTATCCCGTACCAAATACGTTTACAATGATACAAGTTGCACCTTAAAAAGATAAAAAGTACTCACTAAGAAATGTGGAACTCTTCACGATTTTGTGGGTCGTCCTTGCGCAGGGGCCATGCTAATTCCAGGTATCTCGTTTGTTGAGGGTGGGTTGCGTTATGCCATCGTTGAAACAAAATTTAACGTCTTCCCTCTTCTTCGTTCGTAGGTAGGACGAATGAACAACCAGGTAAGGAACGATAAGGAAAAAAACCTACATTCTAAAAGAGAAAAGACAAAAGAACGATACAGGCAAACGTCACCGTTCGACGTCTCGTTGGCTAATAATGTCGTGTCACACACCGCGCACTTGCGCCAAAATTCTGCGTCTGCGCATTCCTTTTGTGCAAACGCAACTGTCTGAAATGACGGAAATGCACAAGTCTATTTTTAAAATATTGGTGGAATTCACTCACAAATTTAAAAGTGTACATCTCCAAATTTGGAATGTAACAAGGTACCAGTCAATTAAAGATATAGGACACTATTTGATGAGGTTATGTTAAACGCTCATTTAGATCAAAATTCTTTAATGTATTATTAGGAAAGCAGCAACTATATTATATGCTTACTGTAATAGCTATATATCCTTATACTTTGTATTTCTATTGCATTCGTGCATTGCTAAGGGTGGAACTTAAAATCAGCAATGCTGAATTCTATCCACTTTGGTAAGTAGCCAAATAAGTGATATTATTATTATATATTTTTAACTTAAGACACAACAGTGGTATATTTAGGAAAAATCTGAATGTTTCTGAATTTTAGAAACACTAGTGAATGAACAAATGCATTATACCAGCTAGCTACGATATTTAGGTTTACAGATAAATATTGAAAAACGAGGAATTTTGAAGATTAAAAAAAACCTTTTGAAGATCAGGATGTGATACGCAGTTAGTTGACTTTCTCTTGGAATAATTACATATCTGATTACAATGTGGAGCATGACTGTGCCAAAGTCGTTTAGATGTAGTTGCTCTTCAACAAAACTACAACAGGGGTGGTTCAGAAAATAAGGTAGATGATATATAGTGAAGCTTGGTAAAGTGCCTTGTCTAAAATTATTGACGACCTTAACTATACAACAAGGTAAATTAACTCGAGGAGTGAAAGGTAGGTTTTAGTAAAGCTGAAGTACTATTGTCGGGGAATACTGGCCCTAAGCGTCTAATTTCAATTAGTTTCAGAGCTTATTTGAGAACAGATCAAGCCAGAAAATGTAGAGGTTACCAAGCACAAAATTAGAGAAGTGGATTTGGCAAGGTTTGTTACCCTCTCAACCACCAACACTCTTATTTAACTATTAAAGTTCGGTAGTGCAAATTTTAGTACTTCCTAGAAAGCTATAAAATTAAAAACACATGATTCATGGACTCATATGGCAAAATCAACCTCAGAATCGTGGTGATTCTTCAAATTTTATAACGTTATTGCCTGCCAATAATCGCTGTGGTGCCCTAAAAGAAGAAGGTAAAAAGGAAAGAACTAAAAATTCAAACACGGTGATGGCACTCTCCCGAAAAACAGTCGTGTTCGTGAAATCCAGCACTAAAGTGTCCACGTAAATTACCCCATGGTCCCAGCACTCTTTCGTCCCTCACAGGATTGGATTATTCAAACCGGCTGATTTGTTACATCCAATTAGAATATAGAAAGTCGTCACTCCAATTTAAAAAACAAAAGGAATTCTTTTACAATACAAAATATAATAGATTGAATAGATATGTGTCCTAACATAGATATCCAGTAATTGAAAAAGCATGTTACGAGTTAATTTATTTAAAGTGTAACAATCACAGCAAGACAACAACAAAATGCCTTTATCTAGGGATTTTACCTAAACCTTGAGGTTATTTTTGTTGTGCCTTACGACTGCATCAAATTTCATTTTAATACTAAGATGGAATTTTTGAATCTGGCAAGGGAAAGCTTTTTCCCATCCTTAATTTAAGTTCTTACTTGTAAAGTTTTTATGAATATAATTTCGCTCGAATCAGAGGACAATAATCTCATAATTTATTGCCTGTATTCCACGTAAGCACCCATTGCTCATGGAAAGGAATGTGTGGTTAGTGCGACTAACCATGAGGAATGTTGCATGGAGAGAATACCAAAAGGCTCTTGGGAAGGACGCATTTTAAAGCAAGGGACTTGACACCATCTATTGAACAGAATTGAACACGTGTACATTCCGGTAAGGTGATACTTTTGTATCCTTGTACCTTTCCAAAATTACCTAAAAAAAACATCTTATGTTCTGCAAAAGTGTAGGTGCACTCACTTTGTTGTCAGAATTTGGAACCATAAAGGAAACTACTCACATGCGATTCTTACCTCCTGAAGACTAGCGGAGACTGCCTTTGGCTCCAGCGAATTAGCAGGTAAACCCCTGCCTTATTGTTACTTTGTTAGTTTTACCCACGACGGCAATAATTGTAACCAAATTTGTGGGCGAAGTAAATTAAGCCCAGGGCTAAGCAGTGATTGACGACAGATAAAACGTAATATCTCAAAGTTTTACCTTTATCTCGGTGTTATCTCTAGGAATCATTCTGAAATTTTCCTTTATGTTGAGATTATCTTTAAGAGTTACCTAAGGAATTTACCTCTATCTTGGGCTTCATCATCATTAGGTCTTCAGTCCTGGAACTAGTTAGACGCGTACCATCATTGTTTCCTATTCTGAACTAACCTACAGATTTCCCTGAAATTTGCACAGTCTGCATCTATCACTATCTGATCTAGGTCAACATCTACCTCTTTTTTCCTATCTCTGCTTGTAATATATCCCATACTATTACCCAAAAATCCCTTAGAACGTATTCTGCCCTTCTATTTCTCTTATCTTTTCCCCCAGATATCCTTGTTTCCCTACTATTTCTATAACCTATTTGTTATTATCTTTGTCTGTCCATGCTATCGTCCTCATACATCTGAAGCACAACATTTCAAAAAACTGCTACCGTTTTTCTGTCTGCGTTTCAGACTGCCCGTATTTCATAGGCATACTGTGCTGTGCTCCACACATATGCTTTCAACAATTTTCTTCTTGTTCTATGTTTGTTGTCTTTCCTCATAGGCGCTGTTCTTTTTTTGTTAGATATCGTTCGGTCACCTTCTATTGTTTTACAATTATATACCCTATTTCTGCAACCTTCAGTGGTTGTGAAGGGAGGTAACCAGCCTGTGGCTGCCAAGTTCCCCCAACACTTAACCATTTACTGATTTACTATATTTTCCACTATATCTTTTCGCACATTCAACATTAGTTGCAGATATTTCGCAACCAACAACTAGTTGTTTATACTAATCATCAGATTTATCTGCGCTTATTTTTTCGTCATTAGGTTTTCCGTCTCAAAACTGGTTGGACACGTACCTGCACTTATTTATATTCTGAGCTCGTTGCTCTTCTATTGTTTTCTAATTTTATGCCCTATTTCACCTAGATTCAGTAAAGGGGGTCAAGCAACCTGTGGCTACCAAGATCCCCCAACACTTAGACATTTGCCGAAATAATGGTTTTCCAGTAAATCCCTTCACACACTTAACATTATTCGAGAATGTTGCCCAACCAATTCTTGTAGTTACTTATAGTAATCACCGTGTTTAAGCACAGTTATTTTCTCGTCATTAGTTTATCCATCTTGGGATTGGTTGGATGCGTACCTCCATTGATTTCTATTCTGGGCTAGCCTACACATCTCCCTGAAATTCCTGCAGCCTACATCTTTTACTATCTGTGTGCAGTAGTCTAACCTAGGTCTGCCTCTTCTTCTCTTTTTTCCTATCTCTGCTTCTAATATATTCCGCACTATTCCCTCATGCCGTAGTATGTGGGCTATCATCCTATCTCTCCTATTTTTTACGATTTTCCACATATTTCTTTCTTCCCCTACCATTTTTAGTACCTCTTCGTTCTTAACTTTGTCTGTCCATGATACCTTCATCATACGTCTGTAGCACCACATTTCAAAGGCTTCTATCTTTTTCGTGTCCGCTTCTCCTACTGTCCAGGCTTCACAGCCGTACAGTGCTGTGCTCCACACATATGTTTTAAGCAATTTTTTCCTTGTTTTTATGTTTGTGGTCTTTGAGCACAGTAGTTGCTTTTTCTTGTTAAATGTAGCACGACCTTGTGCTAATCTTCGTTTTATATCTTTTGTGCTTTTCCCATCTTGCGTTATTTGGCTTCCTAGGTAGCAGAAATCCTTAACCTCTTGTAAGTTCGTGTTACATATTTGTATTCTTGTTTTTGATTTATTTTTCCCTCCTTTGCATACTAGTACTTTAGTTTTACTTTTGTTAATTTTCATACCGTATGTCTCTGTTAGAACCATTTCCATTTCATTGAGAGCAGCTTCTAACTCTTCCTTGCTAGACGCTAATACCGCTATATCATCTGCAAATCTAAGCATATCAATTTTTTGTCCCTGCATAGTAATTCCAAATGTCTTCCTGCATTTGACAGTATTCATTGCCTCTTCTATGTACAAGTTAAAAATCAATGGGGATAGGGCACATCCCTGTCTCACCCCTTTCCTAATGTTTACTTCTCTACGTTCCTGCTCTAATTCTATTACTGCTGTTTGCTCTTTGTATAAGCTATGTACTATTCGTCTATCCCTATAACTCATTCCAATCTTTTTTAATATTTCAAACATTTTTTTCCATTTTACATTGTCGAATGCTTTTTCCAGATCTACAAACCCTATATACACGCTTTCCCCTTTTTCTATTGTTTTCTCCATTATCACTCTCAGAGCTATTTTAGCCTCCCGTGTTCCCCTGTTTCGCCTAAACACACATTGGTCTTCTCCTAGTATTTCTTCCGCCCGTTTTTCCATTCGTCTTTGCACAATTCTAGTTGATATTTTTGACACGTGTGCTGTCAAACTTATTGTTCGAAAATTTTCACAGCTATCCGCGCCTTTCTTTTTTGGTATAGTTACTATGATGTTACGTTTGAAATCTTTGGGTATCTCGCCTGTCTCATACATATAGCTTACAAGTTGGAAGAGACGTTCTGTTACTGTTTGTCCAGCGGCCTTTAGAGTTTCTGCTTACTTCTTTCTCTTTCATTTTCTTGATTTTTTTTATGTTACGTCAATGTACATAGCAAATGCTAATTCAAATTCATCTCTAAGTATAGGATATCCCAAGTCGTCATTTTCAATGTCTGATTCCTGTTCTAATGCAGTTAGTTCCTCTCCTGCATATAAATTCCCTATATATTCTTGCCATCTGCCCACTTTCTCTACGTTTTCTATGATGACGTTTCCTTGTGAGTCCCTTATATTTTTGCTATACGGTTTTATATCTCTAAAATTCATTCTAATTAATTTGTATGCTTCGTCTGTCTTTCCTTTTTCCATCTTCGTTTGTATCTCTTTGCACTTTTCATCAATCCATTGTTCTTTAGCTTTCCTGCATTTTCGAATAATTTCCCATTTTATGGCTTTGTATCTGTTTTCCTGTTTCGTCTGATTTATTTTTGTATTTTCGTCTTTCTTCTATTAAATTCAGGATATCCTTTGTTATCCATGGTTTCTTATTTTCTTTTTGTGTATACCCCAGAATATCTCTGGCCGCCATGTCTAGGCTGGATTTAATGTTATTCCATTCTGTTTCTACTTCCTTAGTATCAGATATTTTCCCGATATCTTTGAGCAATTCATTTGACTTTTTTTCGAATTTTTCTTGAATATCTTTATCTTTTAGTTTCTCTAAGTCCAAGTGCCTTTTTCCGTTTCTTTTTTTCACATTCTTAAATTTAAGTGCGGCCTTCATAATTACGATGTTGTGGTCAGTATTTATATCTGCTTCTGGGTAGCTTCTACAGTCTTTGACTTGATTCCTAAACCGTTGTCTAACAAGAATGTAATCTATTTGATATCTTCCTATATCTCCTGGCATCTTCCACGTATATCGTCTTCTAGCATGATGTTGAAATAATGTGTTTGTGATGATTAAATTGTTCTTGTCACAAAATTCTACCAGCCTATTTCCCCTGTCGTTTCTCGTGCCTAAACCAAATAAACCTACTACTGCTCCTTCCCTACCCTCACCTACCACGGCATTAAAATCCCCCGTAATTATTAAATTTTCCTGTCCTTTTACGTATCTTAATATGTCTTCGATATCTTTGTAGATGGCTTCGACCTCTTCGTCACTGTAGCTAGAGGTGGGCATGTATACTTGTATTATTACTGTGTATACCGGTTTAGATTTTAATCTAACCATAAGTACTCTTTGGTCCTTTTGTAAGTAATTTTCTACACAATATCCCATCTTTTTCCGCATAACTATCCCCACGCCCAAATTTCCTTCCTCTGCTCCTGTATGAATTACCCTGAAGTCTCCACTCCAAAAATCCCCCGCCTCTAGCCACTGAACTTCGCTGATCCCTACTATGTCTAGTGATAACCTATTCATTTCGATTTTTAGGTTCTCTAGCTTACCTACTTGCTTCATACTTCTAACATTCCACGCTCCGACTCGCAGAATGTTCCCGACTCTTATTTTTAACTTTCCGATCGCATCCTCCGAAGTAGTCCCCTCCCGGAGATCTGACTGGGGGACTATTTTAACTCCGGAATATTTTACCCCAGAGAATGTCATTATTTTATTATAATTTAGGTACGCTGTGTACTTGGGAGATAATGTGGTGGTTTCCCGTTGCCTTCCACATCGCGGTAGTGTGTCTTAGACTGCCATACCGACCCCTATGGTCTCTGCCAATCTAAGTACCGAAAGAGCCGCTACCCTCTTTCGGGGACCTGTCTTAGTCTGGTTCCTCACTAACGACCCTACTACTTTGGTTGGACCTGTAGTTTGGCTCTTTAGCTCATTAGAACACGCAAGCCATTTCACCTGTTCTAGTAATTTAGAACTCCGGCAAGGTGCAGGTCCATTCGAAATGGATCTTGGGCTTATCTTGAGAAATTATCCTTTAGTTCTTATAATTGGACAAATTTTTTTGGGTATTTTAATTGACTGATATTTTGAAACCAAGATTTGTATAATCTGGGTGAAAGGTAAAAGTTGAAAGAAAGAACCTAAGTGGCTTAAAATTTTAGTGAGTAATATCGTGGCAAGTTTAATTGTTTACAGAAAAAACTTGTTTGATTCAGATGCCGAATAAGCATGGTAAGATTTGGATATTTACCAGTATTTACTATATAAAGCATAAACACAAAGTATCAACAATCTCTGCACAATTTTGAAAAGATCGTTTCTAGATTTTTCAGAATATGCTCGACTTTCAGTTTCATATTTTTAAGATATACTCATAGGGAAAAACTTTACATATTATTGTTCAACAAGTAAAAAATCCCCTTATTATGGTATATAAATTCTTTGGTTCTACAGAAAAAAAAATATGAGGAAGAAAGTAACTGGTAGCATTAGTACAAAACAGAAAAATATTTATTTTTATTTATATTAAAGTATATAAAAACATGTACAATAAATCTAGCTTGTAAATTTCTAACAAGTAAATTACGTTCTACAATTAAGTTACTGGCAAAAAGGAAATTAATCACAGACTGTTTGCATATAAAATGCTTTAAACATCTTTAAAATAATCACTTCCTCTTCATAAAGCTCTGTAACAAAAAACTATATTATACTGAGCATGTAGCAGTCTATTGAATCACATTAAAGATTCATATGCTAGGCACTACAACCATTGACAATTATTAACGTTAAATTATAACCTATTCCCCCATTCCACATGCAATCTATTTTCCATACATTAGCTTCTCAAATTTTTTACACTCAAAAGTATCTATTTCGGCAAGATTTAAAGAATTTACAATTATTTGGTATTAAATTTTAATTTTAATTAAAATTTTTAATGATATAAGAATTTTAATAGTCTATGGTTTGATATAAGTAGTAGCAGTGATATCTCGGCCTAAAGTTGACTACACACGCCCATACAAACTTAACAAGCATACATGATCAATCTTTTTGTACGTGCAAGAAAAATTTTCCTTTGACACAACACAATAGAGATATGCTTGAATGAGCTCAAGTTTGAGCTCAGATGACAGTGTGTTCGTTTGGCTGCTTTTTGCCTTATCCACAAGAGGAAAATGCAAAAAAGAAACGTGATATTTGGTTATGTAAAGAGTGGTTAATGATAAAAGAAACCTATTCCCATATTAATTCACTGAACGAATTGAAAATATATCCGTGTGATAGGCATAATTATATCAGAATGAATGAAAAAACGTATATGAACTGTTTGTCACTCATAACACCTTTAATTGAAAAGGATATGGTGAACAAAAACTTTTGTTATATTAAAATCTTTAAAGAAAAACATTTCTAGCCATTGTTATTCTACAGCATACGAAATTGTCATTTAGCGTGAAATCGTTAAATAGTTTAATTTACTATAAGGAAGAACACCTCTTTCCTTTTTTACATTATCTTCACCTATATAAAGCATTTAATAGCGACTCCTATGCTTTTGATATCTGCAAATATCCTGAACGTAACTTGTGTTGCATAAGCTACAGGTATTCTTAAGCCCACTTGTGCAATTGCTGGACAGACACAACGCCTGCGCATAAGGTGACGCTACAGGTAGGGTGTTGGCTGGTTGACAGCAAGGCGAGCGAGAGCGCGGCCATCTTGCAAGCAAGAACGAGCAGGTACGGTTCGTTTTTAAGATGCGGAGTTTTCCAAGCTCCAAGTGGGGCATTAGGATTGCCCTACTATCAAAGAGGGTGTAAAGGTTGTCGTGGGAGGGGCTTTGAAAAGGAGCTCTTGTAAAGCCGCCCCGGACAATGAAGAAGAGAATGTAACAACACGTGCTGGTGTGAAGTCCGTTAATGGTGAGATTGTGTAATAAAACTACCTTATATAAAACTAATAGATGCTTTAATTTCCTTAGCACATCTAAGTAGACACATCTAAGTATGCTCATCTAAAGAATAAAAATTTTAAGAAAGCACGTTTGAGAATGGTAGAATTGAGAATTCAAGTGGTTTGTATGTCGAGCAGAATTCTATGTAATGTTATTGGAACATAATTATGTATTGTGGAATCACTCGTTTTGAAGCTGTCTGTGGGGCTGTTCATGTAAGAATGCTGTATCTAGCAAATGCCAACTTCGTACCTTTTTAAAACTTCAATAAGATGGAGTATAATGTTGTTTTGGTTGGTCTAGAGTGTTTTGCAGCATCACCATCAAGCAGTTAAAACAAAACCATCCAGGTACTTATAAAACTATTTATTGAGTGAATTAATTTTAGGTATTAATTACGGTCAAGGCATTGATTTAACATTTTCCAAATTATAAGAAACTTTTGTTAAACGAATGTTAACATTAAATTTTTTTTGCAAGATATGTTTATGCTTAAATCCCAAATAAAAATCAGTTAGAGAATTATATCCTAGTAACCTAATAGGTCAAATACCTTTTTGTTCAGAACTAAATTTTTTTGACGTAAGAGAAATTTTTGAACTCTTAGAATAATTAATTTAAAGTTGTTATTCAAAGCACGTAAGGAATGCACATGTTAATTGAGAAAAATAAGTATAAAGTTCACTTTTAATTGAAAGATGTTTAACTACAATATGCCATATGATGAGTAGAATATCAATGCTGCTTCTAACATATGACGAACTAACTTTCTTTAATTTCATATAATGTTTGAGCCATATGAACTTTTTGTATAATAAATTCGTTAGAGAAATTTTGTAAGCCAGAACAGATCTGTTTTATGGATGTTTAAGAACCCGACTGTACTAAAGAATTGAATAATGTTAAGATCTCTCTATGTAGAGAAAAAAAATTCAGAGATTTTTGAAACTTATTTTATATTGATTATCAGATTTTTTATATATATTTTTTTGAACAAAGAGAATTACAGTTAGATTATACTTTGGTTTAAAACTTTCGTCTTTTTATTTCACTAATTGAAATTAATAATATCCAAATTAGATAAACAAAATTTTGAATGTGGAAACTAGAAAAAAGTTGATACAGCATTAGGTAATAGAAACGGAGTAAGTAATTTTCAGTAGAGTACATTTTCACAGGTAAGGTGTTGTTGAGATTTTGAATTCAGGACAGCCGATCTATAAAGACCGAAATATTTTGTTGTCGTAAGACACAAACAGTGTCTTATATTTTATTTTTTTGTGTGACATTTTCTTGCAGGTCCGACATCGCAGAAGCTGAAGCAGAGGTCCAAGAGGTTTCAGAGGTATTGCTTATTTTAATTTGTATGCTTTTGATAGTCATTATATCCTATAGGTTTCTCGTCTACCTGTAGAATACTTTAGTTTTATTTATTGTCCATATAGATGCAGTGGCGCTCATTTCCCTTTTTTTAGTTCCCGTTTGTAGTCGAGCCCACCCTATATCCACGCCCAATCTCATTGCTCATCCTTGGGGTAATTCCCAGACTAAGCCGCGAATATAGTAAAGCACGTGGGTCCACCGAGGTTTTGTTCACTAATTGACGCACTCCCCATTAAAGAAATTTAAAAAAAAATAAAAAAGGCTCAATGGTCATGAGAGAAGCTATTAACCCTCCCATAAAAGATTAACTTCTCACAAATGGAAGGGGTTATGAAGATCTAAAATATTCAACCACAATTTCACTACAGGCTCCGAATTACAAAGTTCCTGAAACCTGCCATTTACAAGTTGCTAAAAATAAATTATTTGAAGGTAAGTGAAGCGCGTGTTGTTTTCAAATAATTTATTACAACTTATAATTTTTACAAAAGAGATACAAAATAGGAAAAACAATTGCGAAATGCTTAGCATAAAATGTTAAAAACTAAATTAATCATCGCTGAAATTTGGTAAACGAAGTTGGTGACTGACTAGAATTTTCACTAGCCACACAATTCATAATGTGTAGTTCCATGAGGCTGATGAAGAATACTGTTGTTATTATTAAAATGCTTAGATGTAGGAAAATTCATACACGATGTAGATGTATACACACTGTTAACAGAATCACGAATAGAATGTGGCATAGTCAGCAGACCTATTTCAGCCATAAATAAAGTTTGATTATTTATTTCTTCGGCTACCAATCTTTTGAGTGTTATTTGATATTTCTAATTTTTATAGCCACATTTTTACCAAGAACATTGTATCTATCTTCTATCGTCTTAGGTTTTTAATTGTTTCTAGCACAGAATCACATTTATCGTTATTTTGCATAGAGGGTCTAGCAGGAGATGTTCTTTTAGGAGTTGATTGAACAGCCATTTCCTCAAGTGAAGTACATGTCTGGTGCTGTTGGAATAGTTGGCTTATTTTCCTGAATAAATTTGTCATACGTAAGTCAAATGCAAGCAGTAACAAATTTTTTTTGGCGTAACAAAATTTCTTTAGAGTATAGCAAAACTGTATTAAGGAAGAAAAAAATTAAAGAGGTTCGCTATAAATTATTTATTTGCAAACCTAAAACAGCTTTCAAATTCATAATAAATCTTTGGTCCCATATCGAAAAAAATCAAACGATTTGTTATTTCCTGGTTTAACTCGATTGCACGGCTAAACTCCACATTTTGTAACAATAATTATATTGAAAATACTTCAGGTGTTTTGATACCTTGTTTATAACGTTTGAAATAGCATTTTGATAATTAAAAGTCAGAGTAAATAACTTATTGTTTGAGGCTTTCAACTTGTTTCGTTAACACAACATGTGGCAGCCAAGCATTTGTACTGAGTACTATCCTGGGGTATAAAAAGTCCCCCATCGAATTGTCTTCATAAGTTTTTTTCCTAATCCGATCACTTCCACGTTATTCTTTTAACAAAGCAAGATGGGAGTCAATGGTAAAAATTAGTGGTTGAAAAGTCAGACAGTGCCTTTAACTTATATTCCTTTTAATGCAAAAACCCTCCGATCAATAATACCACAATTTAGAATCAATCTGGAGTCCTTTGATTTCAATACCTGCACGTGAACAACAGAAGGTGAACAGTGCAAGGATAGCAGTCGGTGACATATGGAATAAGGGTGATCCATTACTTTTGCTTAATCCTTCACCAAATTTATTAAACAACCCCCTTCTTTCATATATGGTTAAAATACTTGCCGTAAAAATCCCAACATTTCAGTTCACAAGATCCGTTTTTTTAAAGTTGTAACAACACTCAATATTGCCAATTTTTCATAACAACATATATTTTGTGAAAGAAAAATCGTGCGTTAAATTTTTGTAAAATTTGAAGCTCTCCAAGTTAAGAGAAGCCTAAATGAGATTGTTTTATTAGTAACAAAATAAGATTTATATTAAGATTGCTTAAAATTCGTTGTTTTTTTAAAATTTGTAAGTGACTGCCAGATCTGACATTCACTCATAAAGATAACCAATATGTAATGAAATTTTGTTAAAGTATTTTAAAACTCAAGAATCTGTGATATAATATAATTGTTAAATATGGTTGTTATTTTATTTGATTATTTGTTATGAAATACACAAGTGATTCTTTTTTTAAAACACATCTGTTAAAAATGTTTCTATGTTGACAAAGTCTAATAGATTACGCTGTAAATTGATCCAAAAATTTAAATAAAAAAATTTAGAATTAACAACTACGAAAGGGTATCAACCCTTTTTTGTTTAATAATTACTAGATGCAATGGCTTCCAACTTTAGATTAAACTATTTTCTGTTTAACTAGGAAAATTTCAGCCCAGACCTATCTTTAACTCTCCCTTTGGGCGATAGACAAGTTAGCCTGCAAAACAGTCTTTACACCTTTCCATCTTCTAAGTTTAAAAATTTAAATTTTTTAAAGTATATTACTTTAGCGAGTCGTGTGCAATGTGAAAATTTCATTAAGCACGCATAAATTATTAAAACTGTTTTAAAGTGTGCATACTCAGTACTAGTGTTCATGTCTTGTAATCAATTTACAAAACCTGGCAGTCCTGTTTCAATTTAGGTTTTTGAGTGGTAGCAGAAGCTTACAATCAAGTGTAAGTTATTTGCCTGCATTTTTCATTTAAATAGTCAATATTGAGTGTATAGAATGAGTTGTTCTCCAGTTTCTTCCTAATAGTAATAATATTTAATTATGATAATTCTATTACTAGCTGATTGAATTGTTGGTTGAATGATATGTACTACTATTTGTTGCGAAATCGAGATTAACTTTATACCAATAAAAAATGAAAAGTATACCTGATAAATAGTAATAATTTTTATAATAATTTTCATTTGTTTTTTAGATAATGTGTGTGATGCAATGTTTATATTTCTTTCAGATCCCAAAAACTAAAGATAATTGGATCGCTGTAGCAAGAAATTTTGAAAACACGTTGAATTTTCCACATTGTCCTGGTTGTCTGGATGGAAAACATATAGAGATCGTTCCCATTCAGCCGGAAGTGGTAAAATGTTTTTAAATTGCAAACATAGACACAGTATGGTGCTTCTTGTCGTTGCAGATGTAATTTATAGATTTGTTTGATTTCGGTACGAATGGAAAAGTATCAGATGAAGTTATTCTTCAAAATTTAGAATTATTTAGAAGACTTAAGGTAACTCACTCAACTTTAAGAGACAAGAAGAAGTCTCAAATAGATCACGTAAACTGCTGGATGTTTTCGTTGTAGAAGATACTTTTTCTTTGAGGACTGATATGTTCACACCGTACAGTGTTTTAAACTGCATCAAAAAAATTTTCAATTAGCGATTATCTAGAGTATGATGAATTATTGAGAACCTTTGGGATTTTGACAGCGTGCTTTAGAATTTTTCACACTGCTATCAATTTAGAATTGTAGTATATTGATAAAATAGTAAAAGCAAATTGTGCTTTACATAATTATTTAATGTTAACTGGACGTGAAGCCTAGGTTACACCTGACTCTCTAGACTGTGAGGACATAGAAAATGATGGAGCCGACCCTAATTTAACATCAATGAATTCCAATATGTACTCTTTATAAAAATCTGATATCGCTGGAGACATGCAATTTCATGCTAGACAAGCAACACAACAATTCGTGGACTACTTGGTCAATGAAAAACAAGTGCTGTGGCAATAAGTATATTCATTAAAAAATTAAAAATGCATGTATTGAAGTTTTGCGTTTTGAATGAATAATTAAAAATAAAAAAATTAAGAAATGTGTACTTGTATTTTATAAAACAGTAAATGCAATTCACCTTCGTATCAGCCAAATTGGACGAAGAACTTCTCAAACTCTCTTGATCTACTAAAATTCAAACAAGTGGTAGAACCGCAGTGAATGCTCATATTTCTACCAATGCCAGAGTAACAAGATACTTCAACTTTTTTCTTTTCTCTTTTATAATTAGTACGGAAAGTATTATCTTAACAACTGCATCCTTATCAGTTCTGTTATCAATTAATCTACATTTACTTAATAAAATATCATATGCTGCATCCTTTTTCGCACTATCACAATATTCGAATGATTTAATTCGCCAAAGACATGACTGATTTTGGTACATACAAATAAATTCTTCCAGTAATTCTCAGTTGACCTTCAGATCGTTAGACAAGATGACACTTATAGAACTCACTTACGACTGACATTTATCCGCTCAAGCCGGCAAATCCTTAGTACACACGCTTCGTTTCATTTGCACAAATAAGACTTGACCAATCATGCATGATTTAAATTCAATCCATCAAACATACTTGTACAAAGGGATTGGTCATGCTTGCTTGTCAAGTTTCCATGAGTATCTGTAGCCACCTTAACAAGACAACTTTATCAAAACAATTGTTTAAATTTCATAGTTAAACTTAGGTACTTTAGGTTATTTTGGTACGGATTTGTGTATATTATTGAAAAAACAATGTGCAGGAATAATGTTATCCAAAACTTTTGAACTAAATTTTTATCACAAATACATTTATGCTGTAATGTTTCTAAGAACTTGCCTATATATTTAATTTTCATCTACATAATTTTTAAAGTTAATTAAAGAAATCATACAATTTTCTAATTAACTTTGGTATTGAAGCTCATAAATTTTATACCGTTCCTGGACTTCATCCTAGTGGCAAAGTACAATACAAAATCTGCAAACTTATTCACAGTTAGTAAAATTCCCAGAGATTTTTGATCCTCCATAATTTCTCGTCTTGTCTAGCAACAGACTTGGAATTAGTTAATACATTAATAGCAACAACTATGATTCTAGTTTAGATTTTCAACCATCTTGCAGATAAAATGAGCATGAAGTTAATAAATTTTAATTTATCCATGAGGTGTGGGATCCCGTAACAATAACAACCAATAGAGATTTTCAGTTCATAAATGCACAATTAAAAATTCTTAAAATAAAAGCTCATTCTACTCACTGTGTAATTTCAGGTTATCCAAGGATGACAGCATTTCTCTCGCAACCTCTACTTAAATTATCCAAAAACATAAAACCCCCTTGCACTAATATGCCACAAAAAATCCAATTTCATGGAGGAGTGAACTCTACAAATCTTAACCCCTTTTTCTAAACGATCACCACGACATTATATCCCAGCCCAGTGTGTTTGTGAAGGTATCCTGCATCTGCCAACGCATTTCACTTGTATGTCGGTCGCTGCCTATTTCCATGCTTGGAGCTCTGCACCTTCAACCTCATCTTTAAATTAACAGTATATCAAACCGCCATACAAAAACTAACGTTTCTTAAACCCCGCAGTCTCGTCCGCCTTTTCTATTCGTGCGCCACTTCCTATCTAACTCATTTTCTGTCACAATATGGCCATGTATACGGAACACATCCTTTATAGTTGTCCATATCACCCTCTTTTTAATGTTTGGGTTGCAAAAGTCTTCTTTCTGCTCCTTATATGTCGTAACTAATAACATGGTTGTTTTTTTAGACCATTTAAAAGGGATTTGTACCTCTGTACTTTCTATAACAAAAATTATTAATATTCAAGTTTTAGCTATTATACACACTAAAACTTCATCAGTTAATAAAGGAAAGGAGATCAGGCGTACTGCTTTGAAGTAATTTTTACTTCCAGCTTTTCACATACTGTCTTCTGTGTGTTGTACTTTATTGTACTGCTTTGAACAAATAAACAAGTATTATACTATATATTAAATAGAAATTTATAGTCTGATTTTTCTCTGCTATTTATAAAACGCTCATCGTCCAAATTTACATACAGATATTTCAGGCAATCACAGCGACAGAAGAGAGCGAACATCTTAAAAATGGCAGTAACTCTTTGTTTATGTACCCCCTACAGTTATTCAATCGTCACTATTAAGTTTATTTTTTACCAGTAACATGTACTGCTTTGGCCTTTGAAAAATCTGGTCACCTTAAATAAGGAGTACATTGAATTTAACAATACTCACCCACTGTGGCTGTTTGCGCCTTTTCATTTACAACATCGCCGATTTATGATTTTAACACATACTACTCAAATTCTGTAGGATTTAAAACAAATGTGCACAACTAAGTTTTGAACATGTTATAATTGTTATTATAAAATGTGAAGTTAAATTGGCATATTCCAATTAAGCACAATAAATCATGTAACTTATAATTTCTTACCATTTTGTAGTCGTGTGTGGGTTTCGTTAGTTTGTAGGATACTAAATTCCTCAAAAGGTAAATAGTATGTTCGCTCTACCATATAGGCGGCAGAGCCTCGGCAGATTACGTGGGGTTCCTGTTTAACGGTTAAGCCCAGGGTAAAAAGGATGTTAAATGGCTTTAAGAGAAAAAGGGTCCCTCTAAAGAGATCTTCCAGCCAGCTAAGTTTCTTCAACTTAGGGCAGAGCTAGGGTCGTAGGATGGTATACGATAAAACAAAAGAAATTTTATTGGACGCCACCGTATCTTAATGAGTGTTTGATAAAAAACTATCCGAAGATCAGATACGGAAATCTTCGAAAGAAAAAAAATTTAAGACGAGCAACATAAACAAAAATACTTACTTTGGTCTCTGCAATCTGGAATGGGAACGACGATCTCGTGCTATCTGAAAATTTAACCACACCTAAACATGTTCAAACTAGAGCTTTGTTAGAGCCTAGTCACTTTATCACCAAAAAAATTATAAATAAAACCACTAGTCAAAATTATACTTTCAAAAAAAACTTTTAACTTTAACACCAATAATATCGTTCTTCAATACCACAACTTCATATTTGTAAACCGTTTACTTCTGTAGGACAATTACTGCTGACTTCAATGAAAGAAAATTCTATGACAACTTATTATTTTTTCTATTAATTTCAATATATATATATATATATATATATATATATATATATACATTGTTTATATAAAGCTATTTATATGGAGACTTTCGAAACAGTTCCTTTATTATGATTTAACATTACTCTCCGAGCATTTGTGGGATATCTTTTTAATTGCATGGTTTACTTTAATTCTCTATAAGAAATATATGGTTTTCATTTTTTATGTTACAGTTACTTCATGATACTTGATTGGATCCTGTTCAGTTTACAAGAAACAAATTAAATGTTCAAAAGAAATTTGCAGGTTATAACACTATATTTTTAATAGATATCTTTAATAGAATCAAAAATCGAAGAAAAATACTTATTATCAACATTAAGCTATACTTCAAGTGTACTATCAAAATGTGTTATACACAATAATTCGGCAAACAATTCTTATCGTATCACATGTTTAGTTATGCAAACATTTTAACACAACTTTGTAACTTCAAAAATAATCTTACAAACATACCTTGAAAATATTAAGGCCATTTATGAATTATCCAAGTACTAAATTTCAAACTAAATTTTACGTGGATCAAATTAACTGATCTTCGAACTTTCACAAAATTTCGAGAATTAATTTTAAATAAACATATATATAGCTTCTTCGAAAATTAATTGTGTATTTTAAATGAATGTTCCTTGAAAAGAATATAGGTATAAAAATGGAAAATGACTCACCGCTGGATATCTGCTTGGCGGCTGAATTTTCTTTAACATCTATGTACTTACAATTGTGGTTATGCGCAGCTGAAACAGGTGTCCTCTATACTAACCAAACATTCGTAGGGATTTCCACACTTTTGCCTAGCAACAATTGAAGCTGCATTTCAGTCTCGTACTTGCCATATGGTTAACGACTGCTTTATATAATACGTAATTTCCATTGCTTTATTACGTGATCTTGAAATTAATATTTTAAAACTCGGAATTAATATTGTCTTCATATGTAATACTTGATATTTTAAACTTTACAACTCTAAACTTAAAAAACTTAAAAAACTTGCGCTGAAATCAAACGGGAAAATAAAATTTAGAGGTAAGTTTGCGAATTATTTTCTTACCGTAGAAATATAATTACAACCATCTTAGGTCGATGCTACAACTCAAACTAAACCCATGGTATATGTTGACTCCACTTGACTATCTGTTGGAGCGACATGTTTAATTAAAAACCTGCAGGCCCTCGATAACACTGGTATTCGGATTACATCTGATATCAAAATGGCTTCGACCACGAGACAATGTTAACTATTCAAGCATGCGCCGGGAAGAGGGATATTGAATCAAGATACAAGCAAATAGAAGAGTACTTAAAATTTACTTTGGCTATTCCAATGTAGATGGCGTACTATGTATGAATTCACAATATAAAGTTTCAATAGAAATTTAATATTTATTGACTAGTTGTATTGAACAAAAGCGTATATTTAAATAGCCGAAAATCGTAATTGTTACAAGTTGCTTGAACATAATAAAATTTATTATTCCACTCGAATGTCACCGAAAAAAACTGATCTGCTGACATTGTTTCCTGCCACTACCACAAGTGAGCGTGATATGGAATTCCGTAATTGTTAACAAGGATTAGGTGAAAATTAGTTTAATAAGTAAGAAACCATTAGGTTAGATTTTCTGTATAAGCACTACCCCAGTGATGGAATCTCATTTGGAAGAAGCATTTTATTTTGTGAAATTATAACAAAATTAATAAGTGCTCTCAAGGTATTTTTGCAAAAGGTAAGTTATGAGGTTATAAAGTTTAGGATACCAAAGCTAGGAAGATTTATGTGGAATAACGTCCTCCATGTAAAAATAATACCAAAGGAATTGTTGTTTCAGACGGTTTGGCATTCTCAATTTTGACATAAGTAGAAAAATCTTTCAGGGTAAGCCATAGTGTAATGTACTTGTTTTTTTTGTATTTCACTCCTTTTATTTATTATTTTTATTTCAAGTTTTTCTATTTTCTTCTATAGTTTCCTCATAGGAACCCACTTCCATGTCACTGCAGTCTACCAACGCACTCGTATTGTTACGGGATCCCATCCCTCCTAGACAACACAAAATTGATTAACTCCATGCTCATTTTACCCACAAAATGGTTGAAAAATCTAAGCTGGAATGAAAGCTACTGCTATCAATGTATCAGTTGCTAGGCAAGACTATAAATTATGGAGGATAAAAAATCTTTGGGAATTTTACTAACTGCGAATAAGTTTGCAGATTTTGTATTGAACTTTAGCACAAAATAATTCAAGGACTTGTTATTTTTCACAATTATATATAAACAGCATTTGACAGGAAAATAAGTATGCCACAGTATATGCTCAAAACCAACATCCACTTTGGCACACACAACCATTTACTCTTTAGTGTTTCCTTTTTATCTATGAATAGAATACTGTAAAAAGTGGTTTGGTTCTCAATGTTCCTACTACATGGAATAATTCCTGGAATTATAATACTCCCAATATGCCAAGCTATAATAAACTGATAGTAAATGCCAACAATTTTAAATATGAAATTCAATATTGAATACTGTGTTGTATAATTTTATGACTCAAACAAATACATATGCTATTCTTTAATTTTAATCTTCACTTCAATATATATATATATATATATATATATATATATATATGATATGAAAACGCTGTACTCGGTGTCAATGGCGTATTCTAATTATAACTCCACCTTTCTGTGTTTTCCTAATCAAATTTCACTCCCACTAATTTTATTATTCTGCCACGGCTAGCTTTTATTATTCTACACAGAGTGCACAACGTTACGATAATCAATTTTTTTCTTCTTCGCCCCTTTATGATTACCTCTTTGTTTGAATTATAAAATGAAGTTAATTAATTCCATATAATGAAAAGAAATATTATGTACAGGTTTTGAAAATTATTAAAATACACTATTCAATCAATCAATATCACAAGTCTTATTTATCTCAAAATTTATCTGCTTTGCAATCAATCTAAAGCCACCAAAAACTATTCTTTTTATCAAAGAAGCTGGAACGTTCTAAACCCCTTTATAATATTACGTACTTTTAACGTATGCCAAGTTTGTTGCCGACTCTGTTACACTTTTATATTAATTAAGTAAATTCAATATTCAAATTCAAATAGAAAAAGTCTTAAAACTAATAAGATCTAACCTGCTCTGCTTACTTTGTGTTTCTTTATTGATTCTCGGAACTCAAAATTGTACCAAGATTATCGACGCTTTAAAATATTATACCATCAATTAGAATTTTTCATGCATTTAAATTTTTATACCATCCATTATCAACCAACATCAATTCAGAATTATTGTCATCTACACATTTGAAATATTATCAACCAACTAAGATTATCCATACACTCAGATTTATTATACACCCATTTGAAATATTTTATATCTTTCCACTTGAATTTATTATACACCCATTTGAAATATTTTATATCTTTCCACTTGAATTTATTCTATCTACTCGAATCAGGATTATACACCCATTTGAAATTTTATCTATCCACTTGAATTATTATATTATTACACCTCGAATTTATTATACACCCATTTGAAATTTTATCTAACCACTCGCTTGAATTTATTATACTCTCAATTAGAATCTTCCACTTGAATTATTATATTATTACATCTCGAAATTATTGTCATCCGCCTCAAAGCCCTATTATTATTATATTATTAGTTTACATAAATTAACCAAAATTCTAGTCACGTTAATCGACGAAAGAATTCTTCATATTTGTATCACTTATCTGTCACTATACAATTTCACTATTAAATATTATTACGCGTGACTCTTAGGTTCAGAGTAATGCAGCTTGGCCATGTTGAGTTAAAACTGAGCTCTGTTATCATTGCTCGCTGTTAATATATGGGTTGATTCCACTTGGATGTGGGCCGGGCCCCTAACAAGTCCGTCGCTAATCTTAACCAATAAGGTCTTTGTATTTCCTACACTTGAAGTGGTTTTCTGATGTAATATACTTGGCTTTTCGAGTAATGGTTGTTTGCTACAGATGCTTCGTTATCAAACCATACGTTGTTTTGAATAAATAATCGCTTCTCCATATTATACAAAAATACCTGATGTAATTTTAATTTCGATTTTCATGTATGTTTATTTATTTACGCATCTTTAATTACATTTACTATCAAAAAATGTTGCCTGTTTCTACGCACTTACACAACGCTTTGTCAAGTTTTATCTCTTATCTCCGTATTGTATCATAACTAATTAGAATCCTTTTGAATGCGTGTTTAATTACATTTTTTATCATTCTTTTCTAAATACGCGTGCTTCTACCAAAAAATATCGTTGTTTGCATTACTTAAAATTACTAAAGCTCTATATACCGGGTGTTAAATATTTGTTATTTACCTAATGCATGAATTACCTATTTCTATGCTAAATATGCGTCCTATTGTTATAAAATGTGTTCATTTGCGTCGCTTAAAACTAATTATACTCTATATACAGGGTGTTAAATGCTTACTATTTACAAACTATCCCAATTACTCAATTTTCTACTAAATAAATGCAGTTTTCTGCTTCCTATAATAATTTATGGTTACTAAACGACCATTGCTATAAATTACACCCTTAAACAACCCCTTATCACAGCAATATATATATATACACACACACGCATGCAGGCATGTACGCGCACGTGCGTCCGCCTGTCCGCCAAACCCGCCCGCCTGCGCGCCCATGCACGCATGCACACACACATGGGGTGTCACAAAAAGTGTAGCGTGCTATATAGCATCGTATTCTACATGTCACAAACGAAAACTGTTTGGGAAATTTTTTGAATATGACTTAGTCTCAATCTGCTATTTTGTGGTTTTTAAAAAAATTATACTTCAAAAACCATTAAAAGTATTTGTTTGAAGGCACAAAGTTTGTACATATTTTAATTATGAATTCAAAGATACCATTTTTTTAAATCAGCTGATAAACAAAGAACTTACGATCATATACATTTTTACAAATTAATATTAATAAAAAAACAATTAAATAGTACCAATAGCAGTATGCATTTTACATTAAATCAAGTGCTCTATGTGCACTTCAACAATGACCCGTACACTGCCATACTCCCTAAAAAACCCCAGGTATCCCATTCAGCGATAACCATCTTCAATTCGTTCACTTAGCTGTTCAATGTTGCATACACTATGGGGTATTTGAGCAAGTGATACGGTTCATGGGTTATCGACTAGAGCAGTGCTTGATCATTTATGAAGGTTAACATAGGACAATTGAAAAACGTAAAATGCTACTACTATTAGTATTATTCAAGCTAATTTGTAAAACTGTAAATGATCATCACTCCTTTGTTTATAGACTGATTTTAAAAATAAGGCACATAATTAAAATATGTAAATATAAAAAAATTTGACAATATATATAAACAATTAAAGTATTTTACATACCTCTTCAGCAACTGTATGAAGCTTTTTTGAAACAGATTCTCCCGTCGTTTCCACCATTGAATAAAAAATACTATCAGTTCGTTGTAATAAATTATATGGATGGTCATATTCTATCACTCTTCCAGCATCCATGACTAAAATTCGATCAGAATCCATTACTGTGTGTAGCCGATGAGCAACAGTAATAACAGTACAATCTGAAAATTTTTGCCTAATCGTTTTTTGAATAAGTGAATCAGTATGGGGATCAACATTTGCTGTAGCTTCATCCATAACTAAAATTTTGTTATTCCTAATAATAGCTCTTGCCAAGCATACTAACTGTCGCTGCCCAATGCTAAAGTTATTTCCATCTTCTGTTACAACTGAACCTAATCCATCAGGTCCCATATCGTCCTTCAGTTCAACCTCCTCCAAAGCATTCCACAGCACATCGTCACTATATTCCTCAAATGGGTCTAAATTATTTCTCATTGTGCCAGAAAATAAAACTGGTATTTGTGGTATAATTGATATTTTTGCACGCAATGTTTTTAAAGCTATTTTTGTCGTATCCACATCATCTATGATGATAGCTCCTTCAATGTCATACAACTGAAATAGTGCAATTATTGTGGATGATTTTCCGGCTCCAGTACGCCCAACAACTCCAATTTTTTCACCTGCATTAATTGTAAAATTTAGTTCCTTAAGTACACATGAATCATTAGGATTGTATCTAAGAGAAACATTTTTAAAAATAATTTTTCCAAATTTAGGCCAGTCTTGCTGTAAGGTTAAGGGAGTATCACGTACAAGTTCAGTTTCAACTTTGGTATATTCTAATACTCGTTCAACTGAAGTCATATTATTTTCCATTTCGCTCAATAATCTCATACCCCACTGAAGTGTACCAGTCAAACTTAAGTACTGTGTAAGTATTAGCCCAATGTCCCCACCATAATATGATTCTATAAATTCCTATTAGTTGTTGACATAACAGAAGTACCACTTACCTTTGCTAATCGTCACAAAAGTGATTGCTAAAATTGCAATAAATGCAGTACAAATCATATCTACCCAAAATCCAAAGGCTCTGCTAGAAGCAATACTTAAGTACCAAGCTGAGCTGTGAAGATCTTGGTGAGAATCAAACTCACAAATCAAAACTTTTTCAGCTGCAAATGCCCGAACTGTAGAAAGCCCATCTACTGAGGCAGTAACATGATTAAACATAGGACTACGAGCTAAAATAAAATTATTGTCTAATATATACAACAGATATCATGCTTACTTATCCCTTCAATTCGTTTGACATCTCTACTTGTTTCAATATAGATCAACCTTATGAAGTAAAAAAGCACCAATAAAACAGAAACTGGAAGTAACAGCCAAGGATTTACTATACTTGTAATGATTATGGTACCCAAAAATATTAGAACGTGCTAAAACACAGGTTTTTTTATTAATAGAAATTTACTACCAAATTTACCTGAAAAACATCAATTAGTATGAAAGGAAGATATTCGTCAATAATACCGATATCTTTTGAAAATCTATTTAAGATACGCCCAACTGGATTATTGTTAAAAAATCTCATTGTTGCACATGATATTTTATTAAATATTGAATCGTGCATATTAACAGAGGCACGCATAAAATACACAAAAAAGAATATTGAGTGTGCAAATGCTAAAATAATTGTAGTTCCAGTAAGTCCTGAATATGTGTAAATTATATTTCGTCTGTCAAAACTGTTTTCCAATAAGCTACCATTTGAAACACTTTCATTTGTATAATTAATATCTTGCTCTAAATTAATCCTAAAAACTATGATTAGTTTTTATTCCCATATTATAAAGCACTTACCAATAACGAACAAAGAAGTCACCAGCATTTCCAGAAGCTTGAGCTGCAATACATATAAATGCCAATAAAATCATTGTAAAATAATTTCCGCCAGCTTGAAAATATGAAAGATAGGTAACAGCGCTAATCTTGCCACTTTCAAATTTTTCCTTATTATTATCATTTGGCTCTAGAAAATTCTCATAACGATCCAAGGACATTTCTGAACTTTGCCTTGATTTTCCTGCCCATTTTTCGGTTTCTTCTTCATCAACACCACTGAACTCTTGTAACAGTTTGGCAAAATCTAATCCACTATCCTGCAGCTCTTTATAACTTCCATCTCCAACAATTTTTCCTTTCTTCAAAATTATAATTTTATTTGCATTCTTTAGATACTGAAGTTGATGAGTAACTAACACACAAATTTTGTTATTCAAGAATCTTGTAATACATTCATCATACAGTTTTTTTCCAACTTTTGTATCAACAGCTGACAGAGGATCATCTAAGAGATAAATATCTGCCCGCTTATAAATACATCGAGCTAAATTAATTCTAGCCTTTTGACCTCCGCTAAGAGAGTTTCCTCTTTCACTCACAATGGTTTGATCACCATGTGACAATAGTTTCAAATCTGACTGTAATGCACATACTTTAATTATAGTTTTGTACCTGTCTTCTTCGTAAGGTGCCCCAAACAGTATATTTTGACGAACACTTGCAGAAAACAACCATGGTTCCTGACATGCATACGAAATAACACCTTCGGTTTCTAAGTAGCCATTGTTTATGGGTAATTCTTTTAGAATAACGTTTAAAATACTGCTTTTGCCAGAGCCTACTGCACCAATTATGGCAATTAGCTGACCTTGCTCAATATTTAAATTAATATTATTTAATGTATTTTCTGTAGATTTATTATCCCATTTTGTATTTACTGATTTTAAAAAAATTCTTGGCCCATTACTATTGTCGCTTGACTCATTCACTGATTTAATTAATGACTGACTTTCAACATTTCCTGTTCCATTGACAGCTGAATTGTTACTAGATGGATGTAGGTCTTGTAATATCATAAACTCTTGTAATCTATTAATGGTAGTTATAATTTCACCAATACGAGCAATGCTGAATGAAAATCTCCTTGTTATAGTTTCACGGATTAAACCATACACTAATGTTACAGTATAAGCAGTGTTAGCTGATATTTGGTTTCCTAAATACATAAATACCACAATGCTGATGAAAATAGCAGTTCGAGCAACAAATAATTCAAATGAGAATGTAATTGCTTCTAAATAATAATGAACACGTATTGCATTTATTTCAAATCTAAAAACAATTTATTAAAATATATTATGCAAGATATATTAGAAGTCAACCTTCGAGCAGCCGAAACCATCTTAGCAAATGGTTGTTCCCATGTATACATTTTGATAGCTTGCATTCCAGATAAAATTTCACCCATAAGATTAACTCTTTTATCAGTTCTAATAGCTGTTTTCAGTCTTATTTCGGAATTTCGTTTTCCAAGGTAAACTGCAAATATGAAATATATTTCAAAAACATTTGCAGAGGAAACAATGCATATAAATGGTTTACGTGTGGCTTTAATAAAGTTAGATTTTAATCAAAATAGAAATGTGCATGTGAAATTTTAATAGATAACTTACAAACAGTGGTTCATTATTGTATGGGCAAATTGGATAATTACAATAAACCCCCATGGGCAGAGGGACGGTTTAAATTTGTGACCTTCCTTTGAAATGTTTATAATCATATTTCACTATAATAGTTTCGGTATTAGTAAGTCCCATTATAGGATTAGGTTATTTGCTTTAAGAAATACAACTTTTAGGTAACGAACATTCTTGATCAAAGAAAGAATTACTTCTTTATCATATATTGTTCATACTCAATAGTTGTTAAATTCATCAAGGTGTACTTTGCATTCTAAATTATTACAGTTTTATGATTCATTTGTTTTGATTAATGTATCCTGTTAGCGCCGATGATCTTATCATCTGGCCATGAAGAACTTTCACACGAAAAATTTTGCGGACTCAAGGAAATAAAAAGTCCATATCTCTGATTCTAGTTAACTTTTCCGAATTTAATTTTTATATAATTAGATAGAGAAAAACGACACAAGGTATTTCCAATTTGCAATCTTGATTCATCTATCCAAAATTTGCCGAAGAGATCTCGAATTATTTTGTGAAGAAAAGATCAATTGTTTTATAGACACTTCATAATCAACATCCAAAAAAACAGTATGTAACTTGAGTGTTAGTTTATCTTGAAGAAAAGGTATCGAATAGTCTGATGGTAGGCAATGAGGTTGGTTACTTTTAATTTTAACACATTGGTTCCGTTAATTTAAAAACTTCAGGTTGGACCTAAGCATGTTGAGAACACCTAGTTTCTTTTGAAAACCTCTGAAACTATACTCTAAAAAATTTGTAAATAAATGAACATTTTGAGTTCATTGCATGAACTCATAAAACACACCTATAGTACCTCTGTGTGATTATGTAAAGAATTTAGTTAAGTAATTTGTGATATACTTAATTTTTAATATTTATTTAAGCATGTTGATTATGTATTTGTAATGAAAACGTAAGTGTGTAATATAGTTGAAAACATAATCGTGTAATAGTGTAAAGACTTTATGACATGTTTTTTTTTCAATTAATGTGACGATATAGTTCCAGTTTTGTTGTAATAAACTATTTTGCAATTACCTAGATACGTGATTAAAAATTCAGGTATTTAACATTTGATTTTAGAAATCTTCGTTTCAGCTTGTAATTTTAAATAGGGCTATTAGTGTTATTATGATTAATCTTTGTTTTATGTTTAAGCAATAGTGTGTTTAACGATTTCGCATGTGAATTTTTAACCAAAATCCTTCTAATCTCAGTTTTTGACACCCTCTTGTTATTCTTTCTGAGGCTTTTCTCTAGAAATGCTTCGAGGTTAGGTGGCATCCAAGATACTTCCCAATTAAAACACATTTCACACGTGATAATCTTCTGTGATCCTCTTCAAACACTTACATCCCCGTCCCACTGAGTTAGTCGGCTACGACATTTGTTAGTACATTTGTGGTTTTCGGTATTTTTATCAAAACAGAATAGTAAACACAATAGATATAAAAATCTATATTTCATAAATGTATGTTATATAAATGGAAAGTTAAATTAAAGCGCAAATATGTACATAAGAGTTTTGGTGAGCAAACAAATTGATCAATGTTATAATTTGTTATGGTAAAACCTGTGACATGATAAAAAGGACGAACCAGTTAGGCACAGTTGAAGATTGACGGGGGTAGTAGTATAATCCAATACAACAAACTAACTAGTTGAAATAAAATAATATTTGAGTGCCTGTACAAACAAATACATCAGGACAGAAAGCTAGTCTCCAATAAAAGCAACATAAAGAACTAAAGATATATCCAGATTTGAGAAGTCAAATGAATTGCTGAAAGACATCGAAAAATTTTTTATACTGAGGAAGTAGAAACAGAATGGAATAACATTAAATTCAATTTAGACATCGTGGTCTGAAATATTCTAGGCTATAAACATAAAGAAAATAAGAAACCATACGTAACGAACCATATTCAGAATTAAATAGAAGAAAAGTAAAAATACATAAACAGATCAGACGAACCAGGAAAACAAATATACAAAGCCAAAAAATGGGAAATTATTCGCAAATGCAGGAAAGCTAAAGAACAATGGATTGATGAAAAGTGCAAAGAAGTACAAACTAAGATGGAAATAAGAAAGACAGATGAAGCATACAAACTAATTAGAATAAATTCTAGATGTTTTGGGAATAATTAGAACAAATAGGACTGTACACTTAATACGAGTTTTATTGAGAAATTACAATGAGTAGAGTTTAATATACATTGAGTAATAATAAAACATCACATCTTCACAGAACAAAGGTACGCACGTCAGTGAATGCTGAAGATAATTCCATTTATACTTGGACGTGTACGTTTGAACCAATAACCTTCACAAGTGCGTAGTATGAGTCCTTATTAATTAACGTGATTAATAAAACGTATTTAAGAGTATAAAAACTATCATATTATAGTACTTAACATAAAGCGACCTCCATAAAAAAGCACTATTGTTTCTTTTGTAACACTCAAAACATCTGTTAAGATCTAGATATAACAAGTAACAAAGAGAACATTAAGTTTGCTTGAAAATATTATTGAGAAAATGCAGTTGTAAAACACAAAAAAAAAAGAAAAGATTATTAGCACTGAGACTTATTCACCCTCAGGCAGAGAACAAATCTTTGAAAATGCACAATGCACAACACAATGAGATATCTTGATTTCAGCAACACGGGTGATACCATCAGAGCCACTAAAAATCTTCAGGATACGATCAAGTCGTCAGTATGCAACAAAAGTATTGTTTACTTTGATGATGACAAGTTGACTTTCTTTTAAAATTCTGCACCAAGTAAATATACTCTAGCAGAGCTATCATTGGCCTTTAGTTATTGTAGAGTTTGAAAAGACTAATCTCAGGGGTGAAGTTATTCACAGTTAAAACTTTGTCAAGTACACACTCACTTGCAAACTGTGTGTCATTAATTGGATGTCGTGTGTATAACAAGAGATATCATACATATTTACATTTTAATAAGCCCGAATCTTTGAGTTTTAACAATGGTGTGTTGAAAACGGAAGCTCTGACAGAAAGAGTGAGTTCCTCCAAAACAATTGTGCGTATTAACGAGAACAGTGCCTGACCAAAATCCACTGTAATTTTGCAAGTTAAGGATAATGTAGTAAATTGTCAAACATGTAAGCATTGCTGGACAATGGTAGCTAATCCAGTTGCATGACTCAACAGAGTGTTAAATGACTAGGTTTGAAAGTGTCTGTCATCTGTTAAAGTACATTGGTCTGAATAAAATGAGTATGTCTAGCGGTGGCGAATCCTTGTGCTCGTTACGACCTTTTCAAAAATTCAGCCCAAATTTTGCGATTGATGTGATTATCGTGCTTTCCATTGCTGGTATAATGCCCCCTGTTCCAGTAGCAACTCGGAGTTATATAAAAACTTGCAGTTAGCTGATCTTTGTTATGGACGTTCATGGGAAGTGGATTTACTGTTGGGAGCAGACATATATTCGTCAGTATTGTTACCTGGTTTACAACTGGGGCAGGTGGAAGAGTCTTCAGCCCTGAATACTATCTTTGGATGGATTCTTGTTGGAAAAACATAGTGCTCTAGTAAACTAAACGTGACAACTTTGTGTACATCGATAAATACTCCCTTAAACACTATTATTCGCAAATTCTGGCAAATAAAGCAAGTTCCCAAGTGTGTCGTGCTGTCGCCTGAGGATAAACAATGTCAACTAAATATTCAAGAAACTGCTCAACACAATCAAGACGGAAGATCTGTACCTCATTTACTATTTCAGGAATCGCGTGAAGAGCTCGGAGACTCTTACACCGTGTCATTACGACAATATGAGCTACTGGAGCGACGGTTATCGAATAATCCTCCGATATAAAACAAATATATGGGCAGATTGAAATCTGTGCCCAACATTATCCATTTCAACGCATTTTATGAAGATTTTCCTCAAAGTGATCTGATTAAAAAGTACCAACTCAATACAGTGACATATAGTGGTTCATGGTCCCCATTCTTAGCTCTGTGTTTTGGTGCAGCTCACACAAGATAATGTAAAATTTTATCCATTAGCTTCCAGGGTACATCTTGCTGACACTTACATTGATAATGTGGTTACTGGAGGAATTCTGTGAAAAATGTCTTGGAACTACTACAACAGCTGATATTATTATCAACAGCAGGATTTGTGGTCTGCAAGTGGAGTAGTAATGATTCTGATACATTAACTTCACTTCTGAAAGAAAATCTTCAACCAATGTGCTTCAATGAATCCAATTCAATTATGTTAAAGGTGCTAGATTTGCAGTGGCATCATCAAACATACTGTTTTCTGTATAAAGTTCAATCTTTAGCACAGTTGTGTACAAAGCAAAGCATATTATCAGATATAGCTAAAGTATTTGACCCATTGGGTTTGATGACACCTGTTACGATTCTAGTGAAACATCTTGTGCAACATATGTGGACTTTAAGAATAGACTGGGATGACATTCCACCTCCAGATGTAGTGGTTAAGTGGGCATTATATAAATCACAATTATCGTGTTTATCAAGTGTAGTGATCTCTAGATGCCTTATAGTGAATAATGTGAAATTATTAGAGGTTCGTGGCTTTTGTGATGCATCTGAAGCCTGTTGTGTCGTAATAATTTATCTCCACTGTGTCACAATGATAAAGAATGTTCCATAGGATTAGCCTGTGCCAAGTCAAAGGTTGCCTGCCTAAAACGAATATCGTTGCCAAAGCTGGAGTTGTGTGCAACTATATTGTAATCAAACTCGATAGAATACGTGACTACTATTTATAAAACCACTCTTAAATTTGACAAAATTTATGCCCAGTCGGCTTCAGCTGTAACCTTATCCTGGATTAAATCTTCACCAGATAAATGGAAAATCTTTCTTAGCAATAGAATCACCTACATCCAAGACCGGGTTCCTCCTCAGTTGTGGCATCCCATCAGTGGTAAAACAAATCCTGTTGGTTGTGCTTCACCTGGGTTATTGCCGTCAGAGCATCTCATTAATCCCACATCGCTGCAAGGCCCATTATTTCTCTACGACGAGGGCGATTATCCTTCAGCTAACCCAGATAATTGGGATTTAAGTGAAACGGGTGAAGAACGAATCATTACTTTAGTGAATGATGTATCATGAACAAATAAAATACGTAGTCTATTAAATCGCTTCTCATCCCTAAGTAATGTGCTTGGTGTCATAAGTTTTTGTTTGCGTTTTATTAACAATATAAGACCAAGAGTGGAGTAAAGAGAACATGAACCCCTTATAATGACGGAATTAAACAAATCTCTAACTGAGGTGGAGAAAATATTTCAATATGAAACATATCCCAACGCAACAAGTTAGAGAATATCAAAAATACAACAGTGTATATGAAACCAATCCAGAAATTAGTTCCCTTTCTAGATTCTGATGGTATTATTTGAGTTGTTGGTTGTTTGCATTATTCCAATTTGTTCTATGATGTCAAACATCATTTGTTGCAACCTCGGCATCATCGTCTAACAACAATGATCATTGAAGATTTAAAAAAAGATTTAAAGATTTTAAAGATTTAAAAGATTAATTCACGTTACCGCCTTTATTCGCAAGTACATTTTCAGTAGTTATTGTTATACGTGGATTGTTTTGTTTTCACGCCGCCACTGACTGGGCTTTTTGTTTACAAGTAAGGCATTCTGACAATTATTTCGGTCACGCCTTTTCTAGCATCGCTTTCGTTTACTATTATGAGTCGTAAAGTATCTGGGGGTGGTAATTCATCTCTAGATTTTATAGCACACGGCAGGTTTTCAAAGCTCGGCGTTATGCTATATAATATCATGACTGCGAGTAAATCTGGATTTATTTCAAGGTTCATTTAGGCTAATTTATCAACAGCATCGACAAACTTGTTTACATATTCATGTATATCGGAAACTTCTTCCATACGTTGTAAGGTTAGTTGTTTCAATTAATTTGTTTTTCTTGTGGGTCTCTTGGATTGATAAGTATTTTCCAGTTTTTATCAAACATCCCTAGATCTAATACATCCTTTAACTTGTTCTAATTCAGAAGGACAAATTGAAAGAATGATTTCTGATTTGGCTTTACTATCGCCCTTAAACCATTTTTTAATTTTGTTTTTGGTAATTGCGTCTTTTTTTAAATATGGTTTAACACAAGTTCCATTCGCATACCCCCTACTTTATTAATAGTGTCTCCATCTGTATATTCAAGATTCAAAAATTTCTTTATTTAACATTTTAAGATGCGAAACATTTGCACTATTCATCATGAAAAACCATTTTACGATCTTCGACACGCCAATACAAGAAAACGTAACGGTCACTACTATAAAACACTCGAATGAATATGTGCTTGTTGTTTTCCTTCCTTATGACTTGTTACTGTACTTGCTGTGCTTAATTGAGCCATCTGGGTCCATAACCTGTTGGATGTGATGGAACACAGCATTGCAACACACTTTCAAAGTAAGCAAAATATATGAATATATTGCGTTTTAATAAGAAACAACTCAGGTTAATGCACGAATCAATCAATATAATAGACAATTTAAATATACTGATGTGATAATGAGGTCACGAAAGATGCTTGAACGCCAAATTTTATAGAAACAAACCATCATAAAGAGAAGAAAAAGGAGAAAAATAAACTTTCTCTATATTTAATTTTTTACCCTATATAAACATATTCCATTAGCACAAAATGAGATTCCTATGTAAAATAACACTCTCTACGGACACATACCATTTAAAAAAAAACCCAATCTTAAAGAATACTTTAGTATATTCTTCATTAAGCCGTGTGCAAATAATTATCCTAATCTCCCGAAAAATACCTTTTAATACCAGGTTTTCATTGCATTTACTGTAGAACGTGTTTAAAAAATATTAACTTTACGCATTTATAAACCCGTAAAAATAAAAGCATTCAAATCCGTCTGTAAATATTCGCTAGAACGTTTCGTTTACCGTACAACAAATCTTATTGCATTTATGAAGCATAAGCACGGAGCCCTCATAAATTAGGTAATTAAAATTCGTGTATAGGCAGACAAAATAAGCCGCATACGCTTTTAAGAATAGTAAATAATGTTGATATCTATCATTAATAGACTGAATACGTTAATTTACATCTAACAGTTTCAAGGACTTAAATAACTTCGCTTTCGACCCATTTACTTGAAGATATAATTTAAAACAAGTTTTTATTGCAAAACGAGTCTCGTGCACTTTTGAAATAAGAAATAAATTTCAATTAGTGAAAACACAAGAACATATATTAATTGTTAAAAATTAGTACTTTTCTGAAAGATAAATGGCATAAAGTACTCACTCTCGTTGAAAATACCATTTTTATAAGTTTGTAATAAAGAATAGCTTTCTTTCAAAGAAGTTAATTTGAATGAATTACAAAATTTTTGAATATCTACGTTAATTAAATAAAAAAATACATAATTGTTCCGAGAAATGTTCAAAACGCTATTAAATAAGCCAATTATCTCTACCAATGAATAAACGCCCCAATTTGAAGAAGCGCTACTATCGGGAAAGCCATAAAAATTTGAAAAAATGATTTTAATAGATCTAAGAGAAAGATAGCTGCGGTCCGTTTCGCTTATTAACAAGAATTGAAGATTTTATGACCACGATAACTTTACACAAATATCTCATTACAATACGAAATCATCGTAATTATAACATCAACCGTGACTAATTTTCGAAATGGAACCTAAAAGAATCGAGAAAATGACGTATTGAGTTTGTTTTATTATGTAAGGACAAGATTTAATGGGAAGAAGATCATTCATTTTACGACATCGAACGTATAAGTTTCGAGTAATCTATAATTCATTTTACGACATACAATATGCAACATAGAACCTTGCATTATTATGAAGCATAATTATCTTGAAAAATACTACAAAAATTAAACAATCTTCGATATAAATAATCTTGATACAAGAGCAACTGCTAATTTTAATCTATTAAAAATAAATGCACTATGCAAACTGATATTTCTACGTCAAGATTGATTAGAAATGGAAAACTGAAATGGAACCAGGAAGTGCTCAATGTCCTTAATTACAATAATGATATTTTTATAAGCGTTATAAAGAGAATTGGATAATACCAACTGCAAGTATAATTTTGTTTCTTTTGTATCCTAAAACGATATTAAATATCATTCAGTAAAGTAAGCTAGAATTATTTCTTATATTTTATAAAAATTAATTGTGAAGGGATAATTTATTCCAACACTTTTTGGGGTCAGAACTCGAAGCATTTTGATTCTTATAAAACTTTCTGTCGGCGTCGTTGGCCAACTACACTGACAAACGAGATAATACAAGGATAGAATTTTAAAAAAATTTTTGTGACTCGCATATAAGATATTTTGGGGTAACTGTTAAAAAGGATTAGGTGAGGATTATTTTAATAAGTACATAATTATTAGGTAAAATTTTCTGTCTAAGCTTAAGCTATAAATTGTTTTATAAGCATTATTTATATCTGTGTACGTAAGAGAGTATTTAGATAATGTTTATAAAAAAAAAATGTTTTTGAATGCATAAAAGACTGTTCACAGATGTTTCTTGAAATTTCTGTTGTTCATTTCGTTGGTTAAATCCACAACATATTTTCCGCTGAACTAGCCAGGCAAGGAAAAGGAAACGATAAGATGGTAATTTCATATTTTCTACTGCATCCTCATTAAAACAATTCGGCTGAACCCAGTTACAGCATCTTTTCTGGCTTCCAACGATATAGGCACCCGGGTCACAGCAATGCGTATGGATACAATAGTTATGAATACTAAACATCAAACATCGTGTTATAGCCCTTACACGTATATCGTATGTTATAGTCACGATGGAACTAATGACAGTTGCAGCTCGTGAAACGAGCACGGTACTTTAGTGGTATAACCAGTGCATGGGATGTCACTACCACTAATGTTATTTCTAAGAGTGTGCTTTCATGTTTAATAAATTGCTCAATTATACCATACCCCTATGATATGTTAGTACTCAATATTTATTGTAGTTGTATGACCTAGTTTAATTGTAATAAGATAAAGGGGTTGTGTTATCATTGAATGCTAGAAATTTGTTCAAAAGTTATGACAATATTATAAGAGGTTTATAGAAACAATTTAGACATCGCTCGTTGAAGTGCATTATCTTGACTTTGTTCTCGAAAACATAGTAGACTTATTGAGATGTTCTATATTTAAAACAAGTAATACATTTAAAAATTTTTAGTACGGCTAATCTCGTCAGTGTATTTGCTCGTTTTGGTGTTAGGTTTTCTATCACAATTGTTCTGGATCCGACATAATACATTTGATTTCTGGGAGGACCACCACCAACACGTGCGATTCACAGTGGATCAAAAAACTACATAAGTTTTAAAATCTCATTTTTACTAACCCATTGTGGCTCCTACAGTTTTTACGGTCCCACTTGTATTGTAAATACTTTTTTTTTTGTTTTTACCAACCTACTAACGACACCCCTTGAGTAAGAAAAATATTTATATCAAAGTTATGTATAGCGTGTCAAACACTACTTTCCATTTCGTTACACCATGCAACTTCGGAATAATTTTCTTGTTTTTCAATTTCAATTACAGTTCTATCACTTCAAATTATGTAACTTACCATTTTTTCTCTCCACTTAAACAGATACTATATACTTGTGGTATTATATACAATAGTTTTAGTTCTATGTGTATTATTTTATAAGCATTATTCTAGAGTTTTTGTTAGTACTTATTATAAAATCGTTGGTATATTAATAATATATAGTCTTTTGCTTATGGAGCATTTTATTCTTTATTCCCTAATGTCTAGATCTAAGTCTAAATAACATCTGTCCAGATTTGACGTTAGAAAATTTATTTTTAGAAAAGGATATTTATATGCATATTAAAATTATTTTTATGTCAATAGAGGTAAGTTTAACTTGATTTTTATTTTAATTGAATTAGGAAATAAGTGTAAAGTTAGTGGTCTGTAAAGAATAGCCAGCTACCCAGTGATAGTCGTATTTGGAAGGAGCATTTTATTTTGAAAAATTTAATTATGATCAACTTTAGGATACCAACGCAAGGGAGTTTTATGCAGAATGTCTTCCACTTAGAAATGACATGAAGTCTCGTGGCAACAGACTGTTTGACGCCCCTTGAATTTGACAGAGAACAAGATCTTTCAAGGTAAGTGTTAATGTAATCTAGAATTTTGGAAGTTCATCATCATTTTGTTTTCGACCTTACTTAAGGTCGATTTGACGCAGGTCTAACTTCTTTTCTATTCTGTGCTAATCTAAAAAGCTCTACATAGCCTTCGCAACCTAAATTTCTAATAATTTGACTAATATAGTTTGGTCTAGGTCTTCCTATATCCTTCTATCTTTTTCCTATCCACCTGGCTCTATATAGATATTAGCAACATGATGGTTGTTAAAGAACTCTAACATGATTACATGATTACCATTTATAAGGAAATGAAATATAACCTGGTTATCCGCTTCAAAAAAGGAAAAGTGTTAAATTATATGTTATGGTAAGGCTTAAGCAGCGAATCGCTGCCAACATGCCAGACCGCTACCTAATTGTGAGTTATGTCATGGTGACGTTTATTAAATTATATGTTATGGAAGGCTTAAGCAACGATTTGCTACCAACATGCCAGACCGCTACCTAATTGTGAGTTATGTCATGGTGACGTTTATTAAATTATATGTTATGGTAAGGCTTAAGCAACGAATCGCTACCAACATGCCAGACCATTACCTAATTGTGAGTTATGTCATGGTGACGTTTCTTAAATTATATGTTATGGTAAGGCTTAAGCAACGAAACGCTACCCACATGCCAGACCGCTACCTAATTGTGAGTTATGTCATGGTGACGTTTATTAAATTATATGTTATGGTAAGGCTTAAGCAACGAAAGTTGTAAGTTAAACCTTGTTAAATATTATTTTTGTATTTCTTTATATTTTTCTCATTTATCCATAGGAACCCACTCCCGCACCACTGCAGTTAGCCGACGACTCCTGTTATTGTTACAAAATCCCTGCCTCTTTAGGGCAAATCAAAATTTTAATTCTTTTAACGCCTACTTCACCCATAACAACCATTTAGAGAGATGTAACGCGATGCGTTACGCTAACATTAAGTTAGAGTGAAAGAAAAACTATTCAATCTTGAATGGACTAATTTGCTATTGAAGCATACTGTACAATTTTAATTTTCATGTAAAATTTTTCTTGCCATTAAATCTGTATTCCAATTAAACTGAAAACCACAAAGATAAGCATTCTATTTCTATTAAATACATAGAGGAACTTAAATAAGGAATTGTGAATTATTATGAACCACAAGAATATAAATAAATCAATTCTAACCATAAAATTGTATGGTAAAAGCATGCCATGTTCTATATGAAGCTTTCGGAATTATAAAGGAAATAGAATTCATTAATAGGCATCTTAAGTATGAGCTTTAGGAAATTGGTTTAATAAATTCCATGCAGTATGACACTTGTCAATAGACAGTTTCAATATAGTAAATCACAGACATTGTTGCAATTACCAGAAAGTATTAAAACAGATGTTGAGCAATAATAAATACAAAAGTATGATTACACAGATGATGTAATCGTGTCGTACAATAAATTGAAAGCATGAGAATGGTGAAATAAGCATAAGTGAACTCGATACAGGGTATTAGGCAGACGCTGACCATAATAAAATATGAGTTACAGTAGAAGGCCAATAGATTTGATGGATCCAACCTGGGTAAAATTAGGCAGTTATATAGTACTCGGTTACCTAAAAACATCAAAATGTAGAGATATGCGCGAATAGAAAGGGTGGTTTTTGGAAATAATAGAAGTCGGTTGTATAGGACACATCAAAATGTAAAGATACGCTCGAATAGAATAAGGGGGTTTGGAAGTGATAGAAGTCAGTTGTAAAGGATTCGGTTACTTGAAAACATCAAAATGTAGAGATATGCGTGAATAAAACAGGCGGGTCCAGGTTGATAGAAATCAGTTATATAAGACTCGTTGACCTGAAAATATCAATTCTGTAGAGGTACAAAGTGTGATTACGGATGGAAAAGGGAGGCCGTTCTGTATGAGTCCATGAACAAGTTATGTTCGGAAAGTGAAAGGTGAAGAAATGTTAGTTTGAAAAGTTAAGGAATGTTAGTGTGGAACCGGAATACAGCTTAACGGGAGAATACGTGGCATATGATGAATTATTTGATTATACGCTTGTGGTTTTGCAAAGTGTTTTCAATAGGCCTGCGGGTGGAATTAGCATCGTTATGACCATTTGGATGGAGTGAAACTGGATTTGTTGAACCCATCATTAACTTGTAATTTCGGGGTTAGATTGTGGCTGTTGTTCAAAGAATGGAAAAAACCGAAAGTAAAGTATGGACAACATGAAGGCTGGTGTGGACTGAACATCCTTCAACTGTTATAATAAGAAAATTAAACCGTAATAATATTATAGCTATAATTTATGTGTGTAAACGTAAATAGGTTTAGTATTTTTCGACGTAGGACATTAAGTGAATACTACAGTGATCATTTAAATTTCTTTTCAGATCAAGGATTTATCAACGGAACGAATGGTTATTAAAGTTAAGAATAAGGTTATTAGTAAAATATAAAGAAATATGTCGGTATTAAATATTTTGGCAAAAATAATGATATAGCATAAAGATGGGATTTAACGGTCTCTTTTAGTTTTGATAAACGACATTGCCAATAATTTGAATTCACTAATGTCTTGTAATTAAATCAGAAAGCAGGAAAATTTGGAAGGCAAATGGTTTTATTGCCGGTTTAGATTTAAGTTTTTTTAAAGATTTTCTTTATGATATTTTTATTTTAGCAACACCTGATTTACGTTAGGAATTTATTTTTAGAAAATCATATTTATATGTGTTAAAATTATTTTTATGTTAATAGAGATTAAGTATAGGTTAATTGTTATTTTAATTGATTGAATAAATCGGTACGGTCAGTGATTTGTAAAGGATATCAAACTACCCAAGTGGCAGTCGTGTTTGAAAGAAGTCGTTTTTATTATGAGAAATTTGTTTATAACCAACTTTAGGATACCGAAGCAAGGGAGTTTTATGCAAAATAAGTCTTCCGCATAGAAATGACACCAAAAGCATTGCGATGACAGACTGTTTGGCACCCCTCAATTTTGAAAGTAGAAAGATCTTTCAGTATAGTGTTAATGTAATGTAGAGTTTTGAATTTTAAAACCTTGTCATTTATTAATTTTATATTTCCTTATCATTCTTTATTATTTTTTCTCATTTATCCATAGGAACCCACTCCCGCACCACCTCAGTCAGCCAACGCACCCACTCCCGTACCACCACAGTTAACCAATGCACCCTTATAGCGCTACGTGGTCCCTGATCCTACAGGGCAAACAAGAATTTAATTAATTTAACGCCTATTTAACCTGTAAAAGAGAATCTTGTTACATTACATATTATAGGTTACAACTTCCCAAAGAATAATATCAATAAAATATTTTAAAAATCTGACATCTTAAATGTATGTTTGTGTATAATAGTATAACTTACTTTGTAAAGGCACAAAAAGAAGTAGAAACGCAATTCCTGAAAAAGCGGCAACTTTAATTGCTCTATACAATAAATAAGTACCAACACCAGCCAAAATAGGAGATATCCAAATGTATTGAGTGTAAACTATGCCATTGTCAAATTTGCTAACATCATTTGATAAGAGATTAACTATTTGACCTACAGTTGTTTCTGCTAGAGAGGAGTGACTCAATCTAAGAGATTTTCTGTAAACTAATGAACAACATGCAACACGTGCTTTCATAGCAAGATGCATTATTGCCATCATAATTGTATGAACAGATATACAGTACAATGCAATACAAGCTATTATTATGAAAGTTAATATGTATGCTTCCATATTTGAAACTGTCTGTAATTCATCTCCAAAGTAAGCAACTAATCTACCAACAGCGTAAACCATTAAATAACTAAAACCTATATATAAGACTGTATCAATGCTAGCAGAAACTACTTACAGATACAAAAGTTCTGTTACAACATGACACATTCCAATTATGCAAAATTGCAAACCAAATAGTTTTATGAGAGCCCAATGAAGAGCAGTTTTTTCGTGTTTTACCATTTCTTGTATCCAAATATTTTCTAACTCATCGCCTAACAATGAAGATTTATGTTCTTCAAGAGGCTCATATAAATCCTCTTCTTTGAAACCCTTTTTGTAGCTCTTTCGAAAAAGTGGAAACAAATGTCTAAAAAAAAAATAAGTAATTGTTAAGGTTTATTAATCTTCAAGTACAATCAGCTTATACATGCACTGTATATTTTCATTATTTAAAATAACTTGATGTAAAATAATATCAAGTAGTCATTAAGAAGAAAAAAGTCAATAGTGATGTCAAATTTTTCAAATACATAATTTTGTTATAAAAATAGTTTTTTCAGTCATTACACCAGTGCAAAACTTGCACAGTTTCTTTTTCATTCAATGAACTTGGTGTAACAAAGAAATTTTTACATTAACAAAATATATGGTCCTTATTTCGTCAAATACAGTTAAAAAACTTTACAATACTATGAAGTATTTACCAGCATCCACTCATTAACATATAGCAATGCCATTTAGAAACCAACAGCAGAGATCAAAATTACGAGCTCATACAAGGACTGAACCTGTATGTTTACAATCAGCAGCAGACAAAGAATATTTCTACCTGTGAGTTTGTTCCAATTATTAATACACTCATTTCACTGCACATTCATTTTACATTTTAATACTACATTTCAATATTGCTTCTACATTATTCAACAGCATTTAAAAGATAAAAATACAATTTGATTCATTATAACATAAGACTATATGTTCATTAGAACAAAATTGTACACATTGCGAGTACGAAATGTGGTATAACATTCAAATATTTTGCATATTTCGTACTAGATTCATTCATACAGCACACACTTAGCAATTTTATTTTTATTCAATTTTAATACAGAATTAGTATCTTATAAAATATAACAGAATTAGTGGCATTAGTTACAAAATAAGGAACGCTTAAAACTCAACTTACAAAGTTTAGTAAGGTGGTTGAATCCTTTGATATTGAGCAAATGGGTGTCATTGAATTACAAAAACTGATGCACAAAATAAAGCAGTCGTGTTTTTCAGTTTTTGGTGATATTTAGATGCAAATTGAACTTATGGATTCTGATCAAAGGAAAAAGCATAACTTGTTTGAAGATAATTATTTTAAAATTGTTTTACAAGCAAAGGTAGTAATTAATTTACATTGCGATTCTGCAGAAGCTGCCAATATCTCAACTAGTTAAAAGTGTATTTGAAATTTGTATAACAACAGATATTGCTGGATATTACAGGTTATTGTTCAGCATTCACACTGTTTGAATTATTATTCAAATATACATATATGGAATATGCTTTGCAGGTTGATTATTATACGATAGCGAGAGCAGAGAAATACCAAAATAAATCAAATTGCTTTTATTAGTTTGAATGGAGATGATTATATTTGCAGACACAATAAATACAGGTTTCTTTATTCTAATTTTCTATGAAGTCGTTAGTCGCGTTCACATTGTAGAATCGAAAAATTCAAAAGCAGATTACAGTTTGTTCAGGTGGAGCACAAAGTTCAGAGCCAATATTCATACACTGATTATTTCTATTTCTAACTAAACGTATATTTGTTGGTATGTATGTTTAATGTTTCAATTATTTGTAAGTCATGTTTAAAATTTGTATTGAAACATACATATTGCTGAATGTTGTAGATAATTATTCAGCTATCATAGTGTTTAAGCAATACTACATGAATTTCATAGACCTTTTATTAAATGGGTCTAGAATGTTTGATAATTGTAGGATAGTAAAACATGCCTATCATAATAATTCACACTATTTTTTATTAGTTCGAACATGATTTGATTATATTTGTTGATACAATAAATATAGTTTTTTGTTCTAATTTGCTGTCAAGTGGTTCCTGCTACAAATCTTTATTATCTCGTTATGGTGACAGGTTGAGAGTGAATGATATAACGGCTACGCATTCAATAATTATTATATTAAAAGAAATGAAGAATTTAACAAATGTTTTTGTTCAAATAGCAGCATACATCTGCTGACAAGGAGGTCAAAAAGCAAGGCATCGTATACACTCAAAACTGTAATAATAAAGTGCTTATACATTACCACTCCAGAGAAGCTGGACACATGACTCAAAGACCTAATCTACGATCCTTGAATTACTGGAACTCCAAGTAATCTCAACGCATGTGCACAAGGCACTGTCCTATACATTACACCGCCACTACAACTTCATTATGATTCGACTTAACTTACTACATTGCAAACTAATACTACTATTGCTACGTAATCACTTACAACATTACCTTAATATTTTACAATTACAATCCTTAACACGTCATTCCCGCTACACCCGACGTAACACATTCGCCCAAGCAATAAGTGATGCTCTCGCTTACATAGGCTGAGCTTGACCTACCTTGCACCCTCAAATCTTAGTGAAAAACACCCCCTTTCAGTTAACCATCTAACCATACAATTTACCTGCATTTACAGGTAGCAGTCGCTCTAGCTAAACCTAGCGGTATTAAAATATTTCTAAATAGAGCATTCTTGAGATGCAATCCCTGTAATTAATTCTTATTAGAAATATCCCTACATTAAAATATAATTATATAGTGGTTTAACGAGCACGCTACGTTATCCCCCCTTTTAAAAATTAGCAAAACAGGACAATTAATTAATAACTAGAACAAGCAATTTTAAAAAAATTTTTTTAAACTATTACTAAGGATAAAAGTTGTTACCTCACTTAGATTTCTAGGCAAGGATGGACATCATCATCATTAGGTCTTCAGTCATGGAAGCGGTTAGACGCATACCTCCATTGTTTCCTATTCTGAACTAACCTACACATTTCCCTGAAATGTGCTCAGTATGTATCTATCACTATCTGCGTGCAATAGTCTGATCTAGGTCTACCTCCACCTCTGTTTTTCCTATCTCTGCTTGTAATATATCCTACACTATTCTTCCAAATGCCTTAGAACGTGTTCTATTCTTCTATTTCTCCTATTTTTTTTACAGATATCTTTATTCTCCTATTATTTCTAGAACCTCTTTGTTATTAATTAACTCTGTTTGTCCACGTTATCATCATTATACATCTGAAGCACCAAATTCCAAAAGGCTTCTACCTTTTTCCTGTCTGATTCTCCTACTGTCCCCGTTTCATAGCCACACAGTGCTGGGCTCCACACATACGCTTTCAACAATTTTTCCTTGTTTCTATGTTTGTTGTCTTCGAACATAGCAGCTACTCTTTCTTGTTAGATACAGCTCCGTTCTCCTTCTATTGTTTTCTAAATATATACCCTATTTCATCGATATTCAGTAACGGTATGTGAAGGAGGTTAAGCAACCTGGCGGCTACCAAGATCCCCCCAATACTCAGACATTTTTTGAATTAATAGTTTTCCAATAAATCCTCTTGCACAATCAACATTAGTTGAGAATATTGCAAAACCAAAACATGTAGTTGTTTATAATAATCATCAGGTTTAAGTACAATTATTTTTTCTTCATAAAGTTTTCAGTCTTGGAACTGGTCGGATGTGTACCTTCATTGATTTCTATTCTGACCTAGCCTACACATTTCCCTGGCATTTCCACAGTCTACATCTTTGACTATCTGTGTGGGGGTAGTTAGTTTTTCAGCTATATTTTCACATTTCACCATATTTTTCTAATTCGATTCTTGAAGTTAAGAAATAATAATGTACTTACAATTTTTTCTACAAGAAACACGAATATTATGGAAAAGAAAAACATAGTGAGTAATTATTTAAGAACTTCTAGAAATTCGCAAAAATCCAATGGAAAATTATTGTAGAATACCCTACTAAAGAACAACATATTTGTAGTCTATTTAATTAACTGAATCAAAATAGCAAACATCCCCTTGAAGAGATGGCACTTGAAGATGTGATTATGTTTATACCACAAAAACACTTATTTTATTTATGCAAATTTTTATAACTTCCTGTCCAAAATGGAAACAAAATAAAACTACCAAAAGAATCTTCAATATGTGAATATCATTAAATTTCAAGAATAAACCTAAAGTGCTGTTACTATGTTTTCTTGAGCATATTGTTCTGCAGATAAAAAAAAGGGAAGCTAGTAAATTACACTACTAATTTTTTTCCTTTTTAAAAGTTCAAATATTATTTTAAAATTCCAGTTTTATTTTTAATGTGCTAGTTTTTTCCGCTGGATATTACATTAGCATATATGCTGTTTTTTCACTTGGAACAATTACAAAAATGTACTTACTAGCAAATTTCATTGGTCCTGCTGTGCTTATTTATTGAGATATCAGTACAAAACGTATATCAGTAGAGTGGAAAAACCTCGCAGATTCCGAAAGTGTATAAATCACATTTTTAAAAAACTGCGATTTGCTATATTTTGCCATTATGCAGGAGATTTATCTTTTTATTTTAGCAGTCTCAATTTTCAAACAATCAAATGTTGTTTATTCATGACCCCAAAACAATGAACAAGCACTGATAACAGGGTCTAATGGCTATTAAACAAAGTAACAAAAGAAAAAGGAATATATTAATATGAGTACAATCATTAAGTAAATTTCACATAAGTAAATTATACAATATGTGAAATATACAATTATAAATATAATTATAAATATGTTTAAAATATCATTTGTTTATGTTAGTGGACTTTGTTATTGTGCTACTGTAAATAATTAAAGTAAATACAGTAATTTTTATGACCTTTATCACGATATTTTTTATTGTATAATTATTCATGGTTCTGGGTTCGGACCGTGTCATTTTATAAACACTGTCCCAACCCGGAACTATAAATATTTATAATAAAAAGAACCATTTCAGGTTTTTCAATTAAAATTGATTTCCTTGTTCTCTTTTCATACTTAAAGCCAAATTTCTTCAACACATATACAAGGACGAATGAACTAAAGTTTGGTAATAAATCATCACATTAGCGACTGTTAACACCTTTAATACATTTGACAATTCCCATTTTCTCAAAATCATCAAGTTTTTCAGACTTATGCATCTTCTATTCTTCTTTGGTGTACGTAGAATAGCAAACCCCAATACCTGTGTCCATAGCAGTACATTTCATAGCAGCAGTCTTACTGAGGTTGATTGCAATATATTTTAAGTAAGTGTTATACACTATCTATTTCTGGCCACTATGAATTACCCTTCTGTCCGATTTCTAAGGGATTGTTCAGCCATGCTTCAAATTGTGTGCTAAAATAATTACTACCCTTACATAACCTGTAATCAATATAAATCAATCGTTATACCTGAACAGTAATAAAAATGAAGGTTAGCATATTGTTTAAACAAGTAAAGAAAATGATAGAATACAAAAATAATAAGCCAACCACAAACTCGACATATCAAAGATTAAATGACATTTATATATCAAATTGACAGCACCCTTACTTTGGAAATACTGCTAGCATTGCCGGCTCTTGACAGATTTCCCTCCCTAAGGATACGTTTCCTGCCATCCGTTTGTCGGTTGACCAATTAGTTTGTATTTTAAGAAACTGAAATAAGGGCATCTACTTTCCTCGCATTCCGAAAATATTAACAAAGCAACTACAATTCGTCATTGCATTCAATTCCTTTTGATTTATCTGATATATGCATATAATATTTAACGAAGCTAGAAACCACTTGTTTTGCATTCATCCGTTGACAGACCAATGGAAACGTACCAATGGAGAGCAGGAAACCTAGCTTATCTTGCATTTTAAAATTTAGTGGGCCAATTAATTTGAGTGAAAGTAAATCAACATTATTTTACATAACCCATTTTTATTGTAAAACTGACAACGACGCTATTCACATATTTCAACACAAACATACTTATTTTAAGCTGTATAATCCTGCACGCACCATGATGTAATCCTAAACCCTATACATTTTATTACTTTATTCTTAGCTGGCACGGACTATAGGTGCTACCTCTACCTATCTTTTTTTTCTCTGCTTTTAATATATTCGGTACTATTCCCTCATGTCCTAGTATGTGACCTATCATCTTATTACTCATATTTTTTATTGTTTCCACATATTTCTTTCTTCCCCTACCATTTCTAGAACCTCTTTGTTCTGCAGCACCACATTTTCAAAGGCTTCTATCTTTTCCTGTCTGCTTCTCCTACGGTCTAAGTTTCACAGTCGTAAGTGCTGTGCTCCACACATATGTTTTTAGCAATCTTTTCTTTGTTCCTATGTTTGTTGTCTTTGAACATAATAGTTATTTTTTCTTTCTAAATACAGCATAGCCTTGTGCTAATCTTTATTTTATACCTTTTGCACTTTTCCCATCTTGCATTATTTGGCTTCCTAGGTAGCAGAAATCCTTAACCTCTAGTAAGTTCGTGTTACATATTTGTATTCTTGTTTTTGACTTATGTTTCCCTCCTTCACATACTAGTACTTTAGTTTTATTCTTGATAATTATCATTCAGTATCTCTCTGTTAGTACCTACTGTTTCCATTCCAATGAGAGCTTCTTCTAGCTCTTTCTTACTAAATGCTAATACCGCATATTATCTGTAAATCTAAGCATATTAATTGTTTGTCCCTACATAATAATTACAGATGTCTTTGTACATTTAACAGTATTCATCGACTCTTCGACATATGTTAACAATTAAAGGGGATAGCGCACATCCCTGTTTCACACCTTTCCTAATATTTACTACTCTATGTTCCTGCTCTAATTCGATTATGGCTATTTGCTCTTTGTATAAGCTATGTACATCCGTCTATCTCTGACTCTTTTGAGTATTTCGGACATTTTTTCTCATTTTACATTGTTGAATGCTTTCTCCTTTTTCTATTGTTTTTAAAAATATACTCTGTTTCACGTTATTCAATGGTAAGGAAAAAGGGATGTAAGTAACCCGACAACTACCAAAATACCCCACCACTTAGACATTTGCGGAATCAATAGTTTTCTAATGACTCTTTTCGCACAATTAACATTTGTTGAGAATATTGCAAAATCAACACATGTTTACGAAAATCATCAGATTTAAATGCAATTACTTTTAGCATCATTAAGTTTTCCGTCCTGAAACTGGTTGAAAGCATACCTCCATTTCTTCTATTCTGAGCTAATCTACACATTTCACTGAAATTACCACAGCCTACATGTTTTGCTATCTTTGTGCAATAGTATAATCTTGGTTTACCACAATCTCTTCCTTTTTCCTTTCTTGCTTCTAATATATTTCGCACTATTCCCTCAAGTCTTAGTATGTATCCTATCATCCTATCTCTCCTATATTTTACTGTTTTCCACATATTTCTTTCTTCCCCTGCCATTTCTAGTACATCTTTGTTCTTAACTTTGTCTGTTCATTATATCTTGCTCATACGTCTGTAGAACCACATTTTAAAAGCTTTTATCTTTTTCCTGTCCGCTTCTCCTAGTGTCCACGTTTCACAGCCGTATAGTGCTGTGCTTTCTAACGTTCATTTTTACTACATAAATGCTGATACCCAGGAGCATCAAATGCCTCTTAAAATTTAAAGCTAACATTTATTTTGATCTCTGTGGGTCTTTCATCTCAGGTGGGTGTCCAGATGTCCCCTTGTTTGGTTGGTGGAGCATTGGGAATGTAAATGAACGGTAGCTTTCCTATTGACGAAGTGACGGTATCTTGTATAGAAAAGATGAACAAATTTTTGTGTGGTTTTCACATAAAGCTTATATTACACATAATACTAGAGAATTTCCCCATATGGGGGTTTAAAAATCCCCTGAACCTAAATAATACAATAAAAGATGAACGCAATAGCTTCACACATATTTTGCTGCAATATTTTCCTTGTTTGTGTTTGTTGCCTTTGATCATAGTAGTTGACTTTTCTTGTAAAATGCAGAACAGCCTTGTGCTAATCTTTGTTTTATATCTTTGCATTTTGCTCATCTTGCATTATTTGACTTCCTAGGTAACCCCTTGCAACTTCTTGTTTCCTATTTGTATTCTGGTTTTGACTTGTTTTCCCCTCTTTTACATAGTAGTATCTTAGTGTTATTTTTGTTAATTTTCATACAGTATCTCTCTGTTAGTACTGATTCCATTTCATTAAGAGCTACTTCTAACTCTTCCTTGCTAGATGCTAATACCGATATATCATCTGCAAATCTAAACATGTTAATCATTTGTCCTTGCATAATAATTCCAAATGTCTTTCTGCATTTGATAGTATTAATTGCCTCTTCGATATACAAGTTAAAAATTAATCTCACCCCTTTCCTAGTATTTACATCTCCATGTTTCTGCTCTAATTCTATTACTGTTGTTTGCTATTTGTGTAAGTGATGTACTATCCGTCTATTCCTGTCTCATTCCAATCACAAGGTTGGTTGTACGTGTTTCTTATCTCATATGTAAAGACGTTGACGTATATTCGTGTAGTTTATACCTCTACAACCGGTTTCCCATTTGCTGGTCGTGGTTTGCTTGGTAAAGTAATAAAATTAGTTTTGATGTATGAGGTTACCGAAGGTATTTCCGCAAACGCGTTTAATTCAATTTATTTTCTGGTTATCTTATAAACAGATGGAGGTTTTGAGGAAAATGCTGTTAATGTAATTGATTATCTACAAATAGATGTTTTCGAAAGAAGCTACAATTGAAATTGAATGATTATTATTGTACATGCTTTCCTTACTTAAAAAAAAACTACAATTGCTTGTATAAATATTGTTTTCTTCACGGGTTGGTTTCCCTTTTTATAACATGTTTTTATTAAAGATGCTGTAAATAAACTTTCTCTGTTGAGGTATTCTCTTCTTTTTTTGTAACCCACCCCACTCTATGACTTTCTAGCTAGAATGACATTCTTTAGATTTCTTTTTTTTGTTGCGGTGCTCGGTGTGGGTTATTTTCATTGCTTAAGTTACTTTTTTCTTATGTGCACAGAATATCGTAATAATATCTATGTAACTTCTGGACAGAAAGTTAGTGTAACAAAAAAGGGCAAATTACAAGTGTTAGTCAATATTGGAACAGGGGTTAAACTCTTCGCAATACACAATGTGTTGTTAACCCCTTTACATTAAACCTGCTATCTGTGAGTGGACTACAACCACAGTCTTATAAAATCATGTTTCAACACAAAAACAAAGTTATTTCGATAGAAAATGTGAAGTTCGCCGAAGGCAAATGTGTTGGGCAGTTGTACGTCTTGATTTTCAACTGACATTAGAAGTACCGCTGTTATTTACAACTAGGCTTACTTTGGAACTATGGCATCAGAGGCTTGGACATATAAGCAACCGTAAACTTAAAGTTCTAAAAAAGCATGGACAAGCAGTTGCAACAGCACCATGGAAAATTTGTAAAACTTGCATAAAAAGTAAGCAAACAAAATTGCCCTACAATAAAAGAATATATTCGTGCTGGTCGACTCTTAAGAGTTTGTGAAATGAGTGTGAAAAACTGAACATTAGGCATGATGTTATATTCGATGAAACTAACGACTTTTACAAGAGTATAGCCAAAAAGTTAAAGCGAGGCGGAGATAGACCTAATGAATATACAAAAGTTATTGTACGTGAAGAACCAGATGATAAAGTTCGAGAAATCTAAAGAAAACCAGAAGTGACAACTGAAGAGGAAGAAGAATATGATGCCACTAAAACATGTTCAAGACAAGTTGCCCGTCGCCCAAAACTTTGGATCAGTACACCGTTTTTGCTTTGTTCATTTGTGGACAATGGGCCTCAGACTTTTAATGAAATTTCAGGTAGACGTGATAACGTAGAATGGAAGAAAGCTACTGAAGAAGAAATAAATGCATAAAAAGAAAAAATATCTTGGAATTAACAAAATTGCCACCAGGTAGCTATTGCAAACAAGTGGGTCTTTAAAGTCAAAAGAAATTCAAGCGTGGAAGTTGAGAAATACAAGACTCTATTAGTAGTAAAAGGCTGTGCACAAAAAAGGGTTTGATTACAGTGATGCGTATGCACGTAGTACAACTTGCCATTGTACGTACACTTGTTGCAATTACAATGCATAAAAGTTAAATTATGCAACAAATGGACATAAAAAACACATTCGTGCACAGTGTAATTTCAGAGGAGATCTACATTAAGCAAGCGTCTAGTTTCAATGATGGAAAGAAGGCATCGACTAAAACGTGCTCTTTAAGGACTTAAACAGGCACCACACATCTGGAATGCACGAATAAATAATTTTTTAGTTCAAAAAGAATTTCAGTTAAATGATCCTTGTCTATATGCGAAAGAAAATGAAGAGTAGTATCTTCTACTGTCGGTGGACAATTACCTTCAGGGGGAGCTTCAGAAAATCAAATATAGTGTATGTGGACAATTGTTTGATAGCAAGAAATCAAGCAAGTGTCAAAAACTTGAAAGACGATTTATGTGCTGAATTCCGAATGACTGACTTTCATCATCATCATTAGGTCTTCAGTCCAGAAACTGGTTTGATGCGTACCCTCATTGTTTCCTATTCTGAACTAACATACACATTTCCCTGAAATTTGCAGTCTGCATCTAATCACTATCTGCATACGATAGTCTGATTTAGGTATACCTCTACCTCTGTTCTTCCTATCTCTACTTGTAATATAACCCGTAATATTCCCCAAAAATGCATTTAGAACATATCCTGTCCATCTATTTGTCTTATTTTTTTTTTGTTTTTCATAGATACCCACAGAGAACCTGAAACTCTAAATGGATAGGTTAGCACTACACATAGTAGGAATTAGCAAAGTCCACTGGCCAGAAACGGGGGATTTATGAGTGGAGACTTCAGGGTAATTCATACAGGATCGTAGGAAGGAAATTCGAGTGTGGGGATAGTTATGCGAAAAAAGATAGGACAACGTGTAGAAAACTATTTACAAAAGAACGAAAGAGTACTCATGGTGTGATTTGAATCTAAACCAGTAGATACAGTAATAATACAAGTATACATGCCCACCTTTAGCTAGAATGAGGAAGAGGTAGAGGCGAAATACAAAGACATCGAAGACATATTAAAATGCGCAAAAGGACATGAAAATTTAATAATTACGGGGGATTTTAATGTAGTAATAGGTGAGGATAGGAAAGGAGTGATAGTAGGTTTATTTGGTTTAGCCACGAGAAATGACAGGGAAAATAGGCTGGTAGAATTTTGTGACAAGAACAACTCCATCACAAATATATTATATCAACATCATGCTAGAAGACGATACATATGGAAGATGCCAGGAGATATAGAAAGATATCAAATAGATTACATTATTATTAGACAACGGTTCAGAAATCGAGTAAAAGACTGTAGAAGCTACCTGGAAGCAGAAATAGACACTGACCACAACATCGTAATTAGGAAGGCCACACTTAAATTTAAAAATCTGAAAGAGGAACAAAAAAAGGCACTTTGACTTTGAGAAGCTAAAAGATAAAGATATCCACGAAAAATTTGAAACAGTCAAATGAATTGCTGAAAGATATCAAGAAAATTTCTGATACTAAAAAAGTAGAAACAGAATGGAATAACATTAAATCCAGCTTAGACATGACGGCCAGAGATATTCTGGGGTATACACAAAAAGAAAATAAGAAACCATGGATAACAAAGGATATCCTGAATTTAATAGCAGAAAGACGAAAATACAAAAATAGATCAGACGAAACAGGAAAACAGAGATACAAAGCCATAAAATGGGAAATTATTCCCAAATGCAGGAAAGCTAAAGAACAATGGATTGATGAAAAGTGCAACGAAGTATAAACTAAGATGGAAATAGAAAAGACAGACGAAGCATACAAATTAATTAGAATGAATTTTAGGGATATAAAACCATATAGCAAAAATATAAGGGATGCGGAGGAAACATCATTTTAGAAACTGCAGAGAGAGTAGCTAGATGGCAGGAATATATAGAGAATTTATATTCAGGAGAGGAATTAACAGCATTAGAACAGGAATCAGACATTGAAAATGATTACCTGGGATATCCTATACTTAGAGATGAGTTTGAATTAGCATTAAAGAGTCTGAAAAATGGTGGGGTGCAAGCAGAAACTCTAAAAGCCGCTGGACAAGCAGTAACAGAACGTCTTTGCCGACTTGTAAGCTATATGTATGAGACAGGCGAGATACCCAAAGATTTCAAACGTAACATCATAGTAACTATACCAAAATAAGAGGCGCCGAGAGATGTGAAAATTTTCGAACAATAAGCTTAACAGCATACGTTTCAAAAATGTTAACTAGAATTGTACAAAGACGAATGGAAAAACGAGCTGAAGAAATACTGGGAGATCAATTTGGATTTAGGCAAAATAGGGGAACACGGGAGGCTATTTTAGCTCTGAAGAAAATAATAGAGAAGGGGGAAAGCGTATATATAGAGTTTGTAGATCTGGAAAAAGCATTCGACAATGTAAAATGGAAAAAAATGTTTGAAATACTCAAAAAGATTGGAATGAGTTTTAGGGATAGACCGATAGTACATTGCTTATACAAAGAGCAAACGGCGGCAATAGAATTAAAGCAAGAAAGTCGAGAAGTAAATATTAGGAAAGGGGTGAGACAGGAATGTGCCTTATCCCCATTGATTTTTAACTTGTAAATAGAAGAGGAAATGAATACTGTCAATTGCAGAAAGCCATTTGGAATTAATATGCAGGGACAAAAGATTGATATGCTTAGATTTGCACATGATATAGCGGTATTAGCAACGAGCTGCTCTTAATGAAATGGATACAGTTCTAACAAAGAGATATGGTATGAAAATTAACAAAAATAAAACTAAAGTTCTAGTATGTAAAAGGGGGGAAAATAAATCAAAAACAAGAATACAAATAGGTAACGAGAACTTACAGGAGGTTAAGGATTTCTGCTACCTAGGAAGTCAAATAATGCAAGATACAAAAACCACAAAAGATATAAAACAAAGATTAGCACAAGGTCGTGCTACATTTAACAAGAAAAAGCAACTACTGTGTTCAAAGACCACAAACATAGAAACAAGAAAAAGATTGCTTAAAACATATGTGTGGAGCACAGCACTGTATGGCTGTGAAACCTGGACAGTAGGAGAAGCAAACAAGAAAAAGGTAGAAGCCTTTGAAATGTGGTGCTACAGACAAAGTTAAGAACAAAGATGTACTAGAAACAGTAGGGGAAGAAAGAACGACGTGGAAAACAGTAAAAAATAGGAGAGATAGGATGATAGGCCACATACTAATACATGAGGGAATAGAGGGGGAATATATTAGAAGCAGAGATAGGAAAAAGAGAAGAAAAGGGAGACCTAGGTTAGACTACTGCACACAGATAGTGAAATATGTAGGCTGTGAGAATTTAAAGGAAATGTGTAGGCTAGCTCAGATTAGAAATCAATGGAGGTGCGCTTCCAACCAGTCGCAAGATGGAAAAACTAATGACAAAAATAATAACTGTACTTAAACATGGTGATTATTATAAACAACTACAGATATTGGTTTTGCACTACTCTCAACTAATGTTAATTGTGCAAAAGGATTTACTTGAAAACTATTAATATGGCAAATGTCTAAGTGTTGGAGGATCCTTGGCAGCCACAGGCTGCTTAACCCCCTTCACATACCACTAAATCTCGGTGAAATAGGGCATATAATTAGAAAACAATAGAAGGGAATCGAGCTGTATATCGGCTGTTGTGAGAATTGCAGGGAACGGTGTAGTCTAGCTCAGAACATAAGTAAGCTGAGGTGCAAGTCCAACCAGTTTCAAGATGTAAAATCCAATGACGAAAAAATAAGTGCTCTTAAATCTGATGATTATTATAAACAACTACAGGCGTTGGTTGTAAAATATTTTTAACTAATGTTGATTGTGCAAAAGGATAAATTGGAAAAACTATTAATTCGACAAAGGTTCAAGTGCTGAAAGAACTTGGCAACCAAAGGCTGCTTACCCCCTTTCACATACCACTGAATATCGAGAGAATAGGGTATATAACTGTACAACAATAGAAGGTGACCGAACTGCATCAAACAAAAAAGAACAGCAGCTATGTTCAACAAACATAGATACAAGAAGAAAACTGTTCAAAGCATAGTGTGGAGCACAGCACAGTACATCTATGAAATAGGGGCAGTAGGAAAAGCAGACAGAAAGAGATAGAAGCCTTCTAGAATGTTGTGCGTCAGATGTATGAGGATGGTAGCATGAACAGACAAAGTTAATAACAAATAGGTTGTAGAAATAGTAAAGGAATAAAGATATCTGTGAAAAATGAAAAAAATTGGAGAAATAAGACAGGATGCGTTCTAAGGCACATCTGGGGAATAGTAAGGGATATACTACAAGCAGAGATAGGAAAAGAGGTAGAGATAGACTGAGATCAGACTTTTGCACACAGATAGTCATAGATGCAGACTATGCAAATTTCAGGGAAATGTGTAGGTTGGTTCAGACTAGGAAACAATGAGGGTACGCATCCAACCAGCTCTAGGACTGAAGACCTAATGATGATGATGAGATATCTTTATTCCTTTAATATTTCTATAACCTATTTGTTATTAACTTTGTCTGTCCATGCTATCATCCTTATACATATGAAGCACAGTGTTCCAGAAGGGTTCTATCTCTTTCTGTCTGCTTTTCCTACTGCCCCTATTTCATAGACGTACTGTGCTGCGCTCCACACATGTGCTTTCAACAACTTTCTTCTTGTTTTTATGTTTGTTATCTTTGAACATAGCCGCTGTTCTTTCTTGTTAGATGAATTTGGTGATTTAAAATGTTTTTTGGCATCAATTTTAAGAAGAAAAAATAACTTGCTGGTAGTTCTATGCAAATTCGAGACGAAATACTAAGCCTTTGAAAACTCCCTGAGAAACACAGAAAAGAGAAGTCCAAGATGACCAAGCATGCATTATCGAAAGGAAACTGTATCATGAAGTAATTGGTTATTTGGTGTATGTAAGGCTGGCCAGTAGACTGCACATTTTAAGTGCTGCTTTGCAGTATTATGGCCAGTTTCAAATTAATGCAACTGAATTAAGTGGAAAAGACTGAAGTAGATTCTTTGATACATAAAAGGACCCTTAGACTTTGGTTTGTTCCACAACTGCGATCATTAGCAGCCATTAGTGGGATACACAGATTCTGATTTGACTGGGATGGCTGAGTACTTTGGGACATTTAATGATGATTTTTGGGTGGTCATTAGTTTGGTCTACTAAAAAGCAATCCTTCGTAGCCATTTTATCTACAAAAGAGGAGTGCGTAGCTCTTGTGGGTGAAGCTGCAGAAATTCTGTGGCTGAAAGACCTTCGTGTTGATATACTACAGCGTATTGTGTTGTTTGAAAACAACCAAGTGAGATTTGAAGCATGTGGATGTCAAATTCCATTTTGTCACATAATTGGATTAAAGTGGTTTACATTCCTTTGCAAGATTAAAGACATATTTTAACTGAAGCAATTTGTGAACTCAATTTGAAGTTACGGAACCCAATTGGTGTAGTTAAAAATTGTGGGACGCACTGTTGAAATGTGGACACGAACAGCTTGCCCAGATTAGATGTAGTTACACTTTCTATAATTTTCAATACTTTACCCGCTTGTTATAAAACTTTAAACAACATTAGGTTATACGAAAAAGTTACAAAATATTTACTGGATCATATGGAAAAATATAACCTTACATTTTCTAATGCATTCAGATCCAATTTTAGGTTGAATTTGGCAATTTTTTGTTGGCTAGATGAATATTTTTAAGTTTTTTTATAAATTCAATGTATTTCTTAGTTTCTCTGTTGAAATATATATTTGTGTATCCAGTTTCACAAAAGCAGGTGCTGAATCTTAATGTCATATGTATCTCTGTACTAACAAAACTATTTAAAACAATTGATTAAATACCCTCTTTTCATAAGGACATAAACTGCAAAGACGCCTTTTACCTGAATAAGCTATCTTCTTTTTTAAATTCTAATTTTAAATGTGACTTAAGGACCCAATGGTAAATATAGTACAAGGACTATATTTGTAGGCCTTGCAAATATAATTCCACTTTCAAACTAATCAAAATTGTCTAACATTTTGATATGTACTTGCCTTCAACTATTCTATAATAAACAACTTATAAAACCATTTTCCTTAGCCATATAATAAAAAAAACAATAAAATTACATGTAGAATTTTTAAAAAATTATGAATGCTGAACAATGACTTACATTATTCAGCAATATCTAACTTCCAATAAAAATTTTCCTCTTATGCTTAAAATTACATGAGACACATTAAACAAACAAATGTACATATACATGTTTAGTTATGAATTAAAATAATCGCTTTTCATATGAAAAAAGGCTGTGAACATTGCCTTCCATCTGGGCAGACTGCGATCTTTTCTCAAATTTCAATTCCCCAGTGTACATCATATCCTTCAACATGTATAAGGATTTTGTTCCGATATCTTGGCAACTATGTTTCAATCCAGATTGTAAATAGGGAACAAATCGCAATACAGATCCTTTGTCTACTATTGATCCACTAACGCCTTGTGCAACTTTAAGCTTATCCACTTCTTTATGAAAATATCGATTCATAGCAGCTCCTTGGGAATCGTTGCGATCCATTGCTTCCAAACTGCCCATACCTCTATATTTTTTCAGTCTTACACCATCTGCAAAATAATATTCACCTGGAGCTTCATTGGTTCCAGCAAGAAGAGACCCCATCATAACCGTGGAGGCACCAAGAGATAGAGCCTTCATAATATGACCAATAGATTGGATACCACCATCAGCTATTATAGGTATTCGTGATTTGCGAGCAAATTCCGCTACTTTATATACTGCTGTTGCTTGTGCTCGACCAACTGCCATTATTTCTTGCGTTATACATATTGAGCCACTACCCATTCCAACACGTAACGCATCTGCTCCGGCATCAATTAAATTTTTAGCTTGTTTAACAGTAACCACGTTTCCAGCTATAATTGGCATGTTTGGAACCTCATTTTTAATATGTCGAATCATATTAATTTGGTACACAGAGTTGCCCTGAGATGAATCCAACACAATTACATCAACACCAGCTTGTACTAGCAATTGCAATCTTACTTTATCATCATCTCTTGTACCAATTGCCGCTCCAACAAGTAACTGTTTATTTTCATCTTTAGAAGCAAGCGGAAAGCTTCTAGCTTTTTTTAAATCAGTTCTTGCTATTAGAGCAATTAATCTACCATTTGTATCCACAATGGGCAACTTTCCCTTTTTACTTTGTTGTAAAAGCTCATTTGCCTCATGAAGTGTAACACCAGAAGGAGCTAATATTAAGTCTTCCAATCGTGTCATAATTGTTTCCAATTTAATGTTAAAAGAATCTGAAGCTTCTAAAAAATCTATATCACGTGAAGTAACAATGCCAACCAAGCGACCGCCTAATTTGCCATCGTCTGTAATAGGGGTTCCAGTAAAGCCATATTTCCTTTTAAACTCTAAAACATCAGCAATCGTATTGTGGAGCTAACACCTTAGGATTACGAATAAATCCATGTTTATACTTCTTGACGATGAGTACTTCATTGGCTTGGTATTCTGGTGAACAGTTGTTATGTATAATACCAATGCCTCCACATAACGCCATCGCAATGGCCATTTCAGATTCTGTTACAGTATCCATTGGCGATGAAACTAAAGGTGCCTTTAATACGATCTGTTTTGTCAAATGAGAACACAGATCAACTTCGTCTGGAGGAAAATCTATATAGCCAGGTAGTAAAATAAAATCATTGTACGTTAATCCATTTCCGTTAGCCATCATTTCCTCGGCAGTCAAACCATCATTAACAATAGTGCCAGTCTTTTCAGGAACAGTGAAATCATGATTGCAGTTGGAAGAGTCCGTTAGTGAATTGTAGTTATCCATTTTTATGTGTTCCTGGTGAATTAAGAAACTAATCAACACAAATATTTGCCGAAAGCATGTATAACCTCAAATACACAGGACGATCTTGGAGCTTATTTTAAATATTTCAGGCTACTTGCCACTCAGTATGATCTACTCACCGAGCGATTTTACAAAGCAGTGTTCCGATATAGAAAACTATAAGGCAGTCTTTAAAGATCTCAAAATAATATTAAAACGAGAATAACGGTAGAGCGCAACAGGGTATAAAAATGAGGTTAAGTTTAAAAAGAATTTTAGAGTTAAAAGGTATACAGTCAATTCCCACACAAGGTCACTACGACTATCAACATTAATTGAGTGGGGGAAGAAAATTTCCATTATTTATTAACGTGCGCCACATATTTTTATATGCAACAACATTATAAATATCATTTTCTGGCACGACCCATTAAAATACATGATAAAAAACAAATTTACATCTGTTACTTCGTTTCCCCTAATTCTGCCCTCATATATAGTGATTATTTTGTAATAAATATATAGGCACTAAATATTACAGCGGTACGAATTCCACGAATTGTTTGGTAAACAATACATCGCTTAAATAATTAAAGATCAAGGTAGTTACTCAAAATGTATTGAAATGAAACAACCGATTGAATGCGTGCACTTGTAAATTGTGTTGCCTAATTATTTGTTATAAGATTTCTTGCTCATTTATTCAGTGTTAGTTTAGGGTACTGCTAAAGCGAAAAATTCAAAAATGAAATGGTAACTTTTAAAATTACGATAACTTGTTAAACTGAATCGTTTGACTATACTCTTTTGTAATTAATTACAATGCTTAATATTGTTCAATCGTTGTTATCATACATGTTAGTAGGTAAGTAAGGCCGGTCTGACATCACAACGGTGCACGCGTATGTTTTTCCATTGAAAGTTTCAATGTAACATACGCGTGCACCGTTTAGCAGCCAGACCGGCCTTATATTACTTTCAATGTAACATACGTGTGGACACGTTTTGAAGTCAGACCGGCTTTATATTACTTTCAATGGAACATACGTGTGTGACTTCAAAACACACGTATGCTACGTTGAAAAAATGTAGGTGCCTGCAAAAAATGTGGAGCTGTTTTGAATTCGGTTCTCTAGCGAGACGTTATAAAGTAGATCAGATGCAAAACATCGCATCTAAGTCAATTGTATTTAATTAAAGTGGATTCTGATTTATGTTCTTTACTTTTGTTTAGAGGCTGCAAATACACATAGGCCGGTTTGACTTCAAAACGTGTCCACACGTATGCTACGTTGAAAAAATGGCCAAAGGCAAACAGACTGATTGCACCAATTTCTCATTCCCGCTTTTAAAAAATAACAAGTCGTAGTTATTAAATCACGAACACAGTTATCTGCAAGAAATATATACTGATTTGTCAAAGACAGACAGACTGATTGCATCAATTTTTCATTCTCGCTTAGCGAGAAGTTATAAAGTAGGTCAGATTCAAAATATCACACACGTATGCTACATTGAAAAATGTAGGTGCGTGCAGAAAAAATGTGGAGCTGTTTTAAATTCAGTTCTCTTGCGAGAAGTTATAAAGTAGGTCAGATGGGTCACTCTGCAAATAAACATAGGCCGGTCTGACTTCAAAATGTGTCCACGCGTATGCTACGTTGAAAAAAAATGTAAGTGCGTGCAGAAAAAAATGTGGAGCTGTTTTGAATTTGGTTCTCTAGCGAGACGTTATAAAGTAGGTCAGATGCAAAATATCGCATCTAAGTCAATTAATTGTATTTAATTAAAGTGGATTCTGATTTATGTTTTTACTTGTGTTTAGAGGCTGCAAATACACATAGGCCGGTTTGACTTCAAAGTGTGCCCACAGTAGGAAAAGCAGTGGTGGTAATCAAGGTCAATCCTATCTAATATAAGTGAGAAATCTTCGACTTGCAATCATAACAACATAAATTAGTTACCGTGGTGTTGTGTGTAAGATAGAAGCAAGTAATTAAATGCAATATGGATTTTAATATTCTTAATAAAACCACATATCGCAAACCTAATGTAAATTCATAAGATCTTGTAGTGAATAAGAGGTTTGGAGTTTTGAAAGTGGAAGCTGTCAATACAAAATATGGAGAAAGAGTATTAGTGGAAACAGAAGAGTTCAAAAGAATATTGCCATTGAGATATTTTGAATACCTTCAAGCACATGGAGTGAAACAATTAAATGAAAGTATTGGCTCGAACAAACACGTATACATAACTAGTAAGGGATCGATCGGTCTAACTGTCAACATAGAATTTTCAGAATAATATGTCACTATTCTACGAAATTAGTTTATTATAATAATATACATCTTGTTCTTTACCGTTTATATAATTATAACACATCTAAGTCAATTGTATAAAGAATGTTGTATTTAATTAAAATGGGTTCTAAATTATATGTTTTACTTTGAGGTTACACTAAATAAAGATGATTTTAACAACTGTTTCCAAAAGCAATTCGCTATGCAATTATTTTGATTGCATAGGAATAAATGCATTATTTTAAAATTTGCTTATCAATCATACGTTTTATAACATTTTGTATGCATTTTTTTATATATGCATAAGAATAAAATCTTTTACAGTTGTTTTGCTTACGTCTGAACATATTTATGTATAAATAGTCAATAAATCTCTACATATATTAATTATTAAGTAGTGTAGTGATTGTAAAGAACAACCATCGTGAATTCTGAAACGGTAGCCGAAGTTAGTAGTGATATTTTAAAGTTAACAGTGAAGTGTATGAATCTAATTAAATCGGTTGATGAAATTGTCAGGCACATCATCATTATTAAGACAAACATAAGTTTATTAAAACTTGCAATTAAGAACAAGGTATACGAAGACAATCGCCAGGAAAATCGTAGTAGACTGGAGTCTAATTTGGCACATCTTAAATGTTACCTTATACCATTGAAGTACTTGAAACGCTCTTTAGAATACCAAGGTAAAGGTATTGATGCAACGCTTTCTAGAAGTCATAGGCAAAGACATTTGGTTTGGCATGATGTAGATTCCTGTTTTGGAAGTCGAATAATTACGAGACTTATTATCAATTTAAGTTATAAAGATCCTCTAGTGTTCTTAGAGAAGGCGTTTGCTAGTTTTAAACGCAAGATTGTTGCTTGCTTAAAAAAATCAATGTTGAAAGTTAATGTAATATTCACCGCTAACTTTGTTAAGCCTACAACTGGTGAAACAGATTTGAAGACGTTTCCTACTGCAAATCGTCACTTCGATATAAACACCAATCTCACGCAGTGGTATAAGGAGAACATATTGGACAAGATATCGAACCGATTGGAAGAATTTAGCGAAAAGGATTCAGGTTGGGCAATCCAAGAAGTTTTACACTTGAAGGTAAATATAAACAATCATGATCCGCTTAAAGGAGGATGTCCAACCTTTGTTCCGGTTCCGGACTTTATAGCAAAAAAAAAACGAGCTGTGGTAAATGTAATAAATAACGACCAACATTCCTTTCTTTGGGCCTTGGTTTCCGCTTTACATCCCGCTAAACAAAATCTTCATAGAATATCTAGCTATCCACATTTTGATATAATATTACGCTACACTTCCATTCAGTTTCCAATTGCATTAAAAGACAAAAAAAATTGAGAAGCTCAACAATCTCGTAATTAACCTATATTGCATAGAAAATACTAAAATACTGCCATTTTGTTTAAGTGAAAATTTAGGAAAAATAGAACCTATTAATGTTAGTTTTAAATAACGATTCCTTACAATATTCTCGTCCGACAAATGCTAATGAGAATCACTTTCATTTTACTCGGATTAAGGATATGTCAAAATTATGTGCAAAACAGTTTCTTCACATCACCATAAATTTTTTTTTTGTTATAGATGTTTAAATAATTTTAGTACAACAGCATTACTTAAGCATCATTGCGAAAAACAGAATACTTGCTCAATAAGATTACCCGAAGAATCTAAAAAGTATCTAATATTTAAACATTTTTACTACCAAGAAAATGTATCATTTGTAGTTTATGCAGATCTCGAAAGTATATTAGAAGCATGCAATGAGCCGGAGGTAATATTAAACACAGTTCGTTACCAAAGACATATGCCCGTTAGTGTAGCGTACTATTTGAAATGCTCGTATGATAATAAATATTCCAAATTTCAATTGTATCGCGGAAAGGATTGTATAGAATGGTTTGTTGCTCAATTGAAACTGATTTCAGAAACGACAAATAAAATTTTCTGTAACTCAAAACCTATAGACCCTTTAACAGAAGAACAAAAGTCAGCATTTAAATTTGTCCTTCACTGTTACATTTACAATAAACCTTTTAGTATAGATGATATTAGAGTTCGCGATTACTGTCACTTTACAAGTGAATTTCGAGGAGCGGCTCATCAAGATTGCAACATCAATTATTATAATTCTTATATGATACCAGTAGTTTTTCATAACTTATCAGGCTACAATTCGCATTTCATTATTAAAAAAATTGCGTTAGGGTTTTCAGGTTCGTTAAGCATTTTACCAATAAATAAGGAAAAATACGTATCTTTTACGAAATATGTAAAAGGTACGAAAGTTAGTTTTAGATTTATCGATTCATTCAGGTTTATGGCATCTAGCATCGATAAATTAGCTTCCTACTTAGATGATAATAAAAAATCCATCACCAGGGAAAATTGTAACACTGATAATGAGTTTCGGTTACTTACGTGTAAAGGTATATTCCCTATGATTACATTAACTCTTGGGGTAGGCTCAATGAAACCAATTTACCCTGTAAAACAGCACTCTTTAATCGTTTGCGCAATGAAGAAGTCTCAGATGAAGACTACAATCATGCTAAACACGTTTGGCAAACATTTAATATAAAAACACTAGGGGACTATTCAGATCTATATTTAAAAACAGATGTACTGCTCTTGACCGATATATTTGAAAACTTTAGAAAAACTTGCATGTTCACGTATAAGTTAGATCTACTTCACTACTTTACGGCTCCTGGTTTAGCTCTAGACGCAATGTTAAAAACGATGAACGTTAAACTGGAGTTGCATACTGATATTGAAAAAATAATATTTTTAGAACGGGGAATTCATGGTGGCGTTTCTCAATGTTCGAATAGATATGCCAAAGCAAATAACAAATATATGAATGCAGATTATAATCCGAATTTCTATTCTAAATATTTAATGTATTTTGATGTCAATAATTTATATGGAGCTGCAATGTCTGAATATCTTTATGGAGAATTTGAATTTTTAGATGGCACCAGTCCAGTTTAAACATACTTAATATTCCCGATGATTCTGATGTAGGATATATTTTTGAATGCGATTTACACTACCCAGTATCTTTACATGAAATTCACAGTGACTTACCTTTGGCGCCTGAACATATGACACCACCAGTACCTTCTAATAAATCAAACCTACAGAAATTACTTACAACTTTATATCCACAACTCAACTATATTATTCACTACAAGAATTTAAAAATGTATTTAAGCTACGGTTTAGAACTGAAAAAGATTCATAAGGTTCTTCGGTTTAAACAAGCCCCTTGGTTAAAAGAATACATTGATTTGAATACGAAATTAAGACAACAGTCAAAAAATAGCTTCGATATATGCTTTTATAAAAATATGATAAATTCGGTTTATGGAAAAATGATGGAAAACGTACGGAAATGGAAAGACGTGAAATTAGTGATCAAAAGGGAAGGACGGTTTGGAGCTCGTAGTTACATAGCAAAACCTAATTTTCACAGTTGCACTGTGTTAGGCAAAGATCTTGTCTTAATAGAAATGAATAAATTAGATGTTTATTTAAACAAACCCATTTATGCAGGTTTCTCTATTCTAGATATTTCGAAAACCTATTTATATGAATTTCACTATAGTTATATAAAATCGCAATTTGCTATCAAAGCAAAGCTTCTGTACACAGATTCGGATAGTTTGATATACGAGTTTAGCGTTGAAGATATTTACTCTTATATCAAACAAGATATTCATAGATATGATACTTCCGATTACGACCCCAATAATAAATATCATATCCCCCTAATCAAATAAAAAGGTTCCTGGTCTTATGAAAGATGAAAACAATGGTGATATCATGCTAGAGTTTGTAGGGCTTAGATCTAAAATGTACACTTACAGAGTTCAGGATAGGGAAATAAAAAAGTCAAAGGGATCTTCCTCAGCAAGTATTAAGCAAATTTCTTTTGATGATTATAAGAATGCTTTGTTTCATAAACAGACTGTACAGAAACAGCAATGTCTAATTAGATCAGTCAAACATGATGTGTTTACTATAAAACAAAACAAAATTGTTCTTAATTCAAGTGATGATAAAAGAATTCTTAGTACCTCAACCACTGTTACTAAAACTTGGGGGTATAACTATACACTCAGAAATGACTTATAAAGCTTCAACCACTGACTCAAATAAAGAATGCAATTTATCAACGAACTTCGTTCGTTTATGAAATCTATTTGTCTGTGTGTCTGTCTGTCTGTGTGTCCGAGGCCCTTTTAATGGTCGGACATCAATGTGTGATACATCAATCGATTCAGCTCGGTGTCCAGAGCTTAAGTTTTGATGTCAGTTAAAATCGGGCCACGGGGACGCCGAGCCCCCGGGAAAATTCACAGGGATAATTAAAATTTTAAATAAGTTTAAAATCAATATGCGACACATATTTGAACAATTTATGGCATTTCATGCCAATTATTCCAATATTATAGACATTGTTTAAACTTAAATTTTGATTACCGAAAATAATTAGATTCATATTAAAAAAAAAAATTCTTATCTTATTCATGAGAACTAATATATAGCTTTTAAAATATTTATTCAATAAAATAAAATATATTAAAATAAAATATATTAAAATTTAAACTTAAATTTTGATTACCGAAAATAATTAGATTCATATAAAAAAAAAATTCTTATCTTATTGATGAGAACTAATATATAGCTTTTAAAATATTTATTCAATAAAATAAAATATATTAAAATAAAATATATTAAAATTTAAACTTAAATTTTGATTACCGAAAATAATTAGATTCATATAAAAAAAAAAAATTTCTTATCTTATTGATGAGAACTAATATATAGCTTTTAAAATATTTATTCAATAAAATAAAATATATTAATATGTCTCTTTTGTTGTTTTTAAATTTTTGTTTTTATCTGAATACTTATAATTATTACAACATAATAATTTTAATTTCTTTAATTTGTTTTAAAGTAAGTCTACATTTCGTTGCGACAATGCCTTGCATTTTCAACTTGTTTTATCCTGATTAACATATAATATTGTTTAGTTATAAAAACTTCAGTGTTATGTTTATACCTGCAACAAGTACACCGCTTTTTTCTATGTGTCTAAAATACGATACCTTTCAATCTATCCGAGTCGAACTATATTAGTATAAATGTATTGTAGAGAAAAATAGTAGTAACCGTTCTGTTAAAAAAAAAATCCAGTTTGTTAATAACGTACCAGTTAGTTTATTTGAGAAATGTATAAACCTTTATTTAAATTGCATGTAAATATACAGCGGTTCTACTGACATGTAAAATAATGTAAAATAATGAATAGACTGTGATTGCTAAATGATTTATTGTTTTTCTTTTTCATAATTTGTAAAGGTACAGTAATAAAGTAATTATAATATTCTTATGCTGTTTGAGAGCGGATTGTATTTGACTATCCTATCATGTATTCCTATGCAATCAAAGTAATTGCATAGCGAATTGCTTTTGGAAGCAGTTGTTAAAATCATCTTTATTTACGTTTTGATTCATGACCTAAGGTAAATAAAGACGATTTTCAATCAAAGAAAATGTATTTTATTGTTCAACGAAGGCATAGAGTAAAATAAAACCTAGATTAGTTAAAAGTCGTTTAAAGTATCTGATTGTGTTTAGGTACACAAATTTTTAAAACCAATATTAAAACATACTGCAGTTATCCTAGAATTAACGTTGTGTGTAATTTGAAATAAAATCGCAAACCACAGCGTTTTTCTTTTGTTGCAAGGAAGGTTTAGTCTATTACACTTTAGAAAAAAATTACAAATTTGCATCGTTTTCTGAAAAAAATTGCAATGAAAATTTTATATATTCAGCTATCTAATTATTCTAATGAATAAAAAAATAGTATGTAAGCAAAAATAATGATGCTCTCAGCAAAAAAATAATGATAACGATCAACATTGCATTCTTTAAGCCTTGGTTTCTGCTTTACAAAATCTTCATAGAATATCCAACTATCCACATTTTTGATTCAGTATTACGCTACAATCCATTCGCTTTCCAATTGCATTAAAAGAAATAAAAAAAATTGAGAAGCTCAACAATCTCGCAATTAACATATATATTGCATAGAAAATACTAAAATACTCCCATTTGGTTTAAGTGAAAATTTAGGAAAAAAATAGAACCTATTAATCTGATGTGTTTCTTGTAGAATTTGATATTCAAGCCATCCTCTAAATGGAATATGCAAATCGTGATTTTGTGCAACGCATGGCATTTTCCATAAAACTTTGTTTAAAACAACTCTTATTTCTTCATCAGGTGTAAGAAAAATTATAGCATTAGTTATAAAAAACTAGAACGTAGTAAAACTAACTCATGACGGAGGTTTAAAATAATTTTTTAAAAATTCAACGAAGGCATACAGTAAAATAAAACCTAGATAGGTAAACATCGTTTAAAGTAAATGCGATGCAAGTGGCCCTTAATCAACTAATACAGTAATATTGAATAAGTTTTAGAGTATTGGGAAAAATAATTTACTTTTCAGTAAAACTGAAAAAATTGACTTTTATATATATATATATATATATATATATATATATATATATATATATATATATATATATATATATATCTTATATACTGTCAAGAAGGGGTGGGCTTATAAAATGTTTAAATAGGGCTTCGAAACGACTTTGCTAGAATGGGGGTATATTTGGTTTTGTTTGAGTATTTTCTTTCAGGTATTTTTGGTTTATAAATTAACAACAACTATTCCACGTTTATAAATTTATAAAGCTTTTGAAACTGCATTGCATTCAACAACATATACCGGCCATAGACCAGGCTAAGCTAGTTATAAGTTTGCATTGTATACGTATTTTAATTGTTATGGTTGCACGTATATGAAATTTAATTTGGAGTTAGCGTTTTCAGAATCTTTTGAATGTAAAAACAAATATCAAAATTGTGTGGTATACTGTACGCTTTTAAAATTTTAAGGAGTTAAGTGATACTACCGTAAAATTTGTAAATCAATTTCAGTTTGAATATGTTTTAACAATTAAAGATTGGTTATGTAATGACAGGACGTTTACTGAATAAGACATAAATGTCTGTTGCGTACAATTTAAAAGCTGAACCATCAAAGTTTGTTAGCTATTTTCAATATTGTAAAAAGTTCAATATACATAAATCACTGGATTACAAACCATCTAGAAAATGAATGTATCTAGAGAAAACAACTGTATTATTAATCAATTATTAATAATTATAAATTACATAGTGTGCGTAGAGATAGTTGCTATGGCAACGGAAACAAAAGAAGACGGTTTTTATTTATAAGGGACTTCAAATTTATATTACAAAAAAAATAGACGTGTTTTTGTACTGTTATGAGTTTTATTACATTTAAAAAGTTACGAGAAAGTTTTGAAAGTCAAGTTGTACCTGGAGATAGCAAATAGTAGCAGTTTTACGGCGAATAAAAGTTAATTAAAAGAGGGAGTGCTGGTCTGTACCGTTATTGTTTGAAGACGAAAGCATAGTGGAATTGGAGTTATCTGAGTATTTGTATAACATAAAATTTGTAGAAATATTAGTAATTTATAGTCTGGAGATTACCAGTTGCTCGAGTTACTTATTATTTACAGGAGGTGCCTGCAGTTGGTCACTTGGCTTCAGGACGGCTGGAAGGCGGCGCTTGTATCTGGACTCCAGGTATTAGTATTTAATATCTACGCAGTGCTTTAATCAAATTTATAAAAGTGGAACTAGTGTTTGGGAATACTTTTGGCATTTACAATTATTTGAAGAATGCTTGTGTATTCGGTTGCAATTGTCATAATTGTCCTAAGATAAAAAAAGAAAGATCAATCCTGTAATCATGAATAAACAATACAAAATAGGTGGTAATTGATTATAAAGGGTTCTCTATAACTCAATATATACCAAAATATAACAGATGGCGCTAACAACGTGAGGCAGAGTAGATTTGTTAGTTGTACGTTGCATATATTCTATTTAAAAGTGAAAATTAATATTTGATTGACGTTTCATATATATTTATTTGACAGTTGTTGAAGGTTTTGAATTTATTGTAGTAGGCTAAGACGTAATTTGATATTCACACTTTGGTCAATTTTAGCGGCGGTAAAACATTAGGTGGGGCTCGAATAGGTAAATAACTTCGCAACAAAATATTTGTTCGCCTAAAGGTGGGGCTCGATAGGGCTGATTCAGATTTGCAGAGGTTGTGTAGCTTAGTGGGGCACATCATTGAAGTTTATTTTGAAAATTAAAGGGACATGTCTGATGAGGAGAGAATCACGAGGTCAGGAAAGTTTATGGAGTTGAGACTGGTGTGAGAGGGCAACCGGTGGTTAAGACTGTAGCAGCAGGGGATGCTAGGGATGAAGCTGGAGGATATGTGGAGCCGGAGGTGATTATTGTGAATTCAGGGGATACATCGGGAGAAAATGAAATTGATAAGGAAAAGAGAATATGCAGATCCAAGATGTGATGATGGTTTTGTTGGAATTAAAAGGGTCGTTAACTAAGTCGCATGAAGAATTGAGAGGATCATTGTTGGCCGAGGTTAGAAATTCACAAGCGGAAGTTAAGGAAAAATTTGATATGATGGAAATGAAAATTGAAGGAATTAATGTATCAATACAGAGCAGTTTGTGTTCATTTAAGGATGAAGTTCTGAAGGACGTAGAGGATAGAGTCCAGGTTGTAGAAGGAAGGTAACAACAGGTTTAAATGAATTAAGGGAAGAGCTGTACATGGTCGAAGTTAGACAGACAGAAAAATTGCAGAATTTAGGTGAAATAGTTCGGATTCAGACGGAGGACAATATTAACTCTAAAAACGAAATTATAGGCAAATTGCGGGCGAGTCAGGAGGTGGCAGAGAAGCTGAGAAGGGATACGACGGTTCTGGGGAATACGGTAAATGGATTGTCTGGTCTTGAAGGGAATGTTAGACAGATGAGAGAACAGTTGGTTGAATTGGAAAGGGGAAGAGTTGTTTGTGATGCAGGATACCAGTATAGGCTAGGAAAGAGACCTTGCCGAGGTTTGAAGGCAGAAAGAATGAGCAGCCGATGGTCTATCTTAGCAAGTTGGACGAGATGGTAGAGAGTGAGCCTGAGAGGGTGAAGATGCAGATGGTGAGCGTGACATTGGGGGGTTGTGCAGAGAAATGGCACTGTATCGTGAGGAGGCAATATAGTTCGTACGAGGAATTTCGAAGGCTATTCATAGAACAATATTGGGGAAACACGCATCAGGCTAATATTCGAACGGATTTAAACACTGGGAACTATAGGTCATACCAGGGATCGAGAGAAAATTATGTGATTGAAAAGTATAACCAGGCGCAGCACCTGATTCCTAAATTAAGAGAAGATGAAATTATATTATTGTTGTCAAGGCATATGGAGGCGGAAATAACTAGGGCCGTAGCGATACAAAACGTTCGGACTTTAAGAGACTTTTGGAAATGATGCGAAATTATGACGTAGCTAGGACGTTTGAAACGAATAACAGGAAAATAGTGATAATAGGAATTGGGATAGGAATAGGAATAGCACAGACTACCAGAGGACTGGGGTGCAAGGATACAATTATAGGGAGAATGGACAGGACAACTACAGAAAGCAATATCAGGGAAATCAAAGGAGAACGAATAATAATTGGGAACAACGTTTTAATAGAGACGATAATTATAGAGGAACAATGACTGGAACAGGACGGATAGGAATGACAGAGGTTTTGGACAGCAAAGGACGGGTTTTGGGCAGAGATGGCAGAGAGAAAGGGAGCAGACATCAACGGATCAGGGGAAATACCGACAGGGATTAGAGACCGAGAACGGAGACAGATAGAAACTTGACGATCCAACACGTAACAACAAGAGACACGCGACAGAGATCGGAGGATAGGATAGAGAAAGTGGAGGTCCACGATGAACCCACGGTACAAAAAAAACGTCGATTTATTAGTGTTAGGAAAATCAGATTTAGGGACACAGCATAGTATTAGTTTAGTAGATAAGTTGTTAGATAATAAGTTTGAAAGAAGGCGGGAGTTACCATTTATTCATATTAGTTTAGGGATTCTGTTTACACGGCATTGATAGATACAGGGTCGCAGTTATCGCTGGTGAGAGGAAATAGTTTTGAAACATGCAGAATTATTCAAAGGGAAAATTTGTAGGGTTAAGAGTATTAATTTATGGTCTGCGATTAAGAGGAAGTTAACTACGATAGACAAAGTTGTACAAGTATCGATTGTATTAGGAAGTACCAGACTAGGTGAAGTAGAGTTTTGGATAGCAAGAGGATTATATTTAGATTTTATTGTAGGATAGATGTAATTGAGGAATTTGGACTGGTTATAGATGGTAAAGCACGAATGGTAAAGGTATTAAATTTAGAGAAGAAATGGGTGGTGCCTAAGGATAATCGGGATACTAGGGATGAGATAAATACAGATAGTATAGTATCAGGAAAGACTAAGAATAGAATTTATGATGGAATTGATGAGTTACGGTTATGTAATATATTTGAGAAGGTATTTGATGAGGAACAGATAGGATTAATAGGGGTGGAAATGAAGGAAATGTTATATGAGGTGTTTAATAGACATGCAGGAGTTTTTAGTAATGAGCCTAGGTTTGCGCAAGAAGTATACGCATAAGTTAGAGGTCACAGACGAGGGAAGTTTTCGTACTAGGGTATATCCAATACCATTTGCATTAAGGGGTCGAGTGAAAAATGAGATTAAAAAGATGTTAAAAGAGGGAATTATTGAATCAGCGAGAACACCCTATATCAATCCGGTAGTGGTTGTGCCTAAATCTGATAATTTAGAATTAAGAATATGTTTAGATGCTAGGAGATTGAATGCGATTACTAAACCACAATTTGAACAACCAAAATCACTAGATAATTTGTTATACAAGGTAAGCGAGATGAAAATTTTTAGCAAACTGGACTTAAAGAATTCTTTTGGCTAATTCCTTTGCATGAGGAAAGTCGGAAGTATACTGGATTTAGCATTGAAGGGAGATTTATCAGTACAGAGTTGTTCCATTTGGTCTTTCAACGTCATCCGCTGCATTAGTTCGAGCCATGCAGAAGTTATTAGATGAGTACGAAGACTTCTGTACGCACTATGTCGATGATATTTTGATTTTTCTAAGAACGAGTTAGAACATTTAGAACATTTAAGAAAAGTGATCCGAAGGTTAGACGAGGGAGGTTTGAGGTTGAATTCGAAGAAGTGTGAGTTTTTAAGGACCAGGTAAAGTATTTGGGGTTTGTCGTTGGCAGCGAAGGAATTAGAATTTGTGAAAACGCTTGGACGAGTTGAAGAATTTGAAACAGCCAAGAAATTTGAAAGGTTTAAGAGGATTTTTAGGTGTATTAAATTATTATCGTCGATTCATACCAAAATATTCGGAGTTGTGCATTCCATTGTTGGAGTTGTTAAAAAGAACGAAAGGTGGAAATGGAACGAGCAAAGGAGCAGGCATTTCGGGAGTTGAAGGCGGTATTTTATAGGAACTGTCATTAAAATATCCCAATTTTACGTATCCATTTATTTTAAGGACAGACGCTTCGAGTTTTGCAATAGGGGCTGAGTTGGTGCAGGTTCAAGAAGGAGAGAAGTGCCAATTTGTTTTATTTCGAGGGCTCTGAAAGACTGCGAGACTAGGTATTCGACAGCGGAAAAGAGATGCTGGCAATCGTATATGCTGTGAAGAAGTTAAGATTTTATTTATTGGGTAATAAATTTCTGGTTGAATCGGATAACACAGTGGTCACGTTTCTGAAGAAGAAAGAGTTTTGAACAGTCGATTGTATAGATGGGCGTTAGTATTGCAGGAATATGATTTTGAGATTAGACATAAACCTGGTAAAGAAAATGTTACGGCTGATTTCTTTAGTAGGAAGGATGAAGGGTTGCTAACGGATAGTAGGAATGGATTTTGATTGCATTGCAAGTGTTTGAAGATCTGGGAAGATGGTCGAATGCCAGATTTCATCGGATGCAAACACACGAAGAAATAAGGGTGATCAGAGAAAATTATTCAGAGAGAATTTAGAACAAGACAGAGGTTTTATATGGTCGAGGGAATTTTGGTGAAAAGATTATGGGATGATGAATTATTAGTGTTAACGACACAGGTAGCCGTTGAGCTGATCCAGGAAATTCATACTACGTTTGGTCATATAGGGATTCGTAAGACGTTCTTGATATTTAGGAAGCTTTCTATGCACGAAACGATAGAAAATTGGTGAAAAATTGCATAAATCTGTGTGAGACGTGTTTGTTAGGAAAGGATAAGAATGTGGTGTTGCAGAATCAAGTTAGATGTATAAGAGCGGAAGGTCCATTAGATATTGTGGCAATGGATTACTTGAGTAATTTGATACCGAGTAGGAACGGATATCAGCATATTTTAGTTGTAGTTGATATTTTACAAAGTTTGTGCAGCTTTATCCAGCGAGGAGATGTAATTCTAGGCATGTATTGAGTTCTGTAAGAAAGTTTGTAGAACGAATAGGTAAGATGAATAGGGTATTGTTGGACAATGCAACGTATTTTCGTAATCGAAGGGTTGAAAGTAAATTAAGGAAGGATGGAATAAAGATGACATTCTGTAGTATCAGACATCCTCAAGGAAATCCGTGTGAAAGATATATTCGAGAAGTAATAAAGTTTTTGAGGTTAATAACGCAGGAACAACATGATCGGTGGGTAAGGTATTTACCGCGAATAGAAGAATATATTAATTTTGTACCAAGTTCAGTGACAGGAATGTGTCCTGTGACATTGATGAAGAAGGTGATTCCAGCAAGACCGTGGAGAGCTGAACAAAAGTGGAAAATATAACGGAGTTGTTGCATAAAGCCAAACAACAAGTCGAAACGATACAAAGAAGGGAGTTGGAGAAACGTAACAAGAAAATCAAGAAGCAAGTGGTTTTTCAGTTGGGGATCTTGTTATTGTTAAAAGATTGAGAATGTCAAATTGGGAAAGAAATATTTGTGCCAAGTTGTTATTTCCATACGAAGGTCCTTATCGAGTGAGAAGAATTTTTGCAGAAGGAATACTTACGAATTGGAGAATGACAGGGTGAATGTCGGGGACGTTTTCATATAGAAAATTTGTATCCATATTTCCATGTGGAAAGTAAAGTATCGCAAGAATAGAATTAACACTGTAAATAATACTAACGAGCTTAAAACTATACAGAATATACAGAAACTAACACTTAATCCTCATACATAAAGAAAAAAAAAAACTATAGTGATTTTAACTAAAATTTAAAATTTCTCAACCATTAAAAGAATTACTTATATCCAGGAAGTAAATTTTCATTTTTATTTAAAATCAGTGGGGCCTTATATACTGTCAAGAAGGGGGTGGGCTTATAAAATGTTTAAATAGGGCTTCGAAACGACTTTGCTAGAATGGGGTATATTTGGTTTTGTTTGAGTATTTTCTTTCAGGTATTTTTGGTTTATAAATTAACAACAACTATTCCACGTTTATAAATTTATAAAGCTTTTGAAACTGCATTGCATTCAACAACATATACCGGCCATAGACCAGGCTAAGCTAGTTATAAGTTTGCATTGTATACGTATTTTAATTGTTATGGTTGCACGTATATGAAATTTAATTTGGAGTTAGCGTTTTCAGAATCTTTTGAATGTAAAAACAAATATCAAAATTGTGTGGTATACTGTACGCTTTTAAAATTTTAAGGAGTTAAGTGATACTACCGTAAAATTTGTAAATCAATTTCAGTTTGAATATGTTTTAACAATTAAAGATTGGTTATGTAATGACAGGACGTTTACTGAATAAGACATAAATGTCTGTTGCGTACAATTTAAAAGCTGAACCATCAAAGTTTGTTAGCTATTTTCAATATTGTAAAAGTTCAATATACATAAATCACTGGATTACAAACCATCTAGAAAATGAATGTATCTAGAGAAAACAACTGTATTATTAATCAATTATTAATAATTATAAATTACATAGTGTGCGTAGAGATAGTTGCTATGGCAACGGAAACAAAAGAAAACGGTTTTTATTTATAAGGGACTTCAAATTTATATTACAAAAAAAATAGACGTGTTTTTGTACTGTTATGAGTTTTATTACATTTAAAAAGTTACGAGAAAGTTTTGAAAGTCAAGTTGTACCTGGAGATAGCAAATAGTAGCAGTTTTACGGCGAATAAAAGTTAATTAAAAGAGGGAGTGCTGGTCTGTACCGTTATTGTTTGAAGACGAAAGCATAGTGGAATTGGAGTTATCTGAGTATTTGTATAACATAAAATTTGTAGAAATATTAGTAGTTTTATAGTCTGGAGATTACCAGTTGCTCGAGTTACTTATTATTTACAGGAGGTGCCTGCAGTTGGTCACTTGGCTTCAGGACGGCTGGAAGGCGGCGCTTGTATCTGGACTCCAGGTATTAGTATTTAATATCTACGCAGTGCTTTAATCAAATTTATAAAAGTGGAACTAGTGTTTGGGAATACTTTTGGCTTTTAAAATTATTTGAAAAATCCTTGAATATTTGTTTGGGTGTCTAGTTGAGAGGTGTTTGCTTAGGACGGACCCACCTAGGTAGATTCCGCCACGTGTTTGACGGCCCTGTAAAATATTTAAGTGCAGCAGCCGTGTAAAATATTTACAGATAAATTGTGTGGCATAACTCAACAAGGCTCTAAAATAAGACAAGGAGTGACAGATAGATATATTACGCCTATCACTAATAAGGTAGGATCACAGTATATATAACAGAATATATATATATATATATATATATATATATATATATAGGTAGGTAATTGCATTTACATTGAAAGCAGTTTGTATTTTATTTTGATAACAGAGTTCATTACACGAGTCATGCATCGTCAGGAATTTTTTCATCGTCAAGGTGATGCAATATAGCTTACAGTAAATTAAATTACACCACGTTAATTCTAGGATAACTAACTGCATAAATGTTTTAATACTGGTTTTAAAAATTATGTTTTATTTTACCCTACAATTAAGGCGTGATTGATTTTTAAGGTACTAGATTTATCTCCAGTTAACTAAACGAAGTTTAAAACACCAGCAACATTTAACTGAAAAAAAATTTATTAAATGATGAATATCAACTTCTACAAAAACTCAACGTCATACATGGAACATTAAAACAACAACACAATTAGAAAAACCAAGATTTGTGATTGTTGGTTTCCAAACCAACGGAAAAAATAGATACATGAGCAACTACAGTCGTTTTGATCATTGCTATTTAACCAACATGAAACTATATTTAAATTCAGAAATTTTCCCGTACGATAACTTAAATTTGAAGTTCGAGAATAAACAGACTGCGTTGTTATATGAGATGTATGCTCAGTTTCAGTAATCATACTACGAAAAGGAAAATGAACCACTTTTTAATCCTGAAGATTTACGAAGTATTGCACCATTAGTAGTCATAGATTGTTCTAGACAAAACGAAGCGTTAAAATCTGGTACTGTCGATATTAGATTAGAATTTGAAACTAGCAGAAACGTTTTGCCAAATACATCTTGTCATTGCCTTATACTTCATGATAAGATAGTCAAATACAATCCACTCTCAAACAGCATAAGAATATTATAATTACTTTATTACTGTACCTTTACAGATTATGAAAAAAAAAATAACAATAAATCATTTAGCAATCACAATCTATTTATTATTTTAGATGTTTTTTATAATATCAACATATGTCCAGGCGCCAAAGGTAAGTCACTGTGAATTTCATGTAAAGATGTTGGGTAGTGTAAATCACATTCAAAAATATATCCAACATCAGAATCATCGGGAATATTAAGTATGTCTAAACGTACTATATCTGGACTGGTGCCATCTAAAATTCAAATTCTCCATATGGAAGATATTCAGACATTGCAGCCCCATATAAATTATTAACATCAAAATACATTGAATATTTAGGATTAAAATCTGTCTTTTAATGCAATTGGAAACAATGGAATTGTAGCGTAATACTGAATCAAAATGTGGATAGCTATAAAATCCGGAACGGGAACAAACGTTGAACACCCTCTTTTAAGCAGATCATGATTGTTTATATTTACCTTCAAGTATAACACTTCACTGTTAACTTTAAAATATCACTACTAACTTCGGTCACTAGCTAAATTACTTTATAATTAATATCTGTAGAGCTTTATTGACTATTTATACATAAATATGTTCTGACGTAAGCAAAAACAACTGTAAAAGATTAATAAGCAAGTTTCAGAATAATGCAAAATTGCAAGAGCATTTATTCCTATACAATCAAAATAATTGCATAGCGGCGAATTGCTTTTGGAAGCAGTTGTTAAAATCATCTTTATTTACGTTTTGATTCATGACCTAAGGTAAATAGCTATAAAATTAGACATTTGCAATTGTTTCAGAAAATAAAGCAAATTCAAAACCTTGCATGATAATTATAAAAAATGCGTATTTGCAATTTTTCAGACAATGAACCAAATTCGTTCTGTTGCTGAGAGCACCATTATTTTTGCCTATTAATCTGATGTTGCGTTTCTTGTAGAAGTTAATATTCATGCCATCCTCTAAACGGAATATGCAAATCGTGGCATTTTCCATAAAACTTTGTTTAAAACCACTCTTATTTGTTCATCAGGTGTAGGATTAATTACAACATTAGTATAAAACTAGAGCGTAGTAAAATTAACTCATGACGGGGGTTTAAAATAATTTTTTTAAAATTCAACGAAGGCATTGAGTAATGGCTCTTAATCAACTAATACAGTAATATTGAATAAGTTTTAGATTATTGTATTTTATTTTGATAACAGAGTTCATTACACGAATCATGCATCGTCAGGTATTTGTTCATTGTCAAGGTGCTGCAATATTGCGGACATAACATCGGAAAGTGTAATAGACTATAGCTTCCTTGCAACAAGAAAAAAATGCTTGTGATATGCGATTTTTATTTCAAATTACACACGCAACGTTAATTGTAGGATAAACTGCAGAATGTTTTTTAATACTGGTTTTAAAAAATTTGTGTACCTAATCACAACCAGAAAACGGCATTCTATTTTTGTTTTAAAAGCAAGATATTAAAATCATATTATGATGATATGCATAAGATCGCTTCTGTTAACGTTTCATTCCCACATAGCATGAGTCTAAATTATTAAACCCACAAAATTGACAGTTTAATTTAATCTTGGATTAGATGGATTTAATAACAGTTTACAGAACGGTGTAAAACAATTTTTGACTTTTAATCTGAGTGCATATTTCGAATAGATGCTCTCATTTTTTTGCGATTGAAATTAGAAATGCATTTGATCTAAAATTGCATAAAGTTGACTTCAGTACGTAACTATGGAAATGCGAATGCTGAAGTCAATAGACTACTTTCGTTGACAAAGAAAAAAAACGCTGTCGTATGTAATTTTTTTGTAATAAAGTACTACAAATTAGACAATAGAAAAATTCTATGATAATCGGGTATTTTTAATATATTTAATTAAAATGTATAAAAGTCAATTTCTTTCAGTTTTACTGAAAAAGTAAATATTTCAAATGATTTCTCGGTAAATTTAATTTTGTGGTTTTGCAATTGGCAACTTTAATTTTAAATATGGTATAATAATGTGTTTAAAATCTATGGGAAACTATTAACCAGCTAATCTTAGATTGCGTTGATCAATTTAATTGCTTCCAGGGTTTGGAGTCCCATTAATGCTGACTGAGTGGGTTTATTTATTATTCTGCTGATGTCAGCATTTCTTGCTGAATACATTTATTTTATTTTTCTGCGGACGTCAGCATTAAATTTATACTTGACTGGGTTTATTAAATTTTTCTGCAGATTTAATATTTCTACAATTGTTATCTAGACAATACCTTAGCATTAAATTCTTGCTGACATGGGCTGAATTTTCTGCTGTTCTTGTTGTTTAATATCTTTATATACTCAAGATATGTGTGATAATCGCTCAATCTTATTGTCAAGTTGTAGTTGTGTTGTGTAAAACAAATCAAAAATGAAAACTTTTAAAATTGCCCTTATCAGGAAAGAATAATGGTAGTGGTTGGGTTAAAATTATTGAGTAGTTTATAGTCAATCCAAATGAAGTGCTGGAAAATCGTTGGCTCCGTGAGCAGATCCACCAATTGCAACGTACGACCTGATGACACCAATACACAGTATGTATTCGTTGGCTTAATATAGATTTAATTTTCTTAATGCATTTACTTGATCTAATCTTCATCTGAATTGTTTAGTGAACAAGAAGAAGAACAACCAGAAACAACCGCGCCTCAAAGATGAAGCAGACAGCCCTCATAGAACCGATAAGGTAATATTTTACCGTTCAGAGTTGGAGTAAGTTAGAACTGTACTTTATATTTGGGATTCTTGCTCATTTGGAAAAACGAAGATATAAACAACTTAGGTGAATTATAGTATGTTTATTATATATATATATATATATATATATATATATATATATAAAATACTCATATTTAGACCAGGGTAGAAAATTAAATAATCACATCAAATAATTTTAATCACCGTGTAGAAGCTTTGAGAAAAGGTACGCGTTATTAAAAAACCGTGAAGCATAAAAATTCATTCGTTTCATTAAACATAAGAGATTTAAATCATCTACAAGACGCTTGCTATAAAAAAAGGAAGCAGTATTAAAAAGCTCTACATGTAATTTAATTATTCCTAGTAAAGAAACAAAGAGAAATTACGTGCAAAATTTATATTAATTAACTCTATTTTAAGTAACCGGTATTAAACAAAATGTACTGATAATAATTAATATTTGATTAGGAGTCACTAAAAATTAAAGGGTATTATTTTAATTGGAGTTAATTGAACCGTTAGAAACAGATAATATCTATAAAAACTTGTAAAAACCCAATAATACCATGAAATAAAGCTCTGAGAATTAATAGTATGTTTGAACACCTGCGTATTTTTAAAAGCTCATTCTGCGTAAATTTTGCAGATAATTAATGGTTACAGAGAATGTTGGAGAAACCGTCGCATAATAGTTACGAGAAATGCTAACGGTGGGTTATTTCCACCACATAGACTGAAATAATCGATAATAAAGAATATCAATTTGCACCAATAAGAACAGGTTAGATAGAGACAGATAATATGCGCAAGACCGAGACACATATAGTAAAGGCGTGAGTAGAGCAACGTCACGGGGTTGCGATTGGGTGAAAATAAAAGGCAAAATTGAGAGGTAAAATAACATTTCTGTATAAAATTCAATTAGTTATTTCCAGAAGTTGCGAGCCGTGTCGAAATTTCTGAGATGTAACTGGTGAGTGCAAATTTCGTAAAATCGCATGCCGGGCTGCGGAATGGGAACCTAGCATGCGAAATTCTTTAGAATTGTCCGTTTTGGGGAACAGACCGACAGACAGGCTAACCGCTATATATACCGAGGTGAATATGAACAAGCTCTCTTAGATCTTCGACTTGATTCAATGCGTTAAACAGTGCTTTTTAGTTTTCCGGTTTTGATTAAATAATTTAAACAGTTTGCTCGAATATTTTTGTGATTTAAAACAGCTTGTTCTTTACGTGCTACAATGAATGTACTTTAGTGCACTTAGAAAAGAAGATACAAGGTAATAAAGTTTAGTATCACAGTACCAATTAGTCAAAGTTGCAACGACAAATGAATACACAAAAGTAGGCAGTTTTGGCGTATATTGGTGAAAGAAGCATGAATTTCTTTGCTATTTTTCGGGGGTGTTAATAATTAAATGGTTCATAAACATGACTGGATCCACAAAACAAGGTTCAGATATACACAGATGAGTTCCGGAAAAGCCCTGAAACAACTTTAGATGAATGGTGGTGGAGAAATTTTAAAAGCGTTGAGAATCAGAAGCCGTAAATATAACCCAGTTGGAATGGTGTGATTAACAAAGGACGAGGTACATTGAAGCTACGAGTGCAGTAACCTTCAGGTAAATTATACTATTTTGTTTGAACTTTGATGTTTTCGTGTGTGTTGAATAAATTTATAATTTATTTACTTAAAATGGACAATAATGAAGTTGTACTAACAACAAAATTTTAATTTTAAGGTGAAATTTTCTTGTTTAAGTCGAAAGAGTATTTAGTATTTATGTTCTTGATGAAAATTTGGGTATGTCTTTGAGCTCAATTAGACGAACCTGGTTAATTAACGTAAAGGGGTGGTAGATGCTCCTTTGTACTCAGACTCAGGTCTGCATATATTGTTACATTAATTAGTAGGCATCCTACAAGGACTTTAATTTTGGATGCACATTAAAATTATAACAAATTTAAATCTTGAAATTTTCTGATACTGAAATTTATGCTGAATTTTTAATTTTGAAATTTTAATGTATTGTGAATATTGATGTAAATAGAGTTAACGTTGATGTTTGTGGTAGGAATGTGTTTGTTTTTTATGAATGACGATGAAGGCTTATCCAGGGAGCAGCTGAGGCGATGAACAGAAGAAAGTCGACGTTCCAGTTAATTTAGTTTCACAGCATACATGACGCCCAATTCGTGAGGCTCGATTCGAAAAGCGGAGTACCCGGATTTTGGTGGTTTCACAGCAATATATATATATATATATATATATATATATATATATGCAAGACGTAATTGAAAATCATTAACAAGAGCCAAGCTTCAGTAGTATTAAGTATAACATCTTCTAAACAATTAGGCTAGATAGCTCAATTGGTTAGAGCACTGATCCGGAAAATCAGAGGTTGCAGGTTCAAGTCCTGCTGTAGCCGTTCTTTTAGTGGTTTTCAATTACTAGTTCGATTTGAAATGGTAATTCAACTTTAAATACAAAGTTGGGTTTTCATTTCATCTTAATAGTTATTAATATATATTAAGCATTCATTTGCATTCCAAGTGTGGATTATTCTTGTCTATTAATAATAATATAATTACATGTTTGTATTATTCCGAACGTTGCAAAAATGGGATGATCAAGTTATTAGTACATGAATTATGTATATAACTAGATTCAATTTCCTTAAATGCAAGACGTAATTGAAAATCATTAACAAGAGCCTAGCTTCAGTAGTATTAAGTATAACATCTTCTAAACAATTAGGCTAGATAGCTCAATTGGTTAGAGCACTGATCCGGAAAATCAGAGGTTGCAGGTTCAAGTCCTGCTGTAGCCGTTCTTTTAGTGGTTTTCAATTACTAGTTCGATTTGAAATGGTAATTCAACTTTAAATACAAAGTTGGGTTTTCATTTCATCTTAATAGTTATTAATATATATTAAGCATTCATTTGCATTCCAAGTGTGGATTATTCTTGTCTATTAATAATAATATAATTACATGTTTGTATTATTCCGAACGTTGCAAAAATGGGATGATCAAGTTATTAGTACATGAATTATGTATATAACTAGATTCAATTTCCTTAAATGCAAGACGTAATTGAAAATCATTAACAAGAGCCTAGCTTCAGTAGTATTAAGTATAACATCTTCTAAACAATTAGGCTAGATAGCTCAATTGGTTAGAGCACTGATCCGGAAAATCAGAGGTTGCAGGTTCAAATCCTGCTGTAGCCGTTCTTTTAGTGGTTTTCAATTACTAGTTCGATTTGAAATGGTAATTCAACTTTAAAATACAAAGTTTGGTTTTCATTTCATCTTAATAGCTATTTATATATATATATATATATATATATTGTTATATATACTGTGATCCTACCTTAGTGATAGGCGTAATATATCTATCTGTCACTCCTTGTCTTATTTTAGAGCCTTGTTGAGTTATGCCACACAATTTATCTTTAAATATTTTACACGGCTGCTGCACTTAAATTATTTTACAGGGCCGTCAAACACGTGGCGGAATCTACCTAGGGTGGGTCCGTCCTAAGCAAACACCTCTCAACTAGACACCCAAACAAATATCCAAGGATTTTCAAAATAATTTTAAAAGCCAAAAGTATTCCCAAACACTAGTTCCACTTTTATAAATTTGATTAAAGCACTGCGTAGATATTAAATACTAATACCTGGAATCCAGATACAAGCGCCGCCTTCCAGCCGTCCTGAAGCCAAGTGACCAACTGCAGGCACCTCCTGTAAATAATAAGTAACTCGAGCAACTGGTAATCTCCAGACTATAAAACTACTAATATTTCTACAAATTTTATGTTATACAAATACTCAGATAACTCCAATTCCACTATGCTTTCGTCTTCAAACAATAACGGTACAGACCAGCACTCCCTCTTTTAATTAACTTTTATTCGCCGTAAAACTGCTACTATTTGCTATCTCCAGGTACAACTTGACTTTCAAAACTTTCTCGTAACTTTTAAATGTAATAAAACTCATAACAGTACAAAAACACGTCTATTTTTCAGTAATATAAATTTGAAGTCCCTTATAAATAAAATCCGTCTTCTTTTGTTTCCGTTGCCATAGCAACTATCTCTACGCACACTATGTAATTTATAATTATTAATAATTGATTTATAATACAGTTGTTTCTCTAGATACATTCATTTTCTAGATGGTTTGTAATCCAGTGATTTATGTATATTGAACTTTTACAATATTGAAAATAGCTAACAAACTTTGATGGTTCAGCTTTTAAATTGTACGCAACAGACATTTATGTCTTATTCGGTAAACGTCCTGTCATTACATAACCAATCTTTAATTGTTAAAACATATTCAAACTGAAATTGATTTACAAATTTTACGGGAGTATCACTTAACTCCTTAAAATTTTAAAAGCGTGCAGTATACCAAGCAATTTTGATATTTGTTTTACATTCAAATGGTTCTGAAAACGCTAACTCAAATTAAATTTCATATACGTGCAACCATAACAATTAAAATACGTATACAATGCAAACTTATAACTAGCTTAGCCTGGTCTATGGCCGGTATATGTTGTTGAATGCAATGCAGTTTCAAAAGCTTTATAAATTTATAAACGTGGAATAGTTGTTGTTAATTTATAAACCAAAATTACCTGAAAGAAAATACTCAAACAAAACCAAATATACCCCCATTCTAGCAAAGTCGTTTCGAAGCCCTATTTAAACATTTTATAAGCCCACCTTATTGAAAGTATATAAGGCCCCACTGATTTTAAATAAAAATGAAAATTTGATTCCTGGATATAAGTAATTCTTTTAATGGTTGAGAAATTTTAAATTTTAGTTAAAATCACTATAGTTTTTTTTCTTTATGTATGAGGATTAAGTGTTAGTTTCTGTATATTCTGTATAGTTTTAAGCTCGTTAGTATTATTTACAGTGTTAATTTTATTCTTGCGATACTTTACTTTCCACATGGAAATATGGATACAAATTTTCTATATGAAAACGTCCCCGACATTCACCCCTGTCATTCTCCAATTCGTAAGTATTCCTTCTGCAAAATTCTTCTCACTCGATAAGGACCTTCGTATGGAAATAACAACTTGGCACAAATTTTCTTTCCCAATTTGACATTCTCAATCTTTTAACAATAACAAGATCCCCAACTGAAAAACCACTTGCTTCTTGATTTTCTTGTTACGTTTCTCCAACTCCCTTCTTTGTATCGTTTCGACTTGTTGTTTGGCTTTATGCAACAACTCCGTTATATCCTCCACTTTTGTTCAGCTCTCCACGGTCTTGCTGGAATCACCTTCTTCATCAATGTCCCAGGACACATTCCTGTCACTGAACTTGGTACAAAATTAATATATTCTTCTATTTGCGGTAAATACCTTACCCACCGATCATGTTGTTCCTGCGTTATTAACCTCAAAAACTTTATTACTTCTCGAATATATCTTTCACACGGATTTCCTTGAGGATGTCTGATACTACAGAATGTCATCTTTATTCCATCCTTCCTTAATTTACTTTCAACCCTTCGATTACGAAAATACGTTGCATTGTCCAACAATACCCTATTCATCTTACCTATTCGTTCTACAAACTTTCTTACAGAACTCAATACATGCCTAGAATTACATCTCCTCGCTGGATAAAGCTGCACAAACTTTGTAAAAATATCAACTACAACTAAAATATGCTGATATCCGTTCCTACTCGGTATCAAATTACTCAAGTAATCCATTGCCACAATATCTAATGGACCTTCCGCTCTTATACATCTAACTTGATTCTGCAACACCACATTCTTATCCTTTCCTAACAAACACGTCTCACACAGATTTATGCAATTTTTCACCAATTTTCTATCGTTTCGTGCATAGAAAGCTTCCTAAATATCAAGAACGTCTTACGAATCCCTATATGACCAAACGTAGTATGAATTTCCTGGATCAGCTCAACGGCTACCTGTGTCGTTAACACTAATAATTCATCATCCCATAACCTTTTCACCAAAACTCCCTCGACCATATAAAAACCTCTGTCTTGTTCTAAATTCTCTCTGAATAATTTTCTCTGATCACCCTTATTTCTTCGTGTGCTTGCATCCGATGAAATCTGGCATTCGACCATCTTCCCAGATCTTCAAACACTTGCAATGCAATCAAAATCCATTCCTACTATCCGTTAGCAACCCTTCATCCTTCCTACTAAAGAAATCAGCCGTAACATTTTCTTTACCAGGTTTATGTCTAATCTCAAAATCATATTCCTGCAATACTAACGCCCATCTATACAATCGACTGTTCAAAACTCTTTCTTCTTCAGAAACGTGACCACTGTGTTATCCGATTCAACCAGAAATTTATTACCCAATAAATAAAATCTTAACTTCTTCACAGCATATACGATTGCCAGCATCTCTTTTCCGCTGTCGAATACCTAGTCTCGCAGTCTTTCAGAGCCCTCGAAATAAAACAAATTGGCACTTCTCTCCTTCTTGAACCTGCACCAACTCAGCCCCTATTGCAAAACTCGAAGCGTCTGTCCTTAAAATAAATGGATCCGTAAAATTGGGATATTTTAATGACAGTTCCTATAAAATACCGCCTTCAACTCCCGAAATGCCTGCTCCCTTTGCTCGTTCCATTTCCACCTTTCGTTCTTTTTAACAACTCCAACAATGGAATGCACAACTCCGAATATTTTGGTATGAATCGACGATAATAATTTAATACACCTAAAATCCTCTTAAACCTTTCAAATTTCTTGGCTGTTTCAAATTCTTCAACTCTTCCAAGCGTTTTTCACAAATTCTAATTCCTTCGCTGCCAACGACAAACCCCAAATACTTTACCTGGTCCTTAAAAAACTCACACTTCTTCGAATTCAACCTCAAACCTCCCTCGTCTAACCTTCGGATCACTTTTCTTAAATGTTCTAAATGTTCTAACTCGTTCTTAGAAAAATCAAAATATCATCGACATAGTGCGTACAGAAGTCTTCGTACTCATCTAATAACTTCTGCATGGCTCGAACTAATGCAGCGGATGACGTTGAAAGACCAAATGGAACAACTCTGTACTGATAAATCTCCCCTTCAATGCTAAATCCAGTATACTTCCGACTTTCCTCGTGCAAAGGAATTAGCCAAAAGAATTCTTTAAGTCCAGTTTGCTAAAACTTTCATCTCGCTTACCTTGTATAACAAATTATCTAGTGATTTTGGTTGCTCAAATTGTGGTTTAGTAATCGCATTCAATCTCCTAGCATCTAAACATATTCTTAATTCTAAATTATCAGATTTAGGCACAACCACTACCGGATTGATATAGGGTGTTCTCGCTGATTCAATAATTCCCTCTTTTAACATCTTTTAATCTCATTTTCACTCGACCCCTTAATGCAAATGGTATTGGATATACCCTAGTACGAAAACTTCCCTCGTCTGTGACCTCTAACTTATGCGTATACTCCTTCGCAAACCTAGGCTCATTACTAAAAACTCCTGCATGTCTATTAAACAACTCATATAACATTTCCTTCATATCCACCCCTATTAATCCTATCTGTTCCTCATCAAATACCTTCTCAAATATATTACATAACCGTAACTCATCAATTCCATCATAAATTCTATCCTTAGTCTTTCCTGATCCTATACTATCTGTATTTATCTCATCCCTAGTATCCCGATTATCCTTAGGCACCACCCATTTCTTCTCTAAATTTAATACCTTTACCATTCGTGCTTTACCATCTATAACCAGTCCAAATTCCTCAATTACATCTATCCCTACAATAAAATCTAAATATAATCCTCTTGCTATCCAAAACTCTACTTCACCTAGTCTGGTACTTCCTAATACAATCGATACTCGTACAACTTTGTCTATCGTAGTTAACTTCCTCTTAATCGCAGACCATAAATTAATACTCTTAACCCTACAAATTTTCCCTTTGAATAATTCTGCATGTTTCAAAACTATTTCCTCTCTCACCAGCGATAACTGCGACCCTGTATCTATCAATGCCGTGTAAACAGAATCCCCTAAACTAATATGAATAAATGGTAACTCCCGCCTTCTTTCAAACTTATTATCTAACAACTTATCTACTAAACTAATACTATGCTGTGTCCCTAAATCTGATTTTCCTAACACTAATAAATCGACGTTTTTTTTGTACCGTGGGTTCATCGTGGACCTCCACTTTCTCTATCCTATCCTCCGATCTCTGTCGCGTGTCTCTTGTTGTTACGTGTTGGATCGTCAAGTTTCTATCTGTCTCCCGTTCTCGGTCTCTAATCCCTGTCGGTATTTCCCCCTGATCCGTTGATCTCTGCTCGCTTTCTCTCTGCCACCTCTGTCCAAAACTCGTTCTTTGCTGTCCAAAACCTCTGTCATTCCTATCCGTCCTGTTCCAGTCATTGTTCCCCCTATAATTATCGTCTCTATTAAAACGTTGTTCCCAATTATTATTCGTTCTCCTTTGATTTCCCTGATATTGCTTTCTGTAGTTGTCCTGTCCATTCTCCCTATAATTGTATCCTTGCACCCCAGTCCTCTGGTAGTCTGTGCTATTCCTATTCCTATCCCAATTCCTATTATCACTATTTTCCCTGTTATTCGTTTCAAACGTCCTAGCTACGTCATAATTTCGCATCATTTCCAAAAAGTCTCTTAAAGTCCGAACGTTTTGTATCGCTACGGCCCTAGTTATTTCCGCCTCCATATGCCTTGACAACAATAATATAATTTCATCTTCTCTTAATTTAGGAATCAGGTGCTGCGCCTGGTTATACTTTTCAATCACATAATTTTCTCTCGATCCTGGTATGACCTATAGTTCCCAGTGTTTAAATCCGTTCGAATATTAGCCTGATGCGTGTTTCCCAATATTGTTCTATGAATAGCCTTCGAAATTCCTCGTACGAACTATATTGCCTCCTCACGATACAGTGCCATTTCTCTGCACAACCCCCAATGTCACGCTCACCATCTGCATCTTCACCCTCTCAGGCTCACTCTACCATCTCGTCCAACTTGCTAAGATAGACCATCGGCTGCTCATTCTTTCTGCCTTCAAACCTCGACAAGGTCTCTTATAGACTACTTTCGTTGACAAAGAAAAAAAACGCTGTCGTATGTAATTTTTTTTGTAATAAAGTACTACAAATTAGACAATAGAAAAATTCTATGATAATCGGGTATTTTTTAATATATTTAATTAAAATGTATAAAAGTCAATTTCTTTCAGTTTTACTGAAAAAGTAAATATTTCAAGTGATTTCTCGGTAAATTTAATTTTGTGGTTTTGCAATTGGCAACTTTAATTTTAAATATGGTATAATAATGTGTTTAAAATCTATGAGAAACTATTAACCAGCTAATCTTAGATTGCGTTGATCAATTTAATTGCTTCCAGGGTTTGGAGTCCCATTAATGCTGACTGAGTGGGTTTATTTATTATTCTGCTGATGTCAGCATTTCTTGCTGAATACATTTATTTTATTTTTCTGCGGAGGTCAGCATTAAATTTATACTTGACTGGGTTTATTAAATTTTTCTGCAGATTTCATATTTCTACAATTGCTATCTAGACAATACCTTAGCATTAAATTCTTGCTGACAATGGGTTGAATTTTCTGCTGTTCTTGTTGTTTAATATCTTTATATACTCAAGATATGTGTGTGATAATCGCTCAATCTTATTGTCAAGTTGTAGTTGTGTTGTGTAAAACAAATCAAAAATGAAAACTTTTTTAAAATTGCCCTTATCAGGAAAGAATAATGGTAGTGGTTGGGTTAAAATTATTGAGTAGTTTATAGTCAATCCAAATGAAGTGCTGGAAAAATCGTTGGCTCCGTGAGCAGATCCACCAATTGCAACGTACGACCTGATGACACCAATACACAGTATGTATTCGTTGGCTTAATATAGATTTAATTTTCTTAATGCATTTACTTGATCTAATCTTCATCTGAATTGTTTAGTGAACAAGAAGAAGAACAACCAGAAACAACCGCGCCTCAAAGATGAAGCAGACAGCCCTCATAGAACCGATAAGGTAATATTTTACCGTTCAGAGTTGGAGTAAGTTAGAACTGTACTTTATATTTGGGATTCTTGCTCATTTGGAAAAACGAAGATATAAACAACTTAGGTGAATTATAGTATGTTTATTATATATATATATATATATATATATATATATATATATATAAAATACTCATATTTAGACCAGGGTAGAAAATTAAATAATCACATCAAATAATTTTAATCACCGTGTAGAAGCTTTGAGAAAAGGTACGCGTTATTAAAAACCGTGAAGCATAAAAATTCATTCGTTTCATTAAACATAAGAGATTTAAATCATCTACAAGACGCTTGCTATAAAAAAGGAAGCAGTATTAAAAGCTCTACATGTAATTTAATTATTCCTAGTAAAGAAACAAAGAGAAATTACGTGCAAAATTTATATTAATTAACTCTATTTTAAGTAACCGGTATTAAACAAAATGTACTGATAATAATTAATATTTGATTAGGAGTCACTAAAAATTAAAGGGTATTATTTTAATTGGAGTTAATTGAACCGTTAGAAACAGATAATATCTATAAAAACTTGTAAAAACCCAATAATACCATGAAATAAAGCTCTGAGAATTAATAGTATGTTTGAACACCTGCGTATTTTTAAAAAGCTCATTCTGCGTAAATTTTGCAGATAATTAATGGTTACAGAGAATGTTGGAGAAACCGTCGCATAATAGTTACGAGAAATGCTAACGGTGGGTTATTTCACAGTCCACATAGACTGAAATAATCGATAATAAAGAATATCAATTTGCACCAATAAGAACAGGTTAGATAGAGACAGATAATATGCGCAAGACCGAGACACATATAGTAAAAGGCGTGAGTAGAGCAACGTCACGGGGTTGCGATTGGGTGAAAATAAAAGGCAAAATTGAGAGGTAAAAATAACATTTCTGTATAAAATTCAATTAGTTATTTCCAGAAGTTGCGAGCCGTGTCGAAATTTCTGAGATGTAACTGGTGCGAGTGCAAATTTCGTAAAAATCGCATGCCGGGCTGCGGAATGGGAACCTAGCATGCGAAATTCTTTAGAATTGTCCGTTTTGGGGAACAGACCGACAGACAGGCTAACCGCTATATATACCGAGGTGAATATGAACAAGCTCTCTTAGATCTTCGACTTGATTCAATGCGTTAAACAGTGCTTTTTAGTTTTCCGGTTTTGATTAAATAATTTAAACAGTTTGCTCGAATATTTTTGTGATTTAAAACAGCTTGTTCTTTACGTGCTACAATGAATGTACTTTAGTGCACTTAGAAAAGAAGATACAAGGTAATAAAGTTTAGTATCACAGTACCAATTAGTCAAAGTTGCAACGACAAATGAATACACAAAAGTAGGCAGTTTTGGCGTATATTGGTGAAAGAAGCATGAATTTCTTTGCTATTTTTCGGGGGTGTTAATAATTAAATGGTTCATAAACATGACTGGATCCACAAAACAAGGTTCAGATATACACAGATGAGTTCCGGAAAAGCCCTGAAACAACTTTAGATGAATGGTGGTGGAGAAATTTTAAAAGCGTTGAGAATCAGAAGCCGTAAATATAACCCAGTTGGAATGGTGTGATTAACAAAAGGGACGAGGTACATTGAAGCTACGAGTGCAGTAACCTTCAGGTAAATTATACTATTTTGTTTGAACTTTGATGTTTTCGTGTGTGTTGAATAAATTTATAATTTATTTACTTAAAATGGACAATAATGAAGTTGTACTAACAACAAATTTTTAATTTTAAGGTGAAATTTTCTTGTTTAAGTCGAAAGGAGTATTTAGTATTTATGTTCTTGATGAAAATTTGGGTATGTCTTTGAGCTCAATTAGACGAACCTGGTTAATTAACGTAAAGGGGTGGTAGATGCTCCCTTTGTACTCAGACTCAGGTCTGCATATATTGTTACATTAATTAGTAGGCATCCTACAAGGACTTTAATTTTGGATGCACATTAAAATTATAACAAATTTAAATCTTGAAATTTTCTGATACTGAAATTTATGCTGAATTTTTAATTTTGAAATTTTAATGTATTGTGAATATTGATGTAAATAGAGTTAACGTTGATGTTTGTGGTAGGAATGTGTTTGTTTTTTTTTTATGAATGACGATGAAGGCTTATCCAGGGGAGCAGCTGAGGCGATGAACAGAAGAAAGTCGACGTTCCAGTTAATTTAGTTTCACAGCATACATGACGCCCAATTCGTGAGGCTCGATTCGAAAAGCGGAGTACCCGGATTTTGGTGGTTTCACAGCAATATATATATATATATATATATATATATATATATATATATATATGCAAGACGTAATTGAAAATCATTAACAAGAGCCAAGCTTCAGTAGTATTAAGTATAACATCTTCTAAACAATTAGGCTAGATAGCTCAATTGGTTAGAGCACTGATCCGGAAAATCAGAGGTTGCAGGTTCAAGTCCTGCTGTAGCCGTTCTTTAGTGGTTTTCAATTACTAGTTCGATTTGAAATGGTAATTCAACTTTAAATACAAAGTTGGGTTTTCATTTCATCTTAATAGTTATTAATATATATTAAGCATTCATTTGCATTCCAAGTGTGGATTATTCTTGTCTATTAATAATAATATAATTACATGTTTGTATTATTCCGAACGTTGCAAAATGGGATGATCAAGTTATTAGTACATGAATTATGTATATAACTAGATTCAATTTCCTTAAATGCAAGACGTAATTGAAAATCATTAACAAGAGCCTAGCTTCAGTAGTATTAAGTATAACATCTTCTAAACAATTAGGCTAGATAGCTCAATTGGTTAGAGCACTGATCCGGAAAATCAGAGGTTGCAGGTTCAAATCCTGCTGTAGCCGTTCTTTTAGTGGTTTTCAATTACTAGTTCGATTTGAAATGGTAATTCAACTTTAAAATACAAAGTTTGGTTTTCATTTCATCTTAATAGCTATTTATATATATATATATATATATATATATATATATATGTATGTATTTTATAAATTACAATAAAGAAAAATACATTGTGTTTTTCATTTCACATTACTCCCGATTTAATAACTACGACTTGTTATTCTTTAAAAGCGAGAATGAAAAATTGATGCAATCAGTCTGCCTGTCTTTGGCAAATTTCGAGATATCTGTACATTGGGAAACCAGTAACCAGTAAATAACTCATAGCATTTATTTCAATAGATTTATTTCTAGTTTTTTAAGTTGGAGCATTTCATTAATTTCCCCGTATATATTTCTTGCAGATAACTGTGTTCGCAATTTAATAACTACGACTTGTTATTTTTGAAAAGCGAGAATGAGAAATTGGTGCAATCAGTCTGTCTGTCTATAGCCATTTTTTCAACGTAGCATACGTGTGGACACGTTTTGAAGTCAAACCGGCCTATGTGTATTTGCAGCCTCTAAACAAAAGTAAAAACATAAATCAGAATCCAATTTAATTAAATACAGCATTCTTTATACAATTGACTTGGATGTGATATTATGAATCTGACCTACTTTATAACTTCTCGCTAGAAAACCGAATTCAAAACAGCTCCACATTTTTGCATGCACCTACATTTTTCAACGTAGCTACGTGTGGACACGTTTTGAAGTCAAACCGGCTTATGTGTATTTGCAGCCTCTAAACAAAAGTAAAAAACATAAATCAGAAACCACTTTAATTAAATACAATTTACTTAGATGCGATATTTTGCATCTGACCTACTTTATAACGTCTCGCTAGAGAACCGAATTCAAAACAGCTCCACATTTTTTTTGCATGCATCTACATTTTTTCAACGTAGCATACGTGTGTTTTGAAGTCACACACGTATGTTCCATTGAAAATAATATAAGGCCGGTCTGGCTTCAAAACGGTGCACGCGTATGTTACATTGAAAGTAATATCAGGCCGGTCTGGCTTCAAAACGGTGCACGCGTATGTTACATTGAAACTTGCAATGGAAAAACATACGTGTGCACCTTTTTGAAGTCAGACCGGCCTTACTTACCTAGTCATGTTACTATGCAACACAAACGCGTGCACGTGCGTGGGTGGGTGCGTGCATGCGTGGGTGGGTGCGTGCATGCGTGCGTGCGTGTGATAATGGTCAAATAGCACAATTTTGTAAACATACAAAAAAAAAAGCTCAAATTATATAAAATTTCATTTTCTTAGTAATGTGCTTATTCAAAACACTCAGTATTTTCGATTATAAAGGCATAAACCAGTGATTAAAGAAGTGTCATTCTTATTACGTAACTTAATCGTGTTTTTTGATAAAAATAACGATATGTTCCACGCATGAAACACGTTTTTGAAAGAGTTCCTCGTCCATAAATTATGCTATCAAAGTACCCAATTGCATAAATGCGCAATTATTGCGAAAGATTTCTTTTGACACACTATAACGAATTTGATGGTATAGTACGAAAGTGTATTCATTTTACGAGAAGTCGCCTGTAAAATATCTTCATTTCAGTGGTATTTCGACGAAAGCACATTAAAAGATTGTGTAACCAAATGAATCACATTAACGATAATTATTAGCCGAAGGACCAGTACATAAATACATATATACAAACGTGACCAAATATATCAATTTAAATTCAAAGTTAAGACTCGCCTCGACAAACACAACATCTCTTCACTTCTATAAGGATCGCGGTAAACAGCCAGGAATGTTCTTGTTCAATCCACCAGACAACAAAGGTGACAGCAGTGGTCTCGTGGTGCTTTCACTAAATTGAATACCGGTCTATTCGCGGATAAAGTTTGCGCACACAAATTGACAATTTAAAAATCTTAATTCTAAACAGATGATATTTTGCAAGTAACATTAGAACGAGTTCATTGAACTTCGGAAAATTCTATTAATAGAAGTGTAAAGGTAAATGAACGTTCAAATTAGAAGCTTTAACATAAGATAAAACAATTACCGAAAGCCATACATCTTAAAGTCGTAAAAAAGAAATTTAAATGTTACATTCAATTATGGCGAACTACAGCATTAAATGTTGAAGATAAGATAATGCGTAGATACAAAAAACTAATTAGTAGCCTCAGACCGTAAAACACCACAATATGAGAAGATTGCATCATTCAGGACGGTTCTAGATTCTACGTAGGGGACGAGCACCTAAATATCAACCAATGAAATCGTAGAAGCAACAACCAGAGATAACGCGATTATTCTAGACGTGTGACATTGCAGGGCTCGATCCTATATAACAAATTAAAAGAAAATCAAGCAGGCAGTTAATGGTCAGTTATTCAATACTCATTTTAAAAGTCCCCATGCCAGTCTAATATCAAGTGATATCTAGTAGTGAAGTATTGTAGTAAACAGAAGAGTTTATTTTACGACTTGAAAAGTCTATTGCTACTGTAAAGCAAGTAGATGATTATAATGGTTTCAAAAATGGAAAATAAATGAACAATAATGAATTACTGCAAGATAAAGATATAATTTGAATGAAAGCATATATGAAACGGAATGGTGTTTGATGGGAAATTTTAAACGATTTGGACAATTTTGGTATATTGAATAGAAATGCAATTTTGATGTTTAATGGTATTTAATAGAGAAATTTCAACGATATGGAAAAGGACAATCAGCATAATTTACATGGAAAAATAAAAATCACATTGTTTTAAAATTTTAAAAAAAGACATTTCTAGTAGTTAGTTAAGTTACGTAAGGTTTTTTTTGTGAGAGTGGTTAATTTGATTTGAGGAAGGTTGACTTGATAGGTTTGGCCATTATATAAAACAAGTTGAAAATGCAAGGCATTGTCGCAACGAACTTACTTTAAAACAATTTAAAGAAATTAAAATTATTATGTTGTAATAATTATAAGTAAACAGATAAAAAAAAAAAATTTATTCCCGGGGGGGGGTCGGGTATCCGTGGTCAGATTTTGTGGGGTACCATATTTCGACTCAGCTATGTTAGGGGAGTCCAAATATGTATCGCACATTAATTTTGGACCTATTTGAAATTTTAATTTTCCCGACGGAATATCGCGGGGGCACGGCGTCCCCGTGGCCCGATTTCAACTGACATCAAAACTTAAGCTCAGGACACCGAGCTGAATCGATTGATGTATCACACATTGATGTCCGACCATTAGAAAGGCCTCGGGCGGACAGACGGACGACAAATCGATTTCATAAACGAACGAAGTTCGTTGAAAATTATTAAATATAAATGATCAGATACGTTGAAACCTGATTTTCAAGGGAGGTTGTTAAAATTATTCAACAGTTTATAAAATTTTTGTGTATAATAGGATTAAAATAGGGAATTATTTGTGAACGAAAATTCTAATTAGAAAGAGAGATTTTGGACGATATTTTAGTGTAAGCGGGTGATTATCCAGGTTTAAAGTTTTGGTTCGTAAGGCAAAACTGTTGTGATAATTTTGAACACTATCTTTATAGGTTATATGCTGAAAGAAAATTGTTTTTCCTAGATGTAAAATATTGTTTAACAAGAAAAAAAGATGTGAATGTAAATTGAAAGATAGTTTGTTAAAGAAAATTTTGTGACATAGGTTTGATATCTGGTTCTAGTGGGTTGATTTTAACTAAGTTAGCAACAATAATTAGTTCAACACTTTTACTAGAACCATCGACAAACCAAAAATTTGTTGAGGTGTGGTCTAAGGCAAATGGTTAAGCTACAGGCGGACACACAAAAAAAGTATCAAAAATGTTTTAAAACCACTGCAAACATACAATAACATCATCGTTTAAAGTCGACCAACCAAATTATGACATTCTCTAAACATAATTTAGTGAAATGGATAGCATTTTAGCTGCGAAACGAAATAACTCTGTGCGCTTTAGGTGCTACTAAAATAAGTTGAAATTTTGTTCTAACATTCGCATGTTTAGATGGTAATCACAATAAAAAATAATATTCCTTGAAACTGATTTGATCGACTGTATTAGGTTTCTGACCTCGTAGTTTTAGCTGTTGCAATTCAGCTTCTATGCATCTTTGGATAAGTTGCGCGTAGTTTTTCATTGAAATAGTTTGTAACCGAGGTTAGATGATTAGAAGGGTGTGTGTTACACCTGTTTGATTCTGTACTTGTGTACTTCCACTACCTGGTTACGTAATACACTTAAACGCAGTGTTTGGACTTAATTGTAATTGGGTGTAGGTAATTGGAGATATTTTGTAGCGTGGTAGTTTAGAGGATTGTGGTTTGAAAATACCAAAACCCGAGAAGTATACTATCCACGAACTTGCAGATACGGTATTCATTTTGAACACTTATTGTGAAATCATTTCATCCGCGTGATGTGATTCGGGATAACACTCGCATCGGTAAGTTATTTCTTAAAAACATGTAACAAAACAGCAGTCCAAAACTTTTACTTACGTTGACCTAAATAGGTCGTTTAAAAATCGGTCAAAGAGTAAAATGTTTTATACGTTTTTTTGTTTAGCCAATCGGTCTCTAGCACAACCTCAATTTAATGACAAAAACTAATGTTTTCCGTTTCAATTTCTATTGCAAACTGCGGTTTTTGATGGTAAATATTAAAAAGATTTAGTGTGTATTCAACTTTATCTAGAGGCACGGCATAAATGCAATCGTCGATATATCTATAAAAAGGAAATAATAAACAGAAATGAAATGATTTCTAAAAATAAAAAAATCCAACAGCTATAAATAATAAAATTATAAATCTGACAAAAAGTTAAGTAAAATTGATTACAATTTCTAAAAAAATAATATAATAACAAAATAAAGGGGATACTATTATAAAACTTTAAACATTCAATATATAAATAAATGTGTTAATATTTTAAAACATCCTGAGTATATACGAATCGTTTAATTGAATGCAATTGAAGTTCTGGTTTTAATATGGTTCAACAGATAGATAACAGATAAACAGTATATATATATATATATATATATATATATATAATAAATATATTGATGTGACAATGACCCACGTTGGGCGCCACTAAAAGAGTGATGTGACAATGGCCGTACGTTGGTGCGCCAGTAAAAGACTGTTGTGGTGCAGATACAGCAAATTGTAAAATTTGAAATTGTTGACTTACCTTCCTTTCTTACTTTACTTTGCTTGGCTAGCTCAACGAAAATGCTGGAGTGTACAAAATGAAATCAAAGCAACATATAGATGATCTATACAGTCTAAAATATTTTCTTTCATACAAAATCATATAGAACATTTACAGCAGTCTCTTTCAAACATCAAATTATTTCTAACAAGTACCTATTTACTTAATTATCAAAATGTCTTTTATCTTATTAAAGTTTAAATTTACAGAACTAAATCTCTTTTCTTATGGTAAGTATACCTGGTTTTGACTCCCAGGCTTGTTAGGTTTGTTTAGTCAAAAAAATCCTTGACAGAAAATCTATTAAAAAAATCAGAGTGTTTGGAACTCTGACCACTAACTCTGGTAAATATCCTTACAGAAAAATAAATTATAGGCTTAAGACCTATTTTACCTTCAATTTAAATGACAAATACTCCAATATCAGTTACAAACAATATTTTAAAAGTAATACTTGCAAAAATCCACAAAACGCTTTCTAAAATTCGTAATTAACACTATTAAAACCTTCTGCTGCTTGGCTTTATTTTAAATTGACGTTCAAATCCCAGTTTACAAAATCATTTAATCGCTTAAATCTCCATCCAATTAATTAATTTCAAGTTTAATAATTTAATTTAATAATTTAATAACTTTCAAACACATACGTAAACTTTGCAGGTCATTTTAGCTTTATAATCAACGTTTAACATTTATTTCTTTAATCACTGTTACATTATAATTCTTAATTACGATATGCATAGTGCATACTCAAAATCTTCGCAAAGCAACATGCTCGCGACTTAATCAAATCGAATTCATTCATAGAATCTCTTTACATATTCTTGGTTGACGCGAATTTTTTAATTCCTTTTCATTCTCCCGTTTATATATAAAAACTATCGCTTTTCTAAACTGTACGAGTGTTTACGTGATTTCATTCCAACTACACGCCTATCTGACTCAAGTTTCTGGGAATTCCTCTTTAGCGTTGAAATCACCGCGTTTTATTGCCTGGTTAGCGAGATTTATTATCTCGTTAACGTTGAAATCTCCGCGTTCGTTTGTCCTTGTCAAATACATAAGGTTATTGATCGCGTCGCATTCTCTCATGTAGTAATGCGATAGATAATAGAATTAATTCTTAACTAGTTTATGGGTTTTTAATGTCCCTGCGGTTTTCTAGAATATACGTTTTGTTTATTAATAAGTTTATATATTATTTCTTATCAAATGACTTATTCTTCCGAAAATTCCTTCTTAATCTCGTCTATTCCAAAGAATTCTTTATTTAAAATTGAACCTATCTTACACAGAGTCAATTGATATGATTAATTTAAAGCTTTACTTACTTTATAATGAAAACGAGGTGTATATCTAAGTAAATATTTGCTTTCACGGTAAAACGTGTTTTTAATACACATAATTAAGGTTAAAATTAGAGTTTTAAATACACAAACAATGTTAATTACAAACAAATGGATTTGTATTTATTATAGAGTGATTATTTAAAAACGCGGAATTGTGTTTCTTCGCTACTGCACATTAATTGCTATGTATTTACAATACGCTTAAATTATACAGGGTAATTATTTACATGCATGTAAGTGGGTATTCGCTTGGCAAAAAGTAAGTTTGTATTATACAGGGTGAACCATGAATTTCAGGAAATTTCTGTTTTCCTGATTCTTTTATATTTCGGTGGGCTTTATTTGTAGAATTCGGGTTTAAATGACCTCTCGTAACCCCATTACCTCGTCAATATATATATATATATATATATTTTTTGTAAGGAACGTAGTGGTTAAATATTGGGATAAATTGCCGTTCGACAATAAGGTCAATAGTTTAAAACATTTATTGGAACTTGACGTTTCGGAGTCAAGGAGTCAAATTCTTCGAAACGTTGAGTTCTAATAAATGTTTTAAACTATTGAACCTTACCATTGAACGCAATTTATTCCAATACTTCTATACAGATAAACAATTTATATATATATATATATATATATATATATATATATATTGCTGTGATAAGGGGTTGTTTAAGGGTGTATTTTATAGCAATGATCGTTTAAGTAACCATAAATCACGATAGGAAGCAGAAAACTGCATTTATTTAGTAGAAAATTTAATAATTCTTATATTGTGTACATAGTAAACATTTAACACCCTGTATATAGAGCATAAGTAGTTTTAAGCGACGCAAATAGACACATCTTATAACAATACGACGGATAGTTAGCATAGAAATAGGTAATTCATACATTAGGTAAATAACAAATATTTAACACCCGGTATATAGAAGTTTATTAATTTTAAGTAATGCAAATAACGATATTTTTCAGTAGAAGCACGCGTATTTAGAGGAATGATAATAAAGGTAATCAAACACGCATTGAAAAGGATTCTAATTAGTTATGATATAATACGGAGATAAAAGATAAAACTTAACAAAGCTTTGTGTAAGTGCGTAGAAACAATTAACATCTTTGATAAGAAAATGTAATTAAAGATGCGTAAATAAATAAACATACATGAAAATCGAAATTAAAATTTCATCAGGTATTTTTGTATAATATGGAAAAGCGATTATTTACTCAAAACACCGTATGGTCTGATAACGAGGTATCTATAAGCAAACAACCATTACCTGGGAAGCGAATATATTACATCAGAAAACCACTTCAAGTGTAGGAAATACAAAGACCTCATTGGTTAAGATTAGCAACGAACTTGTAAGCCAAACCCACATCCAAGGTAGATCAACCCATATATTAACAGCGAGCAATGATAACAGAGCTCAGTTTTAACTCGACAAGGCCAAGCGACGTTACTCTGAACCTAAGAGTCACGCATAATAATATTTTAATAGTGAAATTGTATAGTGACAGATAAGTGATACAAATAAGAATTCTTTTGCCGATTAACGTAAGTAGAATTTGGGGAATTTATTTAAACTAATAAGATAATAATAGGGCTTCAAGTGGTTAGATAAAATTCCAAATGGGTGTATAATAAATCCGGGGGATAGATATACTAACTCCAAATAAGTATACGATGTTAATCATACAAATGGGTGTATAATCCTGATCCGAGTGGATAAATATAATAAATCCAAGTGTATGGATAATCTTAGTTGGTTGATAATATTTCAAATCTTCGACGATTTTGGTACAATTTTGAGTTGCGAGAATCAATAAAGCACGAGGTAATTTATGGAGAAAAAGGAGTTCTAATTAAGTAGCAGGTCAGATCTTGTTAGTTTTAAGACATTTTTTCTATTTGAATTTGAATATTAAATTTACTTAATTAATATAAAAGTGTAACAAAGTCAGCAACAAACTTGGCATACGTTAAAAGTACGTAAGATTATAAAAGGGTTTAGAACGTTCCAGGCTTCTTTGATAAAAAGAGTAGCTTTTGGTGACTTTAGATTGATTGCAAAGCAGATAAATTTTGAGATAATTAAGACTTATGATATTGATTGATTGAAGAGTGTATTTTGATAATTTTCAAAACCTGTACATATTTCTTTTCATTATATGGAATTAATTAACTTCATTTTATAATTCAAACAAAGAGGTAATCATAAAGGGACAAAAGAGAGAAAAATTGATCATCGTAACGTTGTGCACTCTGTGTAGAATAATAAAAGCTAGCCGTGGCAGAATAATAAGTAAAATTAGTTGGAGTGAGTTAGGAAAACACAGAGGTGGAGTTAAGTAAGAAAACGCCATTGACACCGAGTACGGCGTAATCATATCAATTTTATTGGACGGCCCAACGCCGGGGCTCGATAGTTCTAGAAAAATACATAGCAATATATATATATATATATATATATATATATATATAAATTATGTAATTATACTGAAAACTGTATGTAATTAGTATGCAAAGCAAATTGCAAGCTTAAAATATTTATGAAATAAATAATTGTGTGGAGATATCATTTAACTTCATTTTAAAGGGTTTTAAATAAAACCTTATTCTAGAATAATAAAGACAAATTCGTTATATTTCCTAAGAAATGTCGTAAAAGTTAATTAAATAAACAAACGTTTATTTAAAAAAATCGCGTTATCATTAAAACCCATAAAGTCGATAAGAACTAATTTTATAGCTTTTGCATTACTATTAACATTAATTAGGTCATTAAAAATGTAGAGTTCCTAAATATGTGACATCACGTATAGGACTAATATTCGAATTAAATCCCGAAAACTCTGGGGAAGCATGACGTAATTAGATAATTTGTATATAAGCCAGAACTTTATTAGAGAGAATTTAATTCATTAATTAGCGTCAACACGCAACATGTAAAAGTTTCAATGCACGAGAACGACGATTAAAAATTTTATTAATTCGCGATTCGTCATGTACGATTTTAAACAGAATTAGATGCCGTAAATTAGTTTACGATATGAAATTTATACGTTTCAATAGTTTGAAATATGGAAGCTGTTAAATGCAGTTATTTGATTTGTAAAAACACAATAAAAATTCACCGTTCTTCAATACAAAAACTACTCCAAAGCTAATTAATTAAAAATAGAGATAGCATTTTGAAAACTAAGATTCTAATTGGAGATTTAAAATTATATGAACAAAACTGGTAAGCTGAGTCTTTTATGTCAATTTAAAAATGGAAACAGAAAGTACTGACTTCGGTTAATTACGAAAAGCGCTTTTGGAATTCGCAAGTATTAATTTTAGATTTCTCTGTTTGTAACTGAAATTTGAGTATTTTGTCATTTGAATTTAAGATAGAATAAATCTTAATCATATAATATTTTTGTAAGGATATTTACTAGAAAGTTTGTGGTCATAGTTCGAAACATTTTGACTTTAAAATAGATTAGTGTTAAGGATTTTTGACCAAACAGCCTTACAAGCGTGGGAGTAAACGACAGGTAAATTATGTACAAGAAAAGAGATTCGAGTTTTGCAAATTTTAATAAAGATTAGGTGAGGAACATTTTAATAATCAAGTAAATAGGTACTTGTTAGGAATAATTTTATGTTTAAAAATTATGCTGGTAACTGTTCTGTATTCTTTTCGATGAAAAAATTTTTGAATGTATAGATGGTTTATAAAAGGTGAGTTAGTAATTATAAATTTTCCATTCTTGTACCTGTGACACAGTACTCTTTTAGCGACGCTCCTACTCACAAACCTGTCAGAGCAATATATATATATATATATATACATATATATATATATATATATATATAACAAAAGTAGGTTTAATGAGTCTAAAATTAATACAAAGTAAAAAGAAATTATTGACAAGTGACTCAAATTCAGCCACGAAGGCTGGAGTAGCAAAGTTGAAATATTTAATACAGACACCTTATGAGAAGTACAGCATCACCTAGCTCACAATTTGTGTCTTCGTGTCGTTTCATCTGACATCGAGGATTTTTAGCAACAGTCGGCACGGAGGAGATTCGGCCTTTTTCCATAGCCAAAAATTTTAATTTAAAAGAAAAGTAGGTTTAATGAGTCTTAAATTAATACAAAGTAAAAAGAAATTATTGGCAAGTGACCCCTAATTGGGGCTCATCAAGACTAGAATATTACCAGAAGATTACAACTTTGCTACTCCTGTTTTGATGAGACCCAATTAGGGCAAAACGCGTCGACAGGATGCCCTCGTGATTGAATTTGAGTCACTTGCCAATAATTTCTTTTTACTTTGTATTAATTAAAGACTCATTAAACCTACTTTTCTTTTAAATTGAAACTGTTGGCTATGGAAAAAGGCAGTTGAGCCGGAGCTCCTCCGTGCCGACTTTTGCTAAAAACCTGCGATGTCAGGTAAAACGACAACGAAGACACAAAATGGCGAGCTAGGTGATGCTGTATTCCCCAAAGGTGTCTGTATTAAATATTACAACTTTGCTACTCCTGTCTTGATGAGCCCCAATTAGGGCGAAACGCGTCGACAGGAAAGCCTCGTGGCTGAACTTGAGTCACTTGCCAAAAATTTCTTTTTACTTTGTATATACATATATATATATATATATATATATATATGTATGTGGTGATAAAGAGGTCGCGAGAGGTCATTGAAACGCAAATTCTACAAATAAATCCCACTAAGATGTAAAAGAATCCGTAAAAATTGAAATTTCTGAAAATTCATAGTTACACCCTGTATAATACAATCTTATTTTTGCCACGCGAAAATGTAATTCCATGTGTGTAAATAATCACCTTGTATATAAGTATATTGTAAATACGAAGCCATTATGTGAAAGCAAAACATACTTTCCGTGTATTTAAAAGACCTAATTTATATCGATAATACGGCCGTGTATGCAGTATAAGTAAAAATAATTAATCGTTAAAACGCATTAGATGCGAATGCAAATCGATCATTTCAAGCGTAAATACAAAGTCATTTATTTTCACTTATTAATTATCATAAAAAAATTACATTTCCTGTTGCAATCTTGTTAAACAATAACGCTTAAATCTTAATTTTGAAAGCAAATATTTTGTATAAAAATGCAACTCTGCATTATAAAGCCATTAAAACTTAAATTAATCATATAAATTGACATTTATATTACATAAATTCATTTTAAATATAGTTCTTTTTTAAGGTTCGAAATTAAGAAAGAGTTTTCAAGAGAATATGTCAATTTCGTATGATTTTATTCGAAGAAGCGGCCAGAATATTAAAATGTGATAAAAATGTCTATAAGAATGCAGTTTAATAGCCTTCCGTATTAGTGGAGACCGTGGACCATTAACCTTGTATGTGTTAAAGAAAGACAGCAGCTCACATAAATCAACACCAACGAGGTAATAAAACGCGACGATTTGAATGCTAATGAGGAATTCCCAGAAACTTGCGTCAGGATAGGCGTGTAGTATTTGGAATGGATTCACGTAAACATTTGTACACTCTAGAGAAGAGATAATTTTTATTTATAAACAAAAGCATTGCAAATCAATTTATTAATTCGCGTCAACTAAGCAATATGTAAAGAATTTAATGAATTCGATCGCTTTAAAGGATGCAATACGCTTACTGTAATTAATAATTACCATGTAACAGTGAATACAAAAGTTAGTTTTAAATGTAACATGCGTAATTATGGAGATTGCTAAATACAGTTATTTGATTTTGTAATGTACAATGAAGACGGAAAATTCAAGATAAAAAGCTACTTCAAAAATTTAATTGAATAATTAAACCTAGGACGCACATTGGTTTCTAAATGGAGATTTAAATAATATGAAAATCTTGTAACCTGATTTTGAACGTCAATTTAAAAATAGAAGCAGAAGATACTTAATACTGTTAATTACGAATTGGATAAGCGCTTTTAGGATTATTGCAAGTATTACTTTTAAAATACTTTGTACCTGATATTTAAGTATTTGTCATTTAATTTAAGCTAGAATAAATCCTAATATAATATTTCTTTTGTAAGGAGATTTGTCAAGTTTGTGGTCAGGGTTCGAAACATTCTGACTTTTTAACAGACTATCTATCTGTCAAGGATTTTTGGCCAAAAGAAACCTTACAAGCGTGGAAATAAAAAGCCAGGTAAACTATCCATAAGAGAAGAGATTATAGTTCTGTAAATTTAAGCCTCAATAAGGTGAGGCATTTTGGTAATTAAGTAATAGGTACTTGTTATAAATAATTTGATGTTTGAAAGAAACGAAGTTATAGATGTTCTATATGCTTTTATATCAGAGAAAATATTTCATACTGTATAAATGCTTTGATATTGCTGTGTTTGATTTCATTTTGAAAACTTCAGCATTTCCATTGAGCTAGCCAGACAAAGAAGAGTTAGAGAGGAAGGTAAGTCAACAATTTCAAATTTTAGAATTTGCTGTACCTGTATCACAGCACTATTTCAATGGCGTACCAACGTGCGACCATTGTCATAATACTCTTTTAGCGGCGCATCAAAGCGAGGCGTTGTCACCTAACTCTTTCAGCGACGCTACAGCGCAGAGGAATACCAAATATTTAAATCCAAAAATGTACATGATTCATTATGGAAAATCAAATACAAGTCAGTCTGTATAAAGTCAATAACAAGCTACAATTAATTAAAGGAAGCTCATTCCGTAATAACTTTGTTACGTTTATTTTCGGCATAAATTAAAATACACCTTGTTACTTTTAATTCATTATCCATTCACAAAGATTATGTTTCTACTTTTCAATACTCCAACACCACCCTGTATATTTCACCTTCTTACAATAAGTACGTTTAATATATTTTCAATGAAACTCATTTGCTGCGAATTTGGAAAGTTTCCGTTCTAAATGAAATAGTCTGTACCTTGTTTTAGATGTTCGCTGGTTTGCTACATATTCTGATAACGTAAAATTACTTCCTAAATGCTACTACCTAGAAACTCGTCGAAATAAGGTATCGTACTATTTGATAAGTGTTTCGAGTTTCTAATCACCTCTTGGCATGTTCTGATAACGCGAGGTTTAAATGTTGAATTGTGCTTTCAAAAACGAATTGAATTTGATGCGGCAGCTCGTGCTTGGTAGTATTTTCGATTTACTCGTTCTGGAACTTCAAGAGCGATGCACGTTTTTTCCTTGTTGACAAGTGGCGGATACCTTGGGTGCAATTTTGAAACAAAAACGAAAACGTTAGTCAAAAGAAACTTACAAGTTTTATGATTAGTTTTACTGATTAGTTTTTTTTTGTCAAATACGAGATGCGCACTTCTATCCAAATAAATCATTTGTCCATATAGTATATTTGTGGGTGGTTAAATAATAACCCTCAGTTCATTTCTTTTGTTGGTTTATATCGAATTAATTTTATTGTATATCCTAGTTAGTTTTGGGTGTAAATTTTTCTGGATTCATAGACATGGGAGACGTTACCATCTAAATTAGTAGTGGGGAATTTAGGAAGGTATTAAATAATGTTGCTGTCATACCCTTTATTATCTACTATAGAAATTCTTTTGAAAAGTATGACAAAGGAAAGGGGTAATGTTATTTTTTAAGTGGAGTTTCCTTTTTTATGTAACATGTTGCCTAATTATACGTTTTCTATTACATGGTTCTTTTGTTCTAAATTAATGTGTGCTTTTATTTCAGGTTAATCCTTTACTTTTGTATTGGTAATGCCCCGCCCACTCGCCGATTAAGCTCGGTCATTCTTGTTCTTATATTTCAGACTACGTCGAGGTACGAAACAACTTCACTACATTTCATTAAAATAAATAATTGCTGAAACAATTCAATCATTTTAGAACATTTAAAGACATTGTTATGCTCAAAATACATACAAATTCAACATATATGAAGAAAAATAACCCGCGAAATAACATTTCTATCAATCTAAGCATATTTGCATAGAAAAATTAATAAATGTGTGTAATTTATACCAGTTTGTAATAGTCAAACACTTAAAAACAAGCATATTTGAATAAAGTATGAATATTTGAAACGGCGGTAAATCATCATAACACGTGCAATATAGAACGTACATAAAATGCTTCATACGTGCAATTTAGAACGTACATATTTAACACCATTTGTAAATCAAGTCCCGTTAGAAAGTTCCGATATTAGATCATCCAAAATCCAACACCTTGCAGATATAACTATAATTGAAACGCCTTATCCACGTATGAACAACTGATAGCGAATAAAAGAGGATCATATTTATAATCCACGCGTAGACTGTGCTATTTTGAAAGAAGATTATTACGTGGATACAATTTTTAGTGAAAGTGTATTATTTTTGAAAGTTGAACTTGATAAAATTGCAAACAAAGTAACATAAACAGTAGAGTAGGTGTTGTAATAAATTTCTATATGATTTTTGCCGTTGATATAAGCGTAAGTCTGGAAATAATTAATATAATAAATTTTTGTTTTAATTTTATTAATTTAGGTTATTAAGTTACTGAATAATATACTTAGTTAATGAATAAACGACACTAAGTTACTGAATAATACACGAAGTTATTGGTTAACACACTAAGTTACTGAATAAACGAATTGTCGGAAGTTCCAGAAAAAGTGGCAATTTGGGCCAGGAAATTCCAGCAAGGAAAGTTCAGGAGAACTATAAGGTCAGAGCGATTTATTCAATTTATAGCACGTAGTATTTGTAATTTTACTTAATATGTGTATTCGGAAGTGAGCTTAAAATTAGTATGCGATTAAAATATATTGTATAAAAGGTCAACAAAAATGTGGTTGCTACGTGAATTTATGTTACAAAAGGGTTATTTCTTTGAACGTTCAACGAAACTATTCATGGTAAGATACTTTTTTTTTGTTGGCTATAATTGCTTTAAAAGGTGTAAAAATTTGTAATCTTCGTAAAGAGCTAATTCGATAGGAACATTTATTTTAATTTTGATTTAAAGTTTCTATAAAAGGTAAATGATATTAAAAAGAGCGTAGATTTGTAAATTGTAATTTGATGAAAATTTTATTTAGTTCATTACACAATTTTTGGTGAATTTCGCTTGTCTTATTCAGGTGAATTGAGTGTTGGAGAGGAGTGAGTAAAGTTATTTGTTATCATACCGTTCCTTCATTCTGTGCATTGTATCACTGAACTAGTCAAGGCATAAATTTGATTGTGTTTATTTTAAAATTTTGTATGCACAGAGAGGTGGCGATCAGCAGACAATTGATCATTGCACACCTGGCGTAGCGGCAAAATCGTAACAATATATACATATATATATATATATATATATATATATATATATTGTTATGGATTCAAAGGGTTGAATTTGGGGTAAGCAATGCAATTTCCCTGTATAGAGAAACGAACTAATTATTTACGCACAAAATTTATTTCATGTATTTAATTTAAACGAACAAGTATTGACGTATATTTATAATTAATGATTGAAAAGTAATAGGTTCATAAAGAAAACCAGTTTTAAAAACCAAATAGAAACACATAATTAATTTAATTTATTTTAATTCAACGTGTAATAGCATTAAGAAACACACCAGGGTATAGAAAATCAATAATCCGAAGGCAAAAGGGTTCGTGGTAGCAGACAAGGACGTCAATTGTATCGAATACCGTGAAATATAAGCTCCTAGAATTGTTGTTTTAAACGGTCGATAATTAAGAACACCTGCATGTTTTGAAAGGTTACCTTCTTTGAATTTATCAACATTATAAAGCGGGCTTCGTAGAATATATTTCCAACTGTCAGTGGCTTTGAATAACAAACTAACAAAGTTTCTTAAAGAGCGGAAGGGATGCACGATCAATAAGATGCTGCAGATAAAGACGGATATAAAAGCATTGGCTTCAAAACGCACGTACTAAAATCCACGTGGAGTAAACATGAGACGCCGTCAGCAATATCGATTTTCTATAACTCAAGTGGGGTTGGAACGCGACATCAAATATGCATAAGACAGGGATAAAAATATTACAGGCGGAGTTTGATGACGACACAGGACTGTATCATTGGTTGAAATAGATAGTTTTACAACGGACGAACACGCGACAGGCGAAGGAGGTTTTTTGGATTAAATAGCGCGTCCACGAGGTGTATTCTTGGGAGCTTTAAGGCGGTTAGATTAAAATTTGCAAAAGTGTGATTTTAAAAATAAGTATTTCGCGTGAAGAGTGGCCAGTGCTGGCATTTTAACAGTATAAATACTCGGAGAGAATGAGGCTCGTTCTCTTTTGGCTCTTGGTATTCTGATCGCTCTTTGTATTTTCATCGCTTTAGTCTACGTATAATGATCAACCGAGGTTATAGTACAGGTTTGTGAGTTTGTTTGTTTGTGTATAATTCAGTAAAATAGTATTAGCACTTATTGTGTGGTAAGTTGAGGCCTTGTAGTTATTAACGTGTGTAGTGTCGAGTGAATTAAATTAACCGAGGTCCAACTAATACCATGACAAGCTAATAATGAAATAAATTAACCGAGGTCCAACTAATACCATGACAAGCTAATAAAGCAATAAACAAAAGTATAATATACGTGAATTTGGATGCTGGGATGGAATGGTAATTGGTAGCAACGATCACGGCGTATACTGAGGTTATCTATCTGGAGGATCAGAGCGCATAACCACGAAGCCAAGGGGTTCTGGAGGATCAGAGCGCAAAATCACGAAGCTGAGGGGTTCTGGAAGATAAAGCATCATCAAAGAAGATGGGACTTGAAGCATTTTCCAGGTAACTCATTTGAATTTGCTGTTATTTGATAAACTGTTGGAATTATTTGTGATGTGTGAGTGAACTTTGATGGCTATTTATGGTTAATTTAACGTATTGGAAAAGATACGTGTACTTGACTATTATGAGGGTATTTTAAATATTAAAAAAAAGGTGTATGTAAAGCTTACTAAATTGCATTATGAATTTAAATTGGATTGTTAAGGGTACATGGGTTTATTAATTTGTAGTAATTTTATGCAAGGTAAAAGGCATACATTAATAAACTGGGTTATTATGAGCTCACCATACTCCAGTGTGCAATAAATATAGGGTATTATTTGGGGCCCATTTACTCCTATTGTATTAAATGTGTTTGCAATTAAAATTTTAAAACAAGGACTTTACAAAAATATCACTTATTGAATTGTAACCAAACTGTATATATCTGTGAATAATTGTTTGTAAATAGCGGTAAATAAAGATTGTATGATTGTTGTATTATTTGATGATTTTATTGAATGGTGTGAGTGGGAAGAAAGAATGATTGTAAATTTAGGTATCAGAGAAGAGGCACAGCTGAGCTAGCCAGGGAAGCTGCGGAAGATATTTTGAAGCAGAAATCAGGTAAGAAATTTTTTTTGTTGTGAACTTTTTATTTTGAAAAGTATTTAATGACTCACTCTCGATTCTTAAGACACCAAGGACATATGCTGAGGTAGTAGCGAGACCGGGACTGAGTAGGGAGACCAGACCTGGACACGATTTTTAGACAAGGACAAACCACTAGACATCACTGTACAAGTATGAACATCCAAAGGAATTTTTAAAAATAGAGGAAGAAATTGCACAGAAATAATAGAAACCCATTGGACTTAATTGCAATTGATTACTTGAGTAACTTAGTAAAAAGTAGGAAAGGGCATCAACTTGTACTAATAATCATAGATATTTTTTCTAAATTTACTAAATTATACCCAACTAAAGAGTGTAGTACGGTAGAGACTAATAGAAAATTAGAGTTATATTGTAGAGAGGTTGGACAATTTAAATGTATGCTGGCAGATAATGCCACGGACTTTAATAATCAAAGATTTGTGAATTATTGGGATCAACAAAATGTTAAGGTAGTTTTCTGTAGCATAAGGCATCCTCAGGCAAACCCAGCTGAGCGATACATACAGGAAACCGTAAAATTCTTACGGCTGGCATCATACAGAGACCATCGACTGTGGGAGAACAATCTGTCTAAGGTCGAATCTTACATAAATGAAACCCCGAGCACGGTTACTGAAACCAGCCCCATAATACTGATGAAACAGCAATACCCTGAGAGACCTTGGCAGATTGTGCCTCGAGCGAGCGGATGAATTCCAGCAGTTGTTGTTTGATGTCAGGAAAAATTAAGAAGGGCAGAGAAATATACCCGTAAAATGAATGCAAAATTAGAAAAAAGTAGTTTTAATTATAACATTATAATAGTTAAGCATAAAATGTTAATGTCAAAGTTAAGATTCTTCGTAGAACTGTTTAGTACATTTGTAAAATTATTTCTAGGAATGATTAATCCATTGAAAAGACCTAGGCGTTTGCTGAAACGTTTGAGATGTAGTAATTAATAAAATGAGGTGTTACGAAAGTATATTTTATATAATGTTTATTAGTTTGATGAAGTGGCTTCTGTTGTGTTTGAGTATAGTGCCACCAAGCAAACATAGGACTTGGGAGGCGTGTCCTTGGTATCGCTGCCTGCTAAGAATTACACTCAAAGTAGAAAGATTTTAATTGTCAAATTGAAATATTTGTAAGGTTCGGTTATTAATATTCAACCTTAATGGCATTCGTGTATTTTTTAATCTTTAATAATTTTTGGAGATTTAATTAACAATGACATGACATAACACATCATGGAATTTTAAATTTGCTTAAAAATGCTTTGTTCCCGCAGTGAACTTTGAAACAAATTGCTTTCTAATTGGTTCCGTATGTTCTTGTCAAATTTTAGTTCACATATTTTCCGGGTTTGTGTTTGCTTGGTGGCACTGTAAGAAGTGAAGTATTTATATATTTACACACACACCACGCACGCCTGCTCGCACGCACGCACGCACGCACCCATACACACACTCCCACACACACACACACAAGGGTCACAAGGCTTGTACATTCCATGTAAACGACACCAAAGTCTAGAAAATTAAGATTTCAAACACACTGTATAAAATTCACAATCAACTTTAATCAATGAAAGGAAGCTCATTCTTCAAGAATTCAATTACATTTACTAAAATAAGTAAATTTGTACGCAATCCAATCATTTTAATAGCAAGGCATTCATAAACTTTAAATAAACATGCATCAGGAACATCGAAAGTCAAACAAACATGAAACGATTTTTTAAACTCGACGCATTAATAATCATGCGTGCCCAAAACAAACGGGTCTTGCAAAACAATCAAATTACAGAACATAAAGGTCAATAAAACGCACCTAATTTACGCCATCTGTTAAAGAATCCCATTATAAATTTGACTACGTGATCTTTTAATTGGAAATTTCACAAAATTCGAATGAAATCCAGCACATTGGTAAACAAAATAAGAAACCATACGTTTGACTACGTGCAGAATTAAACGGAAAATTTGAATAAATTCCTATACAAATAAGAAGACGTGACTTGAGAAGGTACAAAGTATCAGGGTCAACGGAATTCACAATCCAAAATTTTGATGTCTACGTGATGTGCTAAAACATTGCGACGAAATCCGAAGGCTTGCCCGAAAAGACAAGTGCAACGCCTCAATCAACAAAATAAGCAGGGTAAAGCAATTATAACAGGTGATAGGCGTACCTTTAAATACCGCATGAGCTGATAAAGGGTCAGTCTTTCTACGACCAAGGCACGCTCTGTATTTGTCTGAAGGAAGATAACACGCGAAGTTAAAATATTAAATTAAATAATAAGTTAAGTAAAAGTTGGTGATTGAAAATTTCAAATAATAGTACAAGTGCAAATATATGACAAAAATTCGCCGTTGATATTTAAAACGTAAGTCCAAAGTTCTAATTAAATATAATCTTTAATATTTTATTAACTTAGGGCATTAAGTATTGAACTAAATACTGTACTGAGTATTGAACCAAGTATTAAACTAATTATTGAACCAAGGGTTGAACTAAATTCAACTAAGTAAATGCTTAAGTGCTAAACTGGGCGTTTAACCAAGATGTACTACCAAACAAAATCGATAAGAAAACTAACTGAAAACAATCCAAGGACACTGGCCAACAGCACGTAGTGAGGTACATGCAGAGACGCGTATTCACAACAAGGAGTTCAACAAGGACAAACAACAGGTCAAAGATAAAATTCATTAATAGCTTAAGGTACTAATTTCTTTTTGAACATTTTAATTTTTGTATTACTGGGATATTTATGTAAGAAAAATCTTTGGTTGATACGTAGAAATTACGTGAAGGGGAAAGGTCATTGAACGTTTAACGCACTTCAGTAGTATACAGAGTTATTTTTGTTGGCTTTAAACGAATTTATGGGAGTCATAATTTGGGGACAAACTGATTTATATTGTTACTTTTATTCAAGGGTATTCTTAAATAGCGAATAATATTATAAAGGCCGTGGAACTACAAATTGTACATATTTAGTTATTATATAAATTTTGGTTAATTTTGTTTACCTCATACAGGTGGGACGTATTATATAAAGGGGGGACAAAACCTCTCTGTTATCATATCGGCGTGCACTCTGTGTGGGGTTGAACTAAGCTAGTCGAGGGATATAAAACGAATTATTGAAATATAAAATTTATCTTAGATTATTTAGAGACAACTAAACATTATTTTTACCACTTTATACAACTACCCTAATATTTAATAATAATTGGTCAAATGTCATCCGAAAATGTCTCAAAATATATATATATATATATATATATATATATATTACTGTGGTCATAATAGGCATTAGCAAGTTCAAATTTGTAGTTATTGCAAGGTAAAAGGTGTATAAATGGGCCACGCAAAGTTTGAGACTTTTGAGCAAAATCGGATGACATTTGACCAATTATTATTAAATATTAGGGTAGTTGTATAAAGTGGTAAAAATTTCACTGTAAATATTAATTATTAATTAGTTAGGAAATTTAATTTGAGGCGCATAATTGTGTAAATACAAGGGAAACATAATTTCGTAAAACTTAGTTAAAAGTTGTTATAAAATAGCGTATTAATTCTGTAAATATAAATACCTTCTAGTTTGTGGCATAAAAAACAATAATAGACGAAGATTTAGTTAGTATAGCATATCTAACCGGCGGTTGTTATTCGAGTTTATGCAAGTGATATAATATTTCTAGGAAGGTTAACGTCGTAAACAGACAAATTCTATAGAGCTTGTCAACAAGTAAAATTGCGGGAAATAGATAATGAGGGACAAAACACAGGTGTACACTGCACGTACGAAAACAAATCAATAAAGTTTAAAGAGAAAGACTATCGTTTACATGATGTAATAAAGTGAAACGTTGACTTTGAAAACGCCTGATAGACACGAACGTTAGAAGCTAATGAGAGGAACAAAGACGTGTTATGTTTTCAGAATATATTGAGTAGTAAGGGAGTAAGGCAGCTGGGGATAATTTGCAAACAGAGTACGACGGTAAGATTAACTAAACAAGAGTAAGACAGACGATGATATCGGAGGGTTAGGCAGAACAGCTTTTAAATAGCGGGGGAACAAGAATCAGAGATAACATAAGACGGGAGATTCTAAATGCAAGTGAGAATGAAATTAGAGATATGCGCATAGACAGGAGACGTATTTGAGAGGCTAAAGTATAACGATCAGTGCTAGGGCAGCAACGGTTGCAAATCTTTAATGAGGGTTTCTGCGTATAGAACTTGTTTGAGGTGAAAATTCCGGGATTTCGACGTCGGATAACAAATTATACCGAGAATGTTTCGAGAATAATTGTGGGTTAGTGGAATTGTTCGACCGTAGTATTGTTTGTGCTGTGTTACAAAGAAAAGGTGTTATAGGGGTATGGAAAATTCATGCTAAGATGTGGCCTTTTGAGCTTATATAAACCAGGAGGAGGTAGTAGAGCTCTCTCTTCTTTTCTATCTTCGATCGCAAACCAAGCTACTTATAAAAGTAATTTAGTGAAGTTCTGAAATTATAAAAAGTTTAATTAGCACAAGTGGGTGCTTAAATAATTTGGCAACGCAGTAAAGAATCGAAATTAAATACCAAGTACAATTTTAGTACTTGTTGTTGAAGACGGTGTGTACCCAACTAAAGAGTGTAGTACGGTAGAGACTAATAGAAAATTAGAGTTATATTGTAGAGAGGTTGGACAATTTAAATGTATGCTGGCAGATAATGCCACGGACTTTAATAATCAAAGATTTGTGAATTATTGGGATCAACAAAATGTTAAGGTAGTTTTCTGTAGCATAAGGCATCCTCAGGCAAACCCAGCTGAGCGATACATACAGGAAACCGTAAAATTCTTACGGCTGGCATCATACAGAGACCATCGACTGTGGGAGAACAATCTGTCTAAGGTCGAATCTTACATAAATGAAACCCCGAGCACGGTTACTGAAACCAGCCCCATAATACTGATGAAACAGCAATACCCTGAGAGACCTTGGCAGATTGTGCCTCGAGCGAGCGGATGAATTCCAGCAGTTGTTGTTTGATGTCAGGGAAAAATTAAGAAGGGCAGAGAAATATACCCGTAAAATGAATGCAAAAATTAGAAAAAAGTAGTTTTAATTATAACATTATAATAGTTAAGCATAAAATGTTAATGTCAAAGTTAAGATTCTTCGTAGAACTGTTTAGTACATTTGTAAAATTATTTCTAGGAATGATTAATCCATTGAAAAAGACCTAGGCGTTTGCTGAAACGTTTGAGATGTAGTAATTAATAAAATGAGGTGTTACGAAAGTATATTTTATATAATGTTTATTAGTTTGATGAAGTGGCTTCTGTTGTGTTTGAGTATAGTGCCACCAAGCAAACATAGGACTTGGGAGGCGTGTCCTTGGTATCGCTGCCTGCTAAGAATTACACTCAAAGTAGAAAGATTTTAATTGTCAAATTGAAATATTTGTAAGGTTCGGTTATTAATATTCAACCTTAATGGCATTCGTGTATTTTTTAATCTTTAATAATTTTTGGAGATTTAATTAACAATGACATGACATAACACATCATGGAATTTTAAATTTGCTTAAAAATGCTTTGTTCCCGCAGTGAACTTTGAAACAAATTGCTTTCTAATTGGTTCCGTATGTTCTTGTCAAATTTTAGTTCACATATTTTCCGGGTTTGTGTTTGCTTGGTGGCACTGTAAGAAGTGAAGTATTTATATATTTACACACACACACGCACGCACGCCTGCTCGCACGCACGCACGCACGCACCCATACACACACACTCCCACACACACACACACACAAGGGTCACAAGGCTTGTACATTCCATGTAAACGACACCAAAGTCTAGAAAATTAAGATTTCAAACACACTGTATAAAATTCACAATCAACTTTAATCAATGAAAGGAAGCTCATTCTTCAAGAATTCAATTACATTTACTAAAATAAGTAAATTTGTACGCAATCCAATCATTTTAATAGCAAGGCATTCATAAACTTTAAATAAACATGCATCAGGAACATCGAAAGTCAAACAAACATGAAACGATTTTTTTTAAACTCGACGCATTAATAATCATGCGTGCCCAAAACAAACGGGTCTTGCAAAACAATCAAATTACAGAACATAAAGGTCAATAAAAACGCACCTAATTTACGCCATCTGTTAAAGAATCCCATTATAAATTTGACTACGTGATCTTTTAATTGGAAATTTCACAAAATTCGAATGAAATCCAGCACATTGGTAAACAAAAATAAGAAACCATACGCTTGACTACGTGCAGAATTAAACGGAAAATTTGAATAAATTCCTATACAAATAAGAAGACGTGACTTGAGAAGGTACAAAGTATCAGGGTCAACGGAATTCACAATCCAAAATTTTGATGTCTACGTGATGTGCTAAAACATTGCGACGAAATCCGAAGGCTTGCCCGAAAAGACAAGTGCAACGCCTCAATCAACAAAATAAGCAGGGTAAAGCAATTATAACAGGTGATAGGCGTACCTTTAAATACCGCATGAGCTGATAAAGGGTCAGTCTTTCTACGACCAAGGCACGCTCTGTATTTGTCTGAAGGAAGATAACACGCGAAGTTAAAATATTAAATTAAATAATAAGTTAAGTAAAAGTTGGTGATTGAAAAATTTCAAATAATAGTACAAGTGCAAATATATGACAAAAATTCGCCGTTGATATTTAAAAACGTAAGTCCAAAGTTCTAATTAAATATAATCTTTAATATTTTATTAACTTAGGGCATTAGGTATTGAACTAAATACTGTACTGAGTATTGAACCAAGTATTAAACTAATTATTGAACCAAGGGTTGAACTAAATTCAACTAAGTAAATGCTTAAGTGCTAAACTGGGCGTTTAACCAAGATGTACTACCAAACAAAATCGATAAGAAAAACTAACTGAAAACAATCCAAGGACACTGGCCAACAGCACGTAGTGAGGTACATGCAGAGACGCGTATTCACAACAAGGAGTTCAACAAGGACAAACAACAGGTCAAAGATAAAATTCATTAATAGCTTAAGGTACTAATTTCTTTTTGAACATTTTAATTTTTGTATTACTGGGATATTTATGTAAGAAAAATCTTTGGTTGATACGTAGAAATTACGTGAAGGGGAAAGGTCATTGAACGTTTAACGCACTTCAGTAGTATACAGAGTTATTTTTGTTGGCTTTAAACGAATTTATGGGAGTCATAATTTGGGGACAAACTGATTTATATTGTTACTTTTATTCAAGGGTATTCTTAAATAGCAAATAATATTATAAAGGCCGTGGAACTACAAATTGTACATATTTAGTTATTATATAAATTTTGGTTAATTTTGTTTACCTCATACAGGTGGGACGTATTATATAAAGGGGGGACAAAAACCTCTCTGTTATCATATCGGCGTGCACTCTGTGTGGGGTTGAACTAAGCTAGTCGAGGATATAAAACGAATTATTGAAATATAAAATTTATCTTAGATTATTTAGAGACAACTAAACATTATTTTTACCACTTTATACAACTACCTAATATTTAATAATAATTGGTCAAATGTCATCCGAAAATGTCTCAAAATATATATATATATATATATATATATATATATATATATATATATTACTGTGGACATAATAGGCATTAGCAAGTTCAAATTTGTAGTTATTGCAAGGTAAAAGGTGTATAAATGGGCCACGCAAAGTTTGAGACTTTTTGAGCAAAATCGGATGACATTTGACCAATTATTATTAAATATTAGGGTAGTTGTATAAAGTGGTAAAAATTTCACTGTAAATATTAATTATTAATTAGTTAGGAAATTTAATTTGAGGCGCATAATTGTGTAAATACAAGGGAAACATAATTTCGTAAAACTTAGTTAAAAGTTGTTATAAAATAGCGTATTAATTCTGTAAATATAAATACCTTCTAGTTTGTGGCATAAAAAACAATAATAGACGAAGATTTAGTTAGTATAGCATATCTAACCGGCGGTTGTTATTCGAGTTTATGCAAGTGATATAATATTTCTAGGAAGGTTAACGTCGTAAACAGACAAATTCTATAGAGCTTGTCAACAAGTAAAATTGCGGGAAATAGATAATGAGGGACAAAACACAGGTGTACACTGCACGTACGAAAACAAATCAATAAAGTTTAAAGAGAAAGACTATCGTTTACATGATGTAATAAAGTGAAACGTTGACTTTGAAAACGCCTGATAGACACGAACGTTAGAAGCTAATGAGAGGAACAAAGACGTGTTATGTTTTCAGAATATATTGAGTAGTAAGGGAGTAAGGCAGCTGGGGATAATTTGCAAACAGAGTACGACGGTAAGATTAACTAAACAAGAGTAAAACAGACGATGATATCGGAGGGTTAGGCAGAACAGCTTTTAAATAGCGGGGGAACAAGAATCAGAGATAACATAAGACGGGAGATTCTAAATGCAAGTGAGAATGAAATTAGAGATATGCGCATAGACAGGAGACGTATTTGAGAGGCTAAAGTATAACGATCAGTGCTAGGGCAGCAACGGTTGCAAATCTTTAATGAGGGTTTCTGCGTATAGAACTTGTTTGAGGTGAAAATTCCGGGATTTCGACGTCGGATAACAAATTATACCGAGAATGTTTCGAGAATAATTGTGGGTTAGTGGAATTGTTCGACCGTAGTATTGTTTGTGCTGTGTTACAAAGAAAAGGTGTTATAGGGGTATGGAAAATTCATGCTAAGATGTGGCCTTTTGAGCTTATATAAACCAGGAGGAGGTAGTAGAGCTCTCTCTTCTTTTCTATCTTCGATCGCCAACCAAGCTACTTATAAAAGTAATTTAGTGAAGTTCTGAAATTATAAAAAGTTTAATTAGCACAAGTGGGTGCTTAAATAATTTGGCAACGCAGTAAAGAATCGAAATTAAATACCAAGTACAATTTTAGTACTTGTTGTTGAAGACGGTGTGTGTACGCTGAGTACTGATCGAGTGTATGCATGGACCAGTAGCAGATGTACGGGATCATGGTCGTACCGTACATTTGTGTGGAGGAATCTGATTAGAAGCGGTGTGTTCCTGATGGTGAGAGGCCACCTGGAGGTAGTATTTGAACGTGCAGTCGAAAGGGAGAATCACGTTGGAGATGTTGTCCATGTAGAGAATCGGTATTTGAACGTGCAGTCGAGAGAGAGGATCACGTTGAAGATGGTGTCCATGTAGAGAGCTGGTGACATAAAAATCCAGGTTACTCTACTTTATAAAACTGTTGTTTTGTGTTTTTGTGGGTGACAATTTGGTAATTTTTGTGTATTATTATATTGTGAGGACATTTTTAATTGATGATTTACCTAGAAAAGGCTCGATGAAAAATTATTTATGTAATATTTTGACGGTATCGCATAAAGGTGAAACTTTAACTTTCTGTAAAAGGTAAGAGTTTTTTGGTAATTTCAGTGCTGTAGTCAGCACTTAGATAAAGGAAGGTTTACTATGAGCTCGTATTTGACCTGTGGTTGTAAAGTAAAATTTGGAAATAAGCCCGTTACTTTTGGTTCATGATTAATGTAATAAAATTTCTAAATTATTTTCTTTAAAATGAGATTTATTTTCACAATGGATAAAATGTGTTAGAGATTGAAATACATGAGAAATGTAAATTAAAATTATAAGTTACAAATTGGATATACTAATAAATAGTTATGTACTATTGGCAATCTACGTTATTTTTAGTAGGGTAGAATTTTCAGGGAACGAGTGAGCAGCCGTGACGAATATTTCTGAGGAAACTGGAGGTTTTGGTATCTGAATGGGAAGGCATCTTCAGAGGATATTGTTGGTAGATGGTATGAATTGCAAGTCTAGGTGGTAGGGCTTCAATTTCAGGCAGGTGGAAAATTTTGTAACATTAAAATTTTAGGGGAGGTACAGCAGGTAAAATACGCAACATTTTGGCACCCAAGTTGTGGGGCAAGGATTAATGAGCCGTTCCCAAGGAAACTGCAGAACTATATATATATATATAATGTTTTTTTTAAATTAGTTTTGTAGATGAAAAATTGGGATGATGTAGTCCAAATCAAAATCCAATATTGTATTTAGCACAACATTTAATTAAGACATTACGTTTCGGCAAAGGTTTTTGCCTTTTTCAAAGGTACTGCAAAAAATTGATATATAGAATGACAGTTAGTTAAAGATTAAAAATATTTACTTAAAAGTTGTTAATGCAGAAATACATATATATTGTTAAACACCACCTTTGCCGAAACGTAAGGTCTTAATTAAATGTTGTGCTAAATACAATATTGGATTTTGATTTGGACTACATCATCCCAATTTTTCATCTACAAAACTAATTTAAAAAAACATAAAATAATAGACCAGTCCATTAAATAAGAGTGAAGCTTATATATATATATATATATATATATATATATATATATATATATATATATATATATATATATATATATATATACACAGGGTGTCCCAAATTGAGTAGAATAGCATGGGTATCTTTCTTATTATTAATGATAGAGATTTGCTTAAATGGGCAAAGTTGTGTCATTTAGATAGCTTATTTAAATTCCGCATAGATACATTCAAAATTCCAAACGGTTTAGAAATTATTTAAAAAAACTGAAAACTGACAATTTCTTCAAAGTCGAATATTTTTGTTATAATAAAAGATACGAAAAAATGTTTCTTATAAAAGTTACTTAGTTCAATTGTGTGCACTTAAAAGTGATATTAAAATTAAATTCAAGATGGCGGTTATCAAGATATTAGCATCAACTTTCATATTTTAAATGGACGCCATATTGGATTTTTAGATGGTTAGATAGCATATTTTTTTCTCTTTTCAACGATGTATCACAACATATGTTTAAATGAAAAAATTTACTGAAAATAATAATTTTAATTTTTTATCAAGTAGGCATCAACACAAATCAGTTTTAAAACAAATTAAACGAAAAAAACATTAGAATAACATTAAACACCAACCAATAAATCCTAGCAATTGTTCAAAATGTTGACCGTTATTATTTAAACACAATCGGCAACGTTTTAGAACACTTTTTGTTACGCGTCGTAATGTATTCCCATTAAGACCGTTTATTGCCTGCATAACCGCTTCCCGTAGTTCATCTACATTATTGTACTAGAAATTACTTCCATATACATTATCTTTTAGTGTCCCATAAATAAAAATCCAGGGGTGTTAAGTCTGCTGATCTAGGCGGCCATTTTACAAGTGTGTGTGGGTCGTGATTACCCTGCCATCAAAACGGTTACTTAAGTAGGTGATAACATCTCTAGCGTTGTGTGGAGGTGCGCCATCTTGTTGATACCAAATTTGATTATTTTGTGCCAAAAGTAGGTCGTCTAATAAATCTTCTAAAGATGTTTGAAGCATTTCCAAATAACGTTGAGAGGTTAAGGTTCCATCGAATATTATAGGACCAAGTAAACGGTTTCCCAAAATACCACAAAAAACATTACATCCAAATCGAATTTGATTGCGGCGTGAAACTGTTATGCGTGGGTTTGCCTGTGCCCAATAGTGTTCATTATGACGATTAAATATTCCACAGTTAGAAAAATAAGACTCATCGGTCCACAAAACGCGATTGATAAAATCATCATTCTCCCTAACTTGATTGATAAACCATCTGCAAAATGTTGATCTGCGAAGATAGTCGTTTGGTTGGAAGTTTTGAGCAATGTGAAATCTGTAAGGGTGATTTTTATGCTTTTTTAAAATTCTTAATGCTTGAGACTTGGATACGTTTACTTGGGTTTCTATTTCCCGTGTTGAAATGTTTGGATTAGTTTCCACACAGGCCAGTGTCAACACCTCATCTGCAATGTCTCCATTTATGTTTCGAGTAGGTTTTTTTAAACATCCATACTGCTGCATATTTGTGTCCAATCTTTGAAAGATTTTAATATTTGGCTGTCTTTTTTCGGGAAAGTTTGTTAAGTATGTTTCGGCAGCAAGGCGACTGTTCTTATTACATTTTATGTATGTACAAAACATATGATATTCTTCGCTTGTTGAAAAATTTGCCATTTGAATATTTTATACAACTTATAACTGGGAAAGAGAATACACACATGCCAATTATTAGTACAACAGATACACTAATTCAACATGACAGTTTGTTATAATTTCATTTGTTTAAGAGAAATCTGATGATGCCTACTTGATAAAAAAACTAAAATTATCATTTTTAGTAAATTTTTTCATTTAAACATATGTTGTGATACATCGTTGAAAAGAGAAAAAAATATGCTATCTAACCATCTAAAAATCCAATATGGCGTCCATTTAAAATATGAAAGTTGATGCTAATATCTCGATAACCGCCATCTTGAATTTAATTTTAATATCACTTTTAAGTGCATACAATTGAACTAAGCAACTTTTATAAGAAACATTTTTTCGTATCTTTTATTATAACAAAAATATTCGACTTCGAAGAAATTGTCAGTTTTCAGTTTTTTTTAAATAATTTCTAAACCGTTTGGAATTTTGAATGTATCTATGCGGAATTTAAATAAGCTATCCAAATGACACAACTTTGCCCATTTAAGCAAATCTCTATCATTAATAATAAGAAAGATACCCATACTATCCTACTCAATTTGGGACACCCTGTATATATATATATATATATATATATATATATATGACACCGCCGCACGTCGATGTAATAAACGTCCAGTTTTATGCTGTCCGCCACCGCTCTGAGTTTTTATAATATTCTAATTTTAATTATGCCACGGCTAGCTCAGTTTAATTCACACAGAGTGCACAACGTTACGATGATCAAATAATTTACCCCTTTTTCCTTAAATATTACCTGCTTAGAATGATAAAACGAAGTCGATCAATATTTGTATAATGAAAAGAAATAATATCTACACTTCATAGTTTTGTAATCTGACAAATAAACCTTAAATCAATTAATATTATTTAGATTATTTATCCCAAAAATTGTATCTCCCTTTCTTTAATTTAAAGTCACCAAAAACGACGCTTACTTGAAAATCTAGAACGTTTAAAACCTTTTACCCTTTGTACGTAAATTTCTACGTATTAAAAATATTTTTGTTGACTCCTTACAAAATAGAAAAATATAGTCAGTGTTTAAATTAAAATTTGAATTGATGCCTTATACTAGTTAGCCCTGACCTGTGGTTTTCCTGGCGTGCCCTTCTTTGTTTTCCCCTTTGGTCTGCTGCTACGTGTTGTGGACCAACACCCCTTTATTATCTTCAATCGAGTTACTTCGTTAAAACAATGCTCTGTTTTGTGCTCCTTCACGTAAGTTTGAACCATAATCTTATTCAGTATTGTTAATTTTTGTTTTCAAAATTTACCTCGTGCTTTACTTAGATCTGGATGCAACTCAGATTTCCCGGGCGCAACTTAGATTGCTGGATGCTACTCAGATTTCTCTGGATGCAACTTAGAGTTCTGGGGTGCAACTTAGATTTCTCGGGTGCAACTTAGAACCCTATATTATAAATATTTAACCTAAATTAATTAACAAATTTCTACTCACGTTTTCAGCAAACGGCGAAAGCTTTTTCATATATTTTCACTATAATTTGTGCTCAAATATCATATAACATCACTTTTCACAAATTTTAGTAATTTAATTTGAAATTTATTTCGACGCCTAAATTTTCGAGTAACAGTGATGAGCTTCGACATGGTTCAAATTGAGACTGAGCCTGTTCTCAAACTCCGGGCGTTATATAGCTTATGCTATTTAAATTTCATTGGTTTATCTGAACTATCGTTCAAAGTCTTGTAGCCAACCATAGGTTGTTTTGGATATTCCTAAGAGTTTTACGAGTTTAATTCTGATAAAACTATTCCGTGATTACGTATTCTGCTCGTATTTCTATTATTTCATGATCTTTGACCGCTTGTTTTGTTATTATTACTAGAAATTTTAATTTACCTTGGTGTTTAATTTAGCTTATGGCTTTTGTTTGTGTAGATAAAGCTTTTGGGGAATTGAATAAATAAACTGATGTAACATGAGTGATGTAAATCCACATGTTTCTGTATATAGCTTGTATTTAAAACTTATTTTTAAAGGTGCGTTTATTATCAAAGCGCTTTATTATTCTTTCTTTATCGCATGCTTAATTGCGTAACGACTTACCAGGTTTTATCTAATTCCATGCGTATCTAGTTGTTTATAAATTTATGAACGCTTCTTGAAGTAGTTTAATTGCATGTATAATTATCTCTCTGCTGAATATGTATTCTATTATTGAAGACATGCTTACTGGCATTGATTAAAGTTAATTGCGGTCCTTATACAGGGTGTTAAATGTTTGCTCTTTGCATAACATGCGAATTATTTATCTTTTATGCTAAATAAATGCAGTTTTCTAATTCCTATTGCTATTTACATTTACTACGCGAACCTTACGACTCAATACACCCCTAAATAACCCCATTATCATAGCAATATATATATATATATATATATATATATATATATATATATATATATATATATATATATATATATATATATATATATATATATATAGTAGTAAGTAATAAGTGGGTGTATAAATTATTACTTACTCAAACGCAACTTGATCAAACTAATATGAATATGTGAGTCTATTTAATACAAGTAGTATTTTATACAGCTGTTCCACGCATACATTAGTCCTGGAAGGGTGTAGCCTAGTGGCACCAATTCTAGTACAGTACACTTTGTGTACGAGTTTTTGGTCATTAATATTATTTTCTAGGTTAGGTATTATGAATACTGCAATAATAAATTAATGTAATCTTAATATCAACAAATGGTACTTCAATCAATATATTTAATAAATAAACTATTATTAAGACCAAATCATGGTAATTTACAAACGACGAAATTGCTAACAGATGTAAGAGTTTTTATTTTAAAGTTATAAATTTACAGCGTGGAATGTACAACAGAACAATCCGATTTTCTGATTGGTTAGATATGATTGTCAAAATTTAGTTCACATTTCTTCGGGACTAATGTTTGCTCAGTGGCACTGTAGTTTATAACCAATTTAGTTGTGCCTGAATAACTTCCATAGACAAACAAGTTTTTGTCTATGACAACTTTATAGGTGTTTTAATCAAAAAATTGCAAGACCGTAAAGATGTATTACAAAACCTTTACTCTATTTGCTTTATTAAAAAAAATAGTAGGAATATTTAGATAATACTTACACAAAGAACAAGGCTAATATCGGATGTATTGTTGCTCTAGGATTTGTGTTTCTTGTTTTTTTACTTGTGGTATCCATTAGTTTCCACTGTTATGGTTGAAAACGCCGTAATTATGCTAAATGTATTAAACAATAAATAACTTAGTGCAGCCTATATTAACGTTGCTTAGTTACGTAACAATTTAATTGATAAGTTATACTGTGACGAAATTGCGCAATTGAAAGCTTGTACACACTGATTTCTAAACTGACGCGCGAAAATATATCATCACACAAACATTTAATTGTACCCATGAAAGATGTGATTTAGAGCAAACACAGCTTTGACGTTGCTGTATGAGGTATGCGGCAACGCTAAGCATTTGTCACTAAATCATATCTTTAACAGATTTCTCAATGTTAATGTTATTATTGTAATTACAAATGGGGAAGGAATCAACACCAATGAACAGTTACAACTAATTTAGCTTCGAAGTTAATTTTCAGACTTTCTTTGTTTCGGATGGTTGTTCATTGTACTACAGATAAATTTAATTTTAAATATGGTTCCTGCTGTTAATTACCTGCATAGTAACAAAAAAAAAGACAATCTATAGCAAAACTGACCAAGTTTTTGTTTTCAGATGTAACTTTTTGACAAGGCAGCACATTTTTATAGTTAATCTTAGTTTTTTAGTGTATTTTAATGTATATCTTGCACATAGGAGGCAATGCCATGTTGATAACTACACAGGACCACTTCAGTAAACAGATAAAGCAAAAGGGGTAATCTTAAAATTAAATTTAATGTAATTTAAATTTTTAAATAATGCACATAATGAACACTTTTATTAATTAGAAATTTAAAGTTCTTGGTCAAAATACAATTATTTTAAAGTAAGGCTAAATTTCGCGTGCTTGCATAATTCATGCACGTTCAAGTGAATTATTACTTTTAGTATAAAAAAGAATAGAAAATAATTTAAATGCTATGGATAAGTAATCGTTATAAAATTTAAATCTATAGTGTAGCCCTTCGTATCATGCTGGTTAGGAGATCGGAACACGAATTGAACCTGTTGTGAGCGGGAGTATTTATATAATGTACCCCCTAACAGAATGGCAATAACTCAACTACGCAAGGTATATGTTATGTGTCGATGAATAGATAGGTTTATAAAGTAATCTTCTCGCTCATATAGCAATTACTTGGTCCTCCCTTGAAATTAATGTTTAGTGTATAAAGATACCATTATCAACGGACCTACACCTTGAAAAAATTCGAAAAATATTAGAACAGGTAGAATGGCTTTAATATTTCAGTGAGCTAAAGAGCTGAACTATAGGTTTAACACATTAAAGACCGCATGCCCACCGGCGGGTCACTCTTCAACAACATTACCGGCTCGTGTGCTCACGGGTAGGCACACGACATGTTTTACTTGGGGACCGCTTGTGCACCGGTGGGCATGATTACAATACAATTTATGTACAGCAGTCGATTTGCCGGTCCCTCCAAGAGATACTGTATAAAGTGGACTTAGTTAATTTGACATAGCCTCATTTTAAAACGATTTTCTTTAAATTCAAACAAAATTGATGTGTTTATAAGATTTTCAAAGTAAAATAAAAATAAAAAACAACTTTTAATATATATTTTATTCAATATTTGTGATACAACTTACTAAATATCTTGTATGCAACATTTTTATGATTTTTTTGAAAACAGTCGATACAAATTGGTATTTTGCATTTTTCGCAAATTGTATTAACTTTTTTGGCATTCTTGCGAGCATATGCAGATCCTTTTGAAATTGACATTTGCTTGTATCAAAGACGGCATCGTTTTCTTGTTTGCCTTTTCTGCCTTTCAACTTCTTTCAAGATGTGTACAGTAGGTGTTGAGGGAGTTGGAATTGTCGGTGATGAGTCTGTAATTGTCATTGCAGGGACAAGAAGTTCTTTGAATTTGGTAAGTTGCATCTTTTTACCACAAACTTTTTTATACAAATAATGAGCATTCACTACAGTTGTAGCAGTAATAATATGGAATACCAGTCGTTTATACCATTTTATAGTTCTTCGTAAATAGCGTGTATACGCGGCCATTTGATCCGACAAATCTATAAATGCCTTTCCTTTGTTGTAATCTATCACGATGGCTGGTTTACAGATTTTTTTGCCCTTAATATTTAAGTTTATCATAGAGTCATCGTGCTTTGTACTTAACATCAGAACATCCCTTTTGTATTTCCATTTTAATACTACAGTTTTATCTTCATTTTGTCAGGATATTATTTCTCCCCTTTTTAGCTTTTTTTGTATCACTTCTTTAGGAATATCTTTTCTATTAGAACGTAAAGTTCCAATCAAATGCGTGTCTCTGTTTATCAGCGTCTTTGCTAATGGTATGCTAGTGTACCAATTATCTATGTAGAGACTTCTTCCTGAATCTAGTAGACCATCCATTAATTCCATCACCACTTTTTCTCCAACAGAAACACCAACTACGTTTTCTTTTCCTGTGTACACTTTGTATTTCCAGGTGTATCCTCCAGTAGTACAAAGCTTAAATAATTTTATTCCATATCTATGCCGTTTGTTTGGAATATATTGTCTAAAATATATCCGCCCAGGGAAGGGATATTTTGTATAATCGGTCGTTTTCATCCCTTTGCATATTATCGCAAAAATGAAGGTTATTCAATAATTGTTCGAATCTATTCCTAGTCATAATTTTGGATATGTTATTTCCATATAATGTATTTGTGGACCAGTAATCTCGAATTTTTGGAAGCGGAAGAAGACCCATCGATAGTATCATTCCAATGAATTTTCTCATTTCCACAGGGTCAGTATCTGACCATGGTTTTATCTTGGGCTTTGGTTGTATATTTTGCAAAGCGAACCTATTCGTCTCTGTCACAAATAAGGCAATTACTTTGTCATCTATCAAGTAATTGTAGAAATCAATTGGGTCTTTCCCAGTAAGTTTTTTTTGCGACGTCATCCATCTTGAGATTTTGAGGAGTTTTTGTAAACGTTTTTCTACTACCAGTAACAGGATCCCACGTTGACAAAACATATGAAGGCACAGGAAGTTCATTTTCTGAATCTGATATGTCTGATGAATTTGCAGACGCTTCGATGCTTTCTGCAGAATCCGATGATGGTGATGTATACCCTGTTGTATAATCCTTGTCACCAACTGAATCGTCAGAAAAACCAGTCACACTTTCTTCATCTGAATCAAACAAATGTTCAATTTCGTGTTCAAGTTCACTCTCAGTAAGCCCCCACTTTCTCTTTTTAATAATTTTTTTTATAATTATATATAATAATAATTTTTACAAATACAACACAGGATTAGGCACATCTATCTTATGCCAATGCACAAATATAACTGCGTATATAAACATGTTCGACAAGTTTTAACTCGTCAAAGCTATAAAAACCAAAGAATGTGCAAAACAAACAATGACTCACCGGTGACTCACGCGGTCCACAAGAGTAAATTTACATGTTGGGATCGGGTGACCACCCGTGGGCACTTTAATTGAAATAAATTCAGGGGTTAAATAATGTCTACCTCAAACTATTGTACACTAAAAAATATTTAAAAAATAATATACGTTATTAACAACAAAAAAAAGCCGGTCCATATGTGAGAAATACGATTTTGCAATGCGGTCTTCAATGTGTTAACCAAATTAGTGGGATCTATAGCGAGGAACCTGACTAAAACAGGTCATCAAAAGAGGACAGCCGCTCTTTCGGTACTTAGAGTGGCAGAGACCCCACGAGTCTGTATGACATTCTAAGCTTACTGCGATGTGAAAGTCAGCAGAAAACCACATCACCTCCCAAGTACACAGCATACTGAAAATGCCTTCAAAGTGATGGCATCCTCTGGGATAAAAGATTTCGGAGTTAAATGTCTCCCATTTCGGTCTCCAGGTGGGGACTACTTTGGAGGATGTGATCGGCAAGTTTAAAAGAGACGCTGGAAACATTCTAGGAGTTGAGAGTGTGAAATGTCAGAACATTGCAGCAAGTAGAAAGGATATTCTGAATTTAATAGAAAAAGGATGAAAATACAAAAGCATACCAGACGAAGCAGGAAAACATCCAGTCATAAAATGGGAAACCATTTGCAATTGCAGGAAAGCTATAGAACACTAGATTGAGGAAAAGTGCAAAGAGGTACAAAATAAGATCGAAATAGGAAGGATAGACGAAGCATACTGATATGTTTTGAGGTGTTGAGTTCAATGCAACTGTTATACTTGCTATAATGTTTATTATATATAATATGCATATATGTCTTGGTTTAATAATTAACTTTGCATAATGTATTCTTATACGTGTGGTTACAATGACGTACAGAACCCGAATGCCACTGGGCGTCATGCGCATATACATCATATCTCTCTCCTTATTTGATAACAAGTTACCTATTTAATCACATTACTAAATATCTACATTATATCTTACTGGCGGGTTAATTACTCGCCTAGGTTGCTCGTTCAACACTTTGCTTTTAGCTTGCTTAAAATAATCGTGCGGTAGTCCGATTATGTCTAATATTTCTTTATTATCTGCATCGTCTTTACCTACTTACTGTGGGTCTGAGTCTGCAAGTACTAACTAATAGGTACACTGCTACTATTACCTACACTAATGATAGAATTTGTAGATTCTTTAGTTTTATCCGCTACATTATTATTAGCCTGATAAGCGTCATTAGGAAATTCTAAATTACCATGGAATTCTGCAAAAGCAAACGAATGTCGATCAATACTAGTCTTTCTAATTTGGTTGATGTCTGTGCCACAATTTACCTTCTTGTGTTTTGCACATGAACATGACCGTTCCTATTTGTTTTATTATAGTAGCTGGTATCCACGTTTTTTTGTTTGGTACACTGTAATCACGAATCATTACAGTTTCTTGCAGGTTAAATTTATGTACATGTTGTTCATTATTTACTTGAGTTTCCGATCGTTCCGATAATCGTTGCGATACATAAACAGTATTCGATTTAATGTTGTCGCAATTTCAGCGTCGCTTTTTCTTGTGAAACCACATTCGGTTTTTAGCTTATGTTTTATTGTTCGGACTGCGTTTTCTGCCATCCCGTTGCTTTGAAGGTTAAATGGAGCAGCGGTTATGTGCTTTATACCATTTCTGGCAAAAAATTCTTCAATTTTCTTTGCTATTAATGATGGACCGTTATCTGATATAACTGCGTATGGAAGTCCATACCTGGAAAAACATTCTCTTAGTTTCTCAATGGTTGTATCAGTTGTTATATTTTTTATCATATAAACTTCTATCCATCTTGTGTAGGCATCAATGATCACCAAGAAATCTTTGTTTGATAATGAAAAAAAAATCAATGCTGACGGTTTCAAATGGTTTTGTTGCTTCTGGCCAAGGAATTTGTTGCTTAGGTGGTTCTGCTTTCGTTCTTAGACATTTAATGCAAGTTCCACTTAATTCTTCGATTGTCTTGTCTATCGTTGGCAACCACATATGACTTCTGGCTAATGATTTCATTCGTACTACTCCTTGATGAGTATTGTGCAATTTTTTTAACATTTGTTCTTGTAGGGTTTGTGGTATAATTATTCTATCGCCCCAAAACAAACAATTATTTATTACACTTAGTTCATTCCGTTTGAGGTAATATGGTTTTAAGTGTGGCTCAATTTTGTTGGGCCAATTACTCTTAACATAAGTAATTGTCTTCAGCTGTTTTTTGGATTACCATTTTATTATACACGGGTGTTTGATTTATTACGTCAATAAAATATAGCCCGTCCTCCCATTCAGAGTCTTGAGATACTTGTTTATATGGAAGCCTAGACAAGCAATCTGCAATTACGTTGTCCTTACCTTTAATATGCACAACGTCATAATCAAAGTTTGAAGGATGCAGGGTGTATCGCTTTAGTCGGTTTGCGTACATCTGATTCATGTCTTATTGTTAAAAAATTGACACTAATGAGCGTTAATCCGTGCGTAGTGTAAATTTTACTCCATACAAATATTTTCAAATTTCCTCACCCCGTAATAACATGCTAAACTTTCTTTGTGTACTGTGGCATAATTTGGCTCGGCTTTATTGTATGTCCTAGAAACACATGCTATCATTTTTTCTGTGTTATCTGGCTTTTTATGACTAAGTACGGCGGCAATGCCTTGCTCAGACGCATCTGTTGTTAACAATATTGGTAGTTTTGGAATAAAATAGGTTACTACTTGGTCAGAAGAAAGTAATTTCTTTATATTTAAAAATGCTCGTTTGCATTCAGCAGACCACTCAAATTCTTTTCCCTTTTTTAACAAATTGTATAGCGGTGTGGTGCTAGTGGGACATATTGTGCATAAAAGTTTACCAAACCCAAAAATGATTTTAGTTCGGTGATTGTAGTTGGGTTAGGAGCTTCCCTTATTGCTTGAACCATGGATTCACACTTAGATATGCCATGTTTAGTTAGAACAATACCTAAATACGCAATTTTGTCCTGAAAGAAATTGCATTTATTGATGTTTACTTTTAGTCCCGCTTCAGCTAAAATACTGTATCTCGATTGCAGTACTTGCATGTGGTTGTCGCCTTCACGATGACCTATTAGTATCATCTTGAAATGTAAATATGCTTTTCGACCCTTGAAACAGTTGATCGATGTGTTTTTGAAAATAAAAGCTACTGCATTTAATACCAAAAGGCATACGATTCATTGTGTATAGACCTTTATGTGTAGATATAGTTGCTAAGTATTTGGATTCGTCTTGTAATTCAAATTGCATGTACGCATCACTTAAATCAATTGTTGTAAATTTAATACAGTTATATAAATTTGCAAACAATTCGTTTATTATTATTATTTTATTGCCCAACAGTAATAACCATTTACAGGACAAAAATATACTAGGTTATCATAAAGTAAGGGATATATTTTAAATCATTACAACTTTTTAATAAATTAAGTTAGTAACATAAAATAAACGAAATCTAGTTGCTTAATGAATGGGATTTTACCATATCTATGAGAAACAAAAGCGTTGTCATAACAATTGTTGACACTAGTGTCAAAACGAAATTATTCAATTTGAAGTTTTATTTTGAAATTAAAACTCAAGTAAACGTTGAGTTCAAACGACTCAACTGTAATAACATGGATTTACAAACAAGAATTGGTTTAGTTCAGTGCTATTATGAATCCGGCAGAAATTACACCGCTGGATTACGAAGATTTCGCACGAGAATGGGTTTGAGAGCGGGACCCTGTCAAATGAAAGCGTACGCAATTTGATACAAAAATTTGAAAGAACAGGGTCTGTAACTGACTTACCAAGATCAGGAAGACCAATAATTAGTGATGTCCAAGTTGCAGAGGTTCTTCATGAAAATCAAGACATAGCCAGAAGCAATTCACTCGCAATCAGCAGTGCAAATGCGATATCAGCGATTGCAAATGCCGTATACCACGGTTTGGAAAATTTTACGCAAAATTCTAAACATGTATCCATATAAACTGAAAATGCTGTTTGAATTATAGGACGCAGATTTGGCTACTAGCTACGATTTTTCTTTGCGAGTAATGGCTCAGATGGAAATTGAACCCGAATGGTTATCCCGTATTTTATGGACAGATGAGGCACATTTTACTCTGAATGTTGGAGTCAATACTCAAAACTGTAGAATCTGGTCTGCAGAAAATCCGCAACAAATCGTTCAAAAGGTCTTCATGACAAGAAAGTCACCGTTTGGTGCGGTTTTACAGCTGATTTTATTATTGGTCCGTATTTCTACGAGGAAATGCAGAATGGACAAGCCGTATCTGTAACTGTAAATGGTGAACGATACTTGCAAATGTTACAAAATTATGTTATTCCACAGCTGCAAAACGAGCACTACGGAATTGAAAACATCATTTTATGCAGGATGGAGCACCCCGCACATTTTCGACCAGTCAAAGAATTGTTAACCAACGTTTTCAAGATCGCGTGTTAAGCAGACATTTCGTAAATTCATGGCCACCAAGATCACCTGATCTAAACCCAGCGGATTACTGGCTGTGGGGTTATTTAAAAGTTTAGTGTTTAGAAGACGACCAACTACGCTACAAGAATTAGAAGACAGTATTACGGAGCAAATTGGTACAATTCAACCAGAAATGTTACGAAATGCTGTGTACAATTTGGAGGTAAGGATGGTGATCTTACAACAACAAAATGGAGGTCATATTGAGCAATTGCCGTAACCTGTTTTGGGCATACTAAATCCCATTTCATAAGCAATTAGATTTCATTTATTTCTTGTTATTAACTTAATTTGTTAAAAAGTTATCATAATTTAAAATATATCCCTTACTTTATGATAACCTTATATAACAAACAAATTATATACACATGTGACCTATACTCTAAAGTTTAAATATACAAACGTACATCAACATTATCTTTATATATAACAGAATCTAAAGCAGTGTTATTTATATCTATTTGAGGACTTAAGCTGTTAAAATTTTTACACATTACATTTATGGGTGCTTTTTTGCCTATATTAGTTCTACTAGTAGCAATCTTAAATGTTTCTATGTATCTTGCTTCTAGCCTAGGTACGTTAAATGATATTTGCGATAACAAAACTGCACAATCTATTTGATTGTGTAACAATTTATATAAAAAACACAGACCAGAATTTATTCTCCTTGTTTCCAATGACAGCAATTTAAAATTGTCAAGTAATTCAATTTGATTACAACCTCTTATAGGATAAACACCAGTTAAAAATTTTTTTTGTACTGCTTCTAACATATTCTTATACAATAAGTACATAGGTGACCAGATTAAAGAGCAATATTCCAGTTTGGTACGTACAAGGGAGTAAAATAGCAACTGTAAGCTAAATAAATCATTGAAACCTTTTGTGTTTCTAATCACAAATCCCAAGGAGGCACTCGCTGCATTACATAGTTCTTCTATATGTGGAGAAAATGACAGGGTTGGATCATATACTATCCCAAGATCCTTAATTCTATCATATCTCTTAATAGGTGTATTATCAATTTGATATTCAAATAGTAAGGATTAATTTTTGTTGTAAATATCATGCATTTACATTTTGCAGTATTTAGGTGTAACCTATTGTTTCTACACCAATTAACAATAAGGTTAATTTGTTGTTGTAAGTACTCACAATCAGAATCATCTTTTACGGTTGAATAAATTTTTAAGTCATCTGCAAACAACAAATTATCACACTCCAGTGTGTTGGGAAGGTCGTTAATAAATATTAGAAACAACAAAGGACCAAGATTCGATCCTTGTGGAACTCCAGATGTAGACACAATTATATCAGAAGTAAATCCATTATACCTCACAACTTGTTTCCGCCCCAAAAGATACGATCTAAACAGCACCAATAAGGTTTCACACATTTGGTAATGGATAAAAATATGTTTGTAATTGTTTATTTAATCTAATATAGCTATCGCATATCCTTACTGTGCCATTTCTGTGTATAACTGGTACAATATATGATGACCATTCACTTGACATTATCGGAGTTATCATACCATTTTCCTGCATACGGTTCAATTCTTGTTCTACTTTGTTTTGGAGAGCTAATGGAACTGGTCTTGGCTTGTCGAGGTGTGGCACTGCTCCAGGTTTGAGTTGTGGTGTTATTTTAGAATATTTAAAGCATCCCAATTTTTCGTCGAAGTCTTGCGGGATTTTTTGGATCAATTCTTTTACCCTTGCTGCATTTGTGTTGTTTATACCTGCAGGTATAAAACTTAATTTAAATTGCTGTATAAAATCATGCCCTAACAATCCTGTATTTGTTGCATTTTTACTACAAAAAATTTTATGTTCTCCGCATGTTGCAAGTATTTAACATTTAAACAAATAAATCCTTCCGTAAGTATTAATTCTCCAGTATATCCCTTAAAAGTTAAATTTGTTGACTCAAGCTCTATATGACTAAAATACTGATTGTAAATATTATATCCCAATGCAGATATAGCTGAACCTGAATCTAATTCAGCTTAAAGAATTTGTTATTTAATTTAACATTCATTAAAATAGGTTTAAGGTTAGAAATAACACTATTTTTATATTATAAATGCCAAATTCCTCTTCTGTAATAGCTGGATTTGAATTAAAATTTACAACGTTTACCTGTATATTTGTACGGATACTTTGCAGATGTCCAATCACACCACATCATGCTCATTTGTAGTTGACGTATTTGCATTCACCTTTATGTTTCTTCCCACAGGACTTACATTTTGGTTTTGTTTTTACACCATTATTAGCTTGGCTATTCGTAATAAATTTTGCATACCATTGCCGTGAGTATTTTGAATGAGGATGAACCACCATTTTTTACTTTGGTTTTACATGTTTTTACATTTTTAGATTTTACACTTGTTTGATGTCTTGTAGTATAATGTATCATAATTTTTCTCTACGTTTAATGACGAATTTTGAATTATGGCTTCTCTAGCAATTGCGATTTCCAGGAGTTTCTCTACTTTTTTGTGTGAGCTTCTTCTGCTAACTGGTCTAGTATTGAACTAGGTACCATGCCTGCTACAAACTTATCCTTTAGTGTGTCAGCAAGATGTTCAAATCGACAGTTTATTGAAAGTCGTTTTATTCTTGCGTACCATTCTAAACAGGATTTGAGGTTATTTTGTTGCGCTTTGTAAAATGCTATTCTTTCCCTGAATACATTGTTTGGCGGGTTGAATTGTTTTGTTAACAATTTACAAAGCTGATCATACTTTTTATCCTTGGGAAGGGTGGGAAAACATAGATCGCGAAGCAATTTGTATGTCTCCGTTCCTATTAACCTTATTAAAAATTGCGATTTTTAGATCGTCAGTCACTTTATTTGCTTTGCAGTATTGTGCAAATTTTTCTTCGTATACAGTAAAGTTTTTGCACGGAATGAATTCTGAGATACTGCCTATGGCCGCCATCTTTGGACGTTGATCCCTTAAGTATTTTAAGAAATTTGTTTTAAGGTTTGTATTTTAATTTAACAATCACGTTAAGCATAGCTTGTTTCTATATTTTTTTTGGCACTTGGAAACGAATTGTTTCTCTATTTTTTGTTTTAAATTGTATGCACGTGTTCACTTTTACCGTTAACCATGTGTTTGTTGATTAAAAAATAACAGCTGACTTCCGTAATCGTTGCCAATGATATGTTTTGAAGTGTTGAGCTCAATACAACTGTTACACTTGCTATAACTTTATTATATATAATAATACGCATATAACATCTTGGTTTAATAATTAACTTTGGACAATGTATTCTTATACGTGTGGTCACAATGGCATACAGAACCCGAATGCTGCTTGGCATCATGCGCATATACATCACATACAAACTAATTAAAATAAATTTTAGGGATATAAAAACATATAGCAAAAATATAACGGACACGGGAGGAAACATTATTATACAAAATGTGGAGAAAGTGGTTAGATGGCAAGACTATATAAGGAATTTATATGCAGGACCAAAACTAGAAGCACTAGAATAGGAATCAAGCATTGAAAAGGATGACTTGGGATATCCTATACTTAGAGATGGGTTTGAATTAACATTAAGGAGTCTAAACAATAATAAGGCATCGGGTATAGATAAAGTGCAGGCAGAAACTCTAAAAGTCTAAATAAGCAGTAATAGAACGCCTCTTATAGCTTGTAAGTTAAATATATGATACAAATGAGATACACAAAGATCACTATATAAAAAAAGAGAGGTGCGGATAGATGTGAAAATTTTCAAACAAAAAGTTTAACGGCACTCGTGTCAAAAATATTAAGTAGATACTTGTAAAACTAAAAACGAATTCTGGGAGAATAGCAATTACAGAACTATAAACATCAAAGAACAATCTCTGGCAATGGCCTAACAACACTTCAAGCTACTTGTGTAAATCTATCTTTACTAAATGTAAAGGGCTGTCTAAAAATATGCCTAATAAATATTAGATCTTTAAACGCCTGCTTTGATGACCATATCTTTTATACTAGACAAAGAATGTGATCTGAGAGGAATTACAGAAACCTGATTGTGGACAGGTTTTCCATCGGAACTAGCGAACCTAAATGGCTACAATTGGATCAGATCAGGCTACTCAACAAGAGGTGGTGGGCTTTGGTGGTACGTAAGCTGCAATTTAACACCAAAAACAATAACTATAGACTATATCAATCACCCTACTGTAGATCAGTTGTGGATTAACTTTAAAACTTCTAAACGAGATGTTATTGCAGGATTGATTTACATTATAATTTGAATTAGGGCCGCTATACTTGCGGCCACGTCCCCAATGCTCCACCCGGAGGTACTACCATTGGGAGGATTGATTTACAGCCCATCAAGTACAAATCTAAATTGTTTGTAGGACCTTGAACTAGTTTTATTATTTGTGTGTCAAATATGATAACATTATTCTTATAGGGGATGTAAACCTGGATCTCATTCGCCACTATATCAACTCCAAAAAATTAAGTTCCCTGCTCAAAATGTTTAATTTAAACCAACATGATAAAGAACTAACTAGAGTAACACAAACCTCATCAACACTAATTGATATTTTATGCTCCAGTATAAACACAAATGCCACTAGATGTAGAGCAGTGGATGTCCATCATCTCACCGATCACAGAGCAGTTTTCTGCTACTTTGATTTGTAAATCTTAAACAATTGCATAGAAACTTTTACGTACTGAGACTTTCAAAACTTAGAAATGAATGACTTTAACGAGGCAAGTTATCAAGTGAGACAAAGTGGAATCACTGAGAAATTTAGACGATAAAGTGGATTTCCTCAATGAAACTATCAATACAGTATTTGATAATCACGCCCCTGCAAAAATGGTCTGCCTAAAAAGAAAGTCACCACCATACTTAACTAGCACCGTTAGACTCTTGATACGAAATTAGAAATCAAACATATTGCAAGTACATTAAGAGCAAGTGTATAGCAAAATTTTGCCTATACTAGCATTTTAAAAACCTTATTACAACTGCTATCAAAAATGAGGAAACGGCTTACCTGCAATACCAATGCAAAATTAATATCGGGAATCCTAAGCAAATCTGGAACATCTTTCAAAAATGCCAGATACACTCAAAAATAAAGACTCAAATCTTAAGTGAAATTCAAGATGTGTGAAGCAAATGAATGGGTTCTTTATTGACTCGATATCGCAATGACCTATTTCACATCAAAAATTAAGTCACTATGCCAAACATTTGGACAAGGCCGTAGATAGTTCTTTTGGTTTCCAGCTTACCAATCCAAAACAAGTACAAAGGTCAGTTATGAGAATCAAATCAAATGCACAGGGCAGCGATGGTACTGGCCGAAAGATGCTCCTGCTGATCCTACCCCATTGTATAGAGACAGTGCTGCACATTATCAATCAGTCATTAAAACCTAGCACATTTCCTACATAATGGAAATACTCAATAGTTACTCCTATTGCAGAAAACCGCTAGCTACTACATGTGTTGATTTGAGACCAGTTGGCCTTCTGTCTATTTTATCAAAAGTTATAGAGCACATAGTACACATACAGTTAATAGAACACCTATCAAACTGCAATATATTAACTATGTATCAATCAAGTTTTCGAACTGTATATAACACTGCAACCGCACTGACAAAGGTTGTCAATGATCCAACACATTCCATCGATGAATCAAAAGTTATTTATCTTCTCGATTTTAGTAAGGCTTTTGATGTTATTAATCATAACTATTAGTTAAACTCCATTACTACGGATGTGATGATGTAGTAATACAGTGGTTCACAAACTATTTACAAAATTGGCAGCAGACTGTTAGATTAAATAGTGTGCAATTGAAGTTTCGTCAAGTGTCCCGCAGTGTGCCGCAAGGTAGCATACTCGGGCCGCTACTCTGTTGTTTTTACTGCAGATTTTCCCATAATGTTATCATCCTTATGTAAGTACCATATGCATGCCGATGATATTTTGCTGAATATAACCACAAATTTTCAATGTAAATACAGCCATCATTGAACTCAACAGAAATTTTGACAAAGTAAACCTATGTGTACAGGATAATGATCTTACACTCAATACATCAAAAACAGTATGCACTGTGTGTAGGGTCCAGGATAAATCATGCAAAATCAGAAATGCTACGTTATGTAGAAATTACAATAGACAGATCCACAATAACAATTAGTGAATGTGTCAAGTATCAAGGTGTGCATATATTGACAGTCATCTTAGCTTCGAAAAGCATTTCAACAAGAGAATTGGATTGTGTTATCACAGAATTCGCTCATTATATAAATATAAGCAGTTTTTAAATTCTAAAACTAAGTGGAATTTTTGCAACACTTTTGTTGTATGTCGCTTAGATTACTGTTATATTGTATACTAAAGATTCCTGTCCAACTATTTACAAGGTAGGTTGCACGTACTACAAAATGTATGTTTTCGATTTTCTTTTAAAGTACAGCGTAAACAACTTGTAACTTCAGTTTATAATCTTGAAGATATTCTTAAATATTGCAAACGATCAGAACTCTTTCTAACCACTTTTATATTTACGTTGCTAACTTTAAACAAACCTGAATATCCGATTGAAGTGTTAAAGACCAGAGGCAGTCAACATCAGTTATCAATGAGAAATAATATTCCAATCAGCATTCCTAGTCATGCAACATCAAAACTTAAATGCAGCTTTGCTTATAACCCACCTCAACTAATTAACAAACACATGCAGAAGTTTAATGAATTAAATAAAAGTAGTTTAAAAAAAATGTCAAGGAAGATATTAGATGAGCAGATACCAGCTTAGACATTTATACCAAGTGTAGAATTGGTTCATCCACTATAGGGATTTCCATGTTAAATTCTTAATGTTCAAATATTGGCTCACCAAATTATTTTAGAGAAAAAGTGTAAACATGTTTCTTGTAGAGAAGAAATACCGTATACAACCATATCATTACTTATTTTCCTACTCTTCATATACGGGTTAAAATTAGGGAAATTAAAACTACTATTTTAACAAAAATAGGTTGTGTCTTGGAATTGTTGAAACAATGGTAATGCCACAGATTTAGAAGTATTTTAAGTAGTTTTGCGTCACAGACCACATCAGCTATAGATAATGTTTACTGATGCCAAAAAAGCATTTTCCTTTCTCAAAAATTTTAAAAGCAAGGAAATACCAAACTACCATCTTAACAAAACCCAGCGTTGATGATTTGAAAGCTATTGAAACAAGTTTGCCGTTATTTGGACATGTTAAATAAATCTCATTTTCCTTACATAATGTAAATTTCTAAAATAATGAGAGTAATAATCTGCAATAGAACAAGAATTAAATGTTATTCAATTAATTAACACAAATGCAATTATTATAATAAATGTTCAGATAAGCCTCCATTCACAGTTAAACAATAACCCAGTCTATCGTAAAATTCTCACCTGGCATTTGCCAACTGATATGGTGAAATTCTTGCAGTGATCTTGAACACAGTTTTGCAATTGTTCCAAATTTTTAAAAATGCTAGCACTGTAAATCTTTGATTTCAAATTTCCCCATAGAAAGAAATGATTAGGAGAAAGGTCAGGGCTCCGAGCAGGCCAACCAACTTCATATCCTATGCCAATAACTTTGCCATTAAAACTTTGATTTAAATACTCGTGGACGTCATGACTGTTATGTGCAGGACAACCATTCATCTGAAACCAATTTTCTTTATATTCCGGTGCAACTTCATATATAGCTGGTGTTATTTCTTCGGACAATAGTTCTAAAAAACCTTTAGACGTAAAATTTCCGCCAAGGAAAAATGGTCCAATCATGTGATGCGCCAAGATACTGGCCCAAACATTTAATTTTTGGCGATATTGGGTTATCGTTTCTAAATAATTATGAGGATTTTGTGTAGCGTGATCGTGTACTCATCTGTAAAACAGATATTTCGTAAAAAACTTCTATTTTCGTTTGCTTTTTTGATAATGGTGCTAAGTTCAGCGACGTAGTCTAAACAAAAAAGAAAATAAAAACGAGGAAGAAAAAGAAGAAATTGACCGGACTCAATCCGTGAGTGGGAGGGGTATTATACCTACAAAAAATATTAAGGGAGGCCTGAAATAAAAATATACTCACTCACGCACAATCAAAAATTTACAAACTAAAAACCTCTAATTAAAAAAACAAAATTATATACAAAACACAACAGTACCAAAAATGAACAATTTGTAGGTACACAATATACATATTTACGAATAAAAAACAGAATCATTTATCAGATACCTAGAACCAGTTATCGCCGGTTTAATTTAGGCATAAACTTTACGTTGAGATAGTCTTAGAAGGAGTATTTATTATTAATTAGGCTCTAGGATGTAACAATAGGAATCGAATTTATATAAGTAGATAAATGAATTAACACGTGAAGGGGTTATTTTAATTTACTGAATCAATGTTTTTAACGCCAAAGGGATTTGAGTTGAAAATTATTAGACTGCATATTTCTTATTAACAGAAAAAAAATTCGGGATGTTCAATATAAATGTAACAAATCCCCCTCCAGCAACATTAACAGGTCGGGGTAGGAAAGCCAAAAAGAAGCGGGCAGTACCAAACTATAAAAAAAGAAACAAACAAACAAAAAGAAAATTCGCTTACAAAAGCAACTAAAAGAAAACTTGTTACGAAAACAACAACCAAACAAAAAAACCGAAGAAAAAAGGATACCCCAAAAAAATAACTCTCGTCCGGTTCGACGGACCAATAATAGAAGAGAGAAAGAGAAAAAAAGAACAAAAAAGGAAGGAAGGACGAGTAATGTACAATCAAGAAGGACTAAGGTGGAACGGCCTCAGCACTAAAGAAAAGTCGTCAAAGGACGGACGTTTCTTGTAAAGAAATAGGAAAGGCTTCACCCTCAAAAGAAGAAACGGAACGAAGAAGAAAAACCAACAGTGTAAGCCAAAACAAGACCCAAAGGTCAAGCCTCAAGTATGTATGGGAACAACAAGGGAGAACGAGAGGATGAGTGCTGGTAAAAGAAACGATGTACTATCAACTGTGGTAGTCGAAGCCGAAGAAGCGAAGAAAAGAAATGCTAACTAGTCCTGCAGCCGACTGAGTCGTTGCTTCCAAAGAAAGAAAGGCGAACTAGAAAACACCTACCACAGGAGCGGATGGACGAAACATAATTGGACCAGGGACCAACAGCAAGGAAGATCAGCAAAAGGACGGGGAAAGGAAAGTGGAACAAAAAGAATGAGAGAAAAAAAGAAAAACCAAAGAGAATAACACCAACACCAAGTACAAAACAAAAAAACTCTCAGAATCGTATAAAAGAAAATAAAACAGAATCCCAGTGTAGTTATGTATGAGTAGGTGGGTGTGCGTGCGTGCGTGCGCGTGTGTGTGTAGGTGTGTGTGGTGTGTGTGTAAGAAGTGTGTGTGTATGTGTTATGCGTATATAAAGTGTGCGTGTGTGTATGTGTTGGACCGCTGTAGTCGCATCTTGCGACAGACAGGACGTACTGTGGGACTATTCTATTCCCGGACCCACACGAGGTTCCAGAATTTATGCTACGTTCAACGACGTAGTCTAAAAAAAGAAAATAAAAACGAGAAAGAAAAAGAAGCCATTGACTGGGCTCAATCGGCGACTGGGCAGGGTATTATACCTACAAAAAAAATTAAGGGAGGCCCGAAATAAAAATATACTCATTCACTCACTATCAAACATTTACAAACTAAAAACCTCTAATTTAAAAAACAAAATTATATACAAAACACAATAGTACCAAAAATGAACAATTCGTAGGTACACAATATACATATTTACGAATAAAAAAAAGAATCATTTATCAGATCCTTAGAACCAGTTATCGCCTGTTTAATTTTAGCATAAACATTGCGTTGAGGAATTCTTAGAAGGAGTATTTATTATTAATTAGGCTCTAGGATGTAACAATAGGAATAGAATTTATACAAATAGATAAATGAATTAACACGTGAAGGGGTTATTTTAATTTACTGAATTAATGTTTTTAACGCCAAAGGGATATGAGTTGAAAATTATTAGACCGCGTATTTCTTATTAACAGAAAAAAAATGTGCGGGATGTTCAAAATAAACGTAACAATGTTGTAGCAAAACTCAGCCCTTTTCTTCATATCATGTGGACGCAATTCTTGATGGCACTGATATTTGTAGGATCGGTACTTGTGCTTTTTCAAAATTTTGTGTGCTGTAGTCTAGTGTATCCCAACATTTTCAGCTAGTTGGCGCACACTTACATTAGGATTATCAGTTACTGATAGTAATACGTCGACAACGTTTGCATTATCTTGATGTCTTACATGCTGTTGAACGTTTTCACTACATTTACACTTATTATTTAAAGTACCAGTAGATTTAAATTTGCGGATTATTCTTCCAACAGTAGTATAACTTCTAATTGGTCGACCTGGATATTCAACAGCAAACATACCACTTATTGCTTGTGCACTATTACCAGAATAGTACCATTTTACCATTAAGATCTTTTCATTCAAGGAATACATAATACATAAAATACGTCTAAATTTGTGGGTAAAACACTAAAATTACAGCTAACTAACAATTGTTTTTTGTTTCAACAATTCCAAGGCGCAACCTATTTTTGTTAAAATAGTAGTTTTAATTTCCTTAATTTTAACCCCTGTATGAAGAGTAAGAAAATAAGTAATGATATGGTTGTATACAGTATTTTTTTCTCTACAAGAAACATGTTTACACTTTTTCTCTAAAATAATTTGGTGAGCCAATATTTGAACATTAAGAATTTAACATGGAAATCCCTATAGTGCGTGAACCAATTCTACACCTGGTATGTATTTAAAATCAGCTATGCTGAATTCAATTCCTTTTGGATTTAATCCAATAAATTAATTGAATTAAATTGTACAAAGACGAATGGAAAAACAGGTTGAGGAAATACTAGAAGATCAATTTGGAGTTAAGCAAAACATGGGAGGCCATTTTAGCTTTAAGGGTGATAGTGGACAAAACAATAGAAAAAGGAGAAAGCATACATATGGTTTCTAGATCTGGAAAAAGCATTCGACAATGTAAAATGTGAAAAATGTTCGAAATAGTAGAAATATTGGAATGAGTTATAGGGATAGACAGATAGTACATACCTTATACAAACAGCAAACAACTGCAATAGAATTAGAGCAGGAACATAGAGAAGTAAATATTAGGAAAAGAGTAAGACAGGGATGTGTCCAATCCCTGTTAATTTTTTAACTTGTATATCAAAGCATCAAAGAACACTGTCAAATGCAGAAAGACATTTGGAATTATTATGCAGGGACAAACGATTGATATACTTACATTTTCAGATGACGTAGCAGTACTAGCATCTAACAAGGAAGGGTTAGAAGCAGCTCTTTAACGAAATGGGAACAGTACTGACAGTGAGGTATGGTATGAAAATTCACAAAAATAAAACTAAAGTACTAGTATGTGAAGGAGGAGTAAATAAGTCAAAAACCAGAAACAGAAAACAATAACTTTCAAGAGAAAGATTTCCACGACCTGTGAAGTCGAATAACGCAAAATGGAAAAAGCGCAAAAGATCTAAAATAAAGATTAGCACGAGGTCATGTTGCATTTTACAAGAAAAAGCAACTAATGTGTTCAACGATAACAAACATAAAAACAAGGAAAAAATTGCTGAAAGCATATGTGTGGGGCACAGCACTGTACAGCTGTGAAAGGTGGACAGTAGGACAAGCGGACAGGAAAAAGATAAAAACCTTTGAAAGATGGAAAATAGGAGAGATAGGTTGATAGGACACATACTTAAGGCATAAGGGAATAGTGCAGAATATATTAGCAGCAGAGAAAGGAAAAGAGAAAGGTAGAGGTAGATTAGACTATTGCACATTGATAGTGAAATATGTAGGCCTTGGGAGTTTCAGAGAAATGTGTAGGTTAGGTTAGAATGGAAATCAGTGGAGATATGCGTTCAACCAGTTCCAAGATGGGAAACTTAGACGAAAAAAGTAATTGTATTTAAATCTCATGATTATCGTAAACAGCTACAGGTGTTGGTTTTGCAATATTCTCAATAAATGTTGATTGTGCAAAATGAGTAATAGGAAAACTTTCGATTTAGTAAGTGCCTAAGTGGTGGGGAATCTTCGTTGTCATCAGGTTGCGTCACTTCCTTTGTGTATCATTGAATATTGGCGAGTTAGGGTATATTTTTTAGAGAACTATAGAAGGGGTAAAGTGTAAAAAATACAAAAAGAAAGATTAGCACAAGGCCATGCTGCTCTACTTAACAAGAAAAGCTGGTATTATGTTCGCAGACAACAAAATAGAAACAAGGAAAGTTGCCGAAAGTAGAAGAAGTTGACAGGAAAAATATAGAAGCGTTTGAACTGTGGTACTACAGACATATGATGAAGATATCATGGACAAACAAAGCTGAGAAACAAGATGTACTAGAAATGGTAGATGAAGAAGAAATATGTGGAAAACAGTAAAAATAAGAGAGATAGGATGACAGGACACATACTAAGGCATGCGGGAATAGCACGAAATATATTCGAAATAGAGAAAGGAAAAAGAGAAGTAGAGGTAGACCTAGACTATTTATTTATTTATATTTCCACTTTATAAAAGAAAAAGTATCGGATGTGTCAAACAATTAGCAATAGTATGAAGACAGTAAATGAGCAATTACATTTTAAAATATCCGGTATATTGACATGTGTCCACATTGGAACTAAAACTCAATATCAACCACAAAATCTGAAATATTATAGAAAACTTTGGAAAGAGGATTGTTTTTTAAGATTGACTTAAACTGCTTCAGTGGCAGTTTTGTAATGCTAGGGTGCAAAGAATTCCATGGTAATTACAGCCATATATGCTCTTTATGATTCTGTGATGTGGGACAGTCAGAAGATGATTACCACGTGTGATCAGATGATGAACATTACTGTCTTAAAAAGTTTTGAATATTTTTATGAACACGATTAATCATTCCAGTATGAAAATACATGGGAAAGTAAGAATTTGAAGAAGAATAAAGTGGGTGCAATAACTCTTAATACGTGTCTCTGAAGACTAAAAACACGTGCACTAGCAGAAGCATAGCCCCAAGCAATCACTGCATATTGCTTATAACAATAGAAATAGACAAAGTCAACAGATTTTAGTGTATCCATAGAGAACATATTTTTTTAGAGATTTTATAAAGTATATAGCTTGATATAACTTTTGGCTGAAGTTGTTGCAACGAGCATCCCAGGAAAGTGTGCAATCTAATGTTACCCCTCCAAAAACTGTATATGCATTCTTTATCCAGAGGTTTTTTAAAGAGAAAAAAGTTCAGATTTCTTATGGTTTAGGGCTAATTTATTGTTAACAAACCAATTATTGGCTAGTTTAAGTGATTGATCACTGTTATAAAGTTTCTACTATAGTACACTGTAGTATAATCCACATACAGGATTGTGTGCATTGTTAATATAGGATAGATCATTGATAAAGCAGAGAAACAATAGAGGACCAAGAATTTACCCTTTTGGTACACGTCGGTACATGGACCATGTCAGATTTTTTACTCATGGAGTACACAAATTGTTAACAGGTTTATACTCTTGCACTTAGGTGAAAGAGTTTAAGTTTTTCCTGGAACACAGAATAGTCAACATACCTCGGTGAGATAATAAAAATTGGCCAATAAAATTATCATGTGACCAATAACGACAGTTTCATGTATTAGCACAACCATCATTTTTGAATGTAGATTCATCAGAAAATAAAATATTTTGGTGGAAAATACGTGGTTGTTCTCTTATACAATTACCAAGTGTAAGTCAAACTTGGATATCAGCATAAGTTAAAGCTTGATGAAGTGACATTATTCGCTGGATACTAGTATCACTGATGCCAGAATCTATTTCTCGGCACCTCAAGGAATCATGAGAGTTCAATTCTGCCGATGCAAGAATGTCAACTTCTCTTTCATCTCTAACCACGTCTAATCTGTCGACCTTGATTATGATGAGGCTACACGACTTCTTCGATCTGGATTCGGTTAGCCAACTGTGAAAAAATATTACGCAATTGAGGAGTACAATTAGAAACACGCTCTTACCACAAGTTTGCTGCTGTAGCGAATACACTTCGACATCCCTAAGATTAGCAGCATATAATATGCTTCTTCATTTGAATAACACATAGCTATTAGATATTCTGTAACTATTTTCCGTATGCATAAACGTTTGCAAATAGATTTAGTTTCAAGTTGTTTTATATGCAAAATGCCTAGTATTATATTTAGTCGAATTTACAAAATAATGCTCTTTACAAAATAAATGTTAGCTTTTGTAATTGAAGTCTTGGAAAACAACGTACATAATCTTTAACCTTGAAGTGGAACACGGCATTTTCTAGTTATATTTAGCCGTTGTATTTCATTATACTGTAATAAAATTAGATAACCAACATTTGGCACATATTTGTCACTCAGCTTTGCATTGCGATCTCTGGTTATAATTTTCAGTTAAAAGTTGTTCGTCGTTTTTAACCTAAGCAACATGGGAATAAAATTGGCCGCAAGCGACTGGCATCTCGCGCTATAAGATTTTAGTGTATGTCTTAATAGATGGGCATGCCGAGTTGGAGTTTCAATTCAAAATGGGTGGTAATTTCAATTTAATTTATATACATCTAAACTTTTTCCCTTTACAGCGCAACAAATTCTTTTTACGAAATTTAAACAAAGTTTAAATTACCTTTTGAGAGTTATGATAGATAATTAAGATTAATTACTATGTTCAACACTCAACTATGTATGGTTTTTATTATTAACATCTGTAAATACAACATAAAAGACTTTATACAGATGTTTCCTATCAAGATGACCGACAATGAAAGAAACCTGTAAGTGCTGTCTCTGATTTTTGTGATAATTGCAAAAGAAGGTTTTATAAAGTTTTATTTATATGTTAAGTGCAATGTGAAAATTCACTCTTCATGTAGCGATAGAAAAGATCTGGTATCTACCAAAAAATCTAGTAATTTTGCTTATACCTGTCTGAGATGCATGCATTAATCCAGGAATAAATATCAACAGCCTTGAGAAATTAACTTATAATGAAGAATGTAGGTTGAATGAAATCAATATGGAACACATGTTACCTGTTTTAACTGCAAATGATGACAATGTGTTTAACTTAAGCTATGATATTATTGAATTTCTTAAGAGTTTGGAATTTAAGAATATTTCAACTACTACTGTAGAAGCAGAAACATGTGCCTTACAAAAACAATTACTTGATTTAACTACTGAAGTTAATAAATTTAAAAAAACTCCAATGTGCACTTGATAAAACATTTAACTAATGACTTCAACTTATCTACTAATATTAAATTTCGTAATAAGAAACCACCTATGTCAAGCAATATGTCAAAACCTCTATTATCATGGTGTTTCTAATGTTAATGATACTATAAATTTGTGTGAATTTGGATATAATTCATACAATTGCCAAACAATAAATCAGATAAAAAAGAGTAGCCCTTGTATAAAATGCTATCTACAACACCTGTGAGGGTGGTAGTTAATGATTTCCAAAAGGTTGCCAAACTGGATCAAGCACATGTGATGACCATAAACAACGACCTACAAACCCATGCAATATATAACAGAGGACTCAACCAGAGCACGGTAAGAAGTTAGTGATGGATGAATCAGATTACACAAGTGATCAAAAATCTGGATCTACAGTAACACGTAAATGCCAACAAAATAAACATATTGGCTTTGTTGGGAGTGCTAAAGATGTACCAAACATTAAAGCAAATCCAAGGAAAGCCTACTTATTTGTATCTCGTCTTCACTCAAACACTAAATCTGAGGCTTTAATATCACCCTTGAGCGATAAATTTCCAGAGGTGACTTGCAAGGAATTAACTTCAAAACATCCGGTATATCTGTCAAATGTGGCTGTTGCAATGAATTTCGAAATTTGGCCTGAAGGGACTTTTGTAAATCTGTTTTTTTCACAGAATTCTTGCAACAGAGAAATCTTAGCGATTATTGTTCCTAAATTGTCAAGGTCTGACAAATAAAAATGAATACATTATTGTGGATTTTTTAGCTGCACATAATAATATTGATATCATTTGCCTTTGTGAAACCTGGTGTAAAACAAATAATATTGACAATGTCACGTTTCCTGATTTTTATAAGGCGGTTAGTTTTTGTAGCGCACAATTTAAAGGTGGTGATATTGGAATTTGGTGCCGTAATGGTTTACACACTAAACCACTCCAGAAAGTATTGTATTGAGGAGGAATTTGAAATCGTTGGAACTTTGTACAAAAGTAATAATAAAACTTTTGTAATCCTATATTGTTACAGGTATCCTAATCATACTTTTCGTATTTCACAACAATATGTCAGATACTCAACCTTCTTTTTAAACCCAATTTAGTGTTTATACTTTCTGGGGACTTTAATATTGATCCTATTAGGGATGTTTCCATACTTCAATACTTTGACTAATCTTGTGCAGAGTTTTAACTTAAAGAACACTGTTGACTCCATTTTTTCTAATATGTGTTCTAAATCTGTTATCACTGTTGTTGATACTCATTTTTCAGATCATAGAGCTTTAGTATTTGACATTGTTCATAATCATCTGGATAAAACTCTTTGTGAAATAAAGAGTTTTTAATGAACATGATGTAGCAAATTTTCTTAACGATATTAGTAAAGAGAAATGGACTGATATTTATAAGTCAAATGATATAGATTCAGCTTTTAACTATTTTCATAATGCTTTTCTGTATTATTTTCATAAACTTTTTCCTCTAAAAAAATGTTCTATACGTCAGAACAATAGTTGGGTTAATGCTCAAATTAGAAAATCAAGTACAAATTTAAAAAAATCTTTTCGCTCTAACAAAAGATATTCATGAACTACATAAATCCTACCAGGAATGCAAAACAAGACATGCTATACTTATACGTGATACAAACAGGTCATTCTATCAAAATTTTCGTACGTTGTGGCTGGAAGGTTATTAAATTTCTCAGTAATAAAACTAAATCTAAGGAATTAAGTCAGGATTATTGACAGAGATTGCATTGTTATTGATCCTTGTGATGTCAATAGATTCAATGATTCTTTTATCAAATCTTCAACTAGGTTGATTAATCATATACCTAAGCTTAAATATACTGACACTATAACAATCAATAGTTCTATGTTCTTATTTTCTTTCACTTAAGACGAATTGTCTTCATTAATTCTCACGAAACTGAAAACCAAGGTCTCTGGTGGTTATTATGAAGTTCAGTCCTTTCTTATCATATGATGATGGAGCTTAATTAGCAAACCTTTTACATTAATGATGAATCTTCCATTTTTGCTTGGTCGGTTTCCAATAAAGTTAAAACTCACTAAAGTAATCCCCTTGTTTAAAAAAGGTGATACCTTTGTGTTTACGCCTTGCCTAATATAAATTAAAAGCATGCTCCTCTTATGTCTCGACTACGATTTGTTACTCGCGCATCGCCAAAGGTGAGCGCTGATTACAACCAATAAGATAAGAGGTCGACACAGCTCTCTCTTAGGACACAGTCCATTTTTAAATATCACATTCGCGCCGGTTTGTCGGCATTAATTATTAATTAATTAACAACGTGAGCACCTCTATTTCCCTTCCTTCACCAACCCTCTCCTGTCTAACCAATTATGTATTTAGTGGTGAGTGTAAAGTGATAATTGAACACGGGGTAAGTTTTTTATGCAACCACATTTTATTACACGTTTAATTTTTGTTATTATGAACCAGCCGTTCCGCTTAGGCGTGAACACTTTGTAATGGATAACTACAGGCCAATTGCTTTGTGTTCTGCATTTTCAAAAATCTTTGAATATTGTTTCTTAGATAGATTGCTAAAATTTCTATCTATTCATAACTTATTGGTGGAAAACCAATTTGGTTTTCTTCCTAAACTTGGTATCATGAATGCTGTTCATTAGTTCAGTGAGAAGGTTGTTGAATGAATTGATTCTGGCAAACTTGTGACGGGTTTTCTGTGACCAAAGCGAAGCATTCGATTGTGTTATACACTGGATTTTACTGTCAAAAGCTGAAAAATACTGCATTCGAGGTAAACCGTTAGAATAGCTTGCTTGCTTCCTATATGACAGAAAGCAATTTGTCTGTATACTATCTGCACAGAATGGGATTCGAAGCCCAGTCAATTCTACTATGTTGAGCAATAAGGTTGGGGTTCCACAAGGGTCTATCTTGGGACCAATATTACTTATCTTGTATATTAATGACATTCACACAAACACTGATTGTTCATTATGCATTTATGCCGATGACTCAACTGTTATAATGTCGAGTGACAAGATGCCGTCTTTAGAGGCTAGCATGCAATATCCTTTAAATAATTTACAAAATGGTTCAATAAGAATTATTTAAAGCCTGGATGTTTCTAAAACTAATACAATTAATTTTCACAATGACAACAGTAAAACTTTGAACACTAAAACTTATCTTAATGATTTGCGTTTCCAAAGTTGACTCAACTAAATTTTTGGGAGCGATTGTTGGTCAACACTTAAACTGGAAAGATCACTGTAAAAGTATATGCTCCAAATTAAGTTCTGTGTGTTATTTGTTAAGAAACCTTCGAACAGTTATGTCTCTCGATCAACTTATCCTAGTTATCACACTCAAGTGTATTCTAGGATAGTTATGGTATTTTCTTTAGAGGAGCATGTGCTGCTGCTAAAAACATTTTTCTATGTCAAAAAAGAGTAATTAGAAGCTCAATTGGTATTTCTCAAAACATCTCTTGCAGACCTTATTCTAAATTCTTACACTTATTAACTATGCCATCTATTCTTATTCTTGAACTAGCTTCATTTATTTTTGTAAATCAACTCACCATTCCTACTGGATCTAATTTTCACAATTATGACACAAGACAGAACTCTGCCATAAATTGACAAACTTTAAGTTTAGAATGGGAAGATCAACTCCTAGGTTTCTAGGTATACAAATTTTTAATAATCTTTCTAAAGAAATAAGATCTGCACAAAACTACAATTTTTTAGAAAGCAATTAAAAGAGTTTCTTTTAAGTAAGGCATGTTACAAGAATTTTTTAGTATACGAGTTTTAATGTAGCATCACTTGTCTTTTGGTGTTATTTAGTACTTTCAATTTCTCGTTTGTTAGTTATACTGCACTGTATTTATTTTATAGATTTTAATTGTACTGCTATTGACATTTTCTACGATGTGCTGTACATTTTTACAGAAATAAAATGATTAAGTTTGAGAGGTAGTGGTTCCCTTGATGACAAACAGCAGTTCGTTTCAAGTGACTCGAAGAAATCTTATTATGGAATTTTGTTATGAAAATTCAGTAATGTTTTCCAACCGACATTTGCAAAAGTGAGGCCGATTCAAGGATAAGACATTCATTTAAGTTGGTGAAAATTCTTAAACTACATTATACGTACCTACTGTTTGGTAAGTGTTACAATTATTTTGCCTAAAGATATTCTTTCTTGTTTTGTTTCTTCCAAGAATGTGAGAGTATAAAAACTAGTTTAAACTAATTAAATAACTTCACTTCTAAGCTCATAAAAAATCTAAATTATATACAGATAATGTACTATAGTTCAGATCTGAAAGATAAGCAAAATTTTTGCCAACAATGACTAAGAATTTTAACCACTGTTTTTAATTAGATAGAAATACAATAACTTCATTTCCTTTTAATAAAAAGTATACTTGATATATTTGTGTAAATATTCCCAAAAGAATGTAGTTTTCATTATTTAAAAGAAATAATAGAATTGTGATTTTTGTTGCCTGGTCTTGTGACTTCGGTAAGTAACAATGCTAAAAGTATGACAAACACCTGTCCATAAGTTCCCTGCAAAAGTGTAAGGTTAATGATGAAATTTATACTAAAAGTGATATCTTCCTCATAATAAGTAGAGCGCCCATGTTTGTTTGAGTACAGGAATACATGGTTAGTACAGAGACGCTTTGCATACTGTTCTTTTATACAGATATCTTGTTACTTAAATTTATATATAAGGTTCATTAGCCTAGAAGTATCTTTTCTTTACAGGTCCTATAACGAAAATATTACAACTTAAGTATTTCTACTTATAGTACGTTTAACGAACAGATTCAGTAAGCGCTCCTCCCACAAATAAGCGCCAAGTTTAAATAGGAATTTTGCATTGGTTGGCCGGGTTTACACGACCACTCAATAAATTTTTGTATTGCTAATCTACACATTTCAATTACTTTTTCAAACGTACTTCTAGTTACCGCAATGTATAAATCTGTTTGTTGTAAATTAGGCCTGTGCTCAGTTTGTACTGCGCAACTAAAGCATATCTTATTATTTTAATTACTGAATCTGTTCGTTAAACGCACTATAGATCTGTTAATTACCGTGTGGTTCCTACACTTTCTGGATGGTAGTCTTGATATACACTTGTTAAATTACCAAAGGCTTGTAAAATAAACATGCGAGTTTGAGAGATTTTAATTGTATATATTTAATTTATTATTTTTAATTAATTTATGTTATTGACCAATAGCAAGTTGTTTGCATATGTATACTGAAATAGGAATTTAGTTTGCATGAATAATCAAAAATGTTATGTTTCCGTTCGAAAGGTAAGATAAAAATACTAAGTTTTAAACTGTTAATGTGATGCTTTTAGAGAACTATGTGTCATTAAGAAAGACCCGCAATGTACTTTTCTTGGGTTTCAGGTCAATTAAAATCACTAAAGGTGAATTAAAATCAAACCATTTATTTTAACTTTTCAAGCGTTTCAAACTTAATTGCGAAATTATTTACATTTATATTATATTATTATTATTATTTATATTTATTTATAAAGATAACGATAATGACCTTTATAAAGAAAATGACCTTAAATTCAATATAAATGGTATTAATTTTGGAGGTTTTAGATTTTCTTCTAAATTTTCAAACCACTAACAAATAAATTAAAAACTCAGTAATCTACACAACAGTTACTAACACAGGACATTCTATTTAAAAATTTAAATAAAAATATGGGGTAAGGAGGGCTTTCAGTCAAAAACACTGTCAAGTGTCAAATTTTACCTTTTACCTAACTTCCAACGATTTTACATATTGAATGTTTGTATTGTTAAACAAATGTATTTTTAATTTATATCTGTAGCCTCGCTTTAGTAAGTAATATCATACCTTTATAATTTTACAGCATTACTATTTTTGTATATTTTAGTATCTTTGATAAAGGATTGTATGTATCCAAAAGTTTATGTTTTTAAAAAAGAGTACTCATTATTCCAGAAGACCTAAAACCTACAAAAATAATATAAAAATAATATATATATATATATATATATATATATATATGTATCATGCATGCATGCGTGCACACACACGCACACACATACATACACATCCTCGCATGCACGCACCCATGCATGCATGGACCCACTCACGTATGCACCCATGCACGCATGGACACATAGAGCATATTACCATGGTTTCTTATACTCTTATCCTTATTATATTTCAAGAATTTGTGACATAAATTTTAACATTTAAAAACAGGAGAATGTCCCACAAAACTCCAACTTCTCGCGCAATTTCATGGAGTGGGTATCAATGACAATCCGATTCTGCTGCAGAGGATAATTAGACCGGAATAAGGAAAAAAGTAAAGGATCTGTTTCTGCACACTTACATTTAAAGGTACTAGTAAAAGGGCCTGGTTCACTACCAGAAATGATATCAAACTCCCATGAATGTCAAACAGTTCATCCCATTACATATTATTTCAGCTATAATTTTTAGAGACTGACAGTACACGGATGTTCTTAAAATGTTTGTATTCCATTATATCCTATTGAACATTTTTACTTTTCTTTTTCTCTTATAATGTTACCTCACACCTCTAAGACCTTTACCCGAGTCTATGCGAATAGCCTTAAATTTTACAAACCAAGGTCTCAGGTTGGATACCTGACTTTATTAAGCTCTACCACAAGACTCTGAACTTCTCACGCTCCTATTCGTAGAGCATTCTTCTTCCTTGATGGTTTATATGGGGGTTGAAACTGGTGCTAAAAACGTTATGCAAGATCATAATACACATATACAATTATTATTTATATATTTATTGTTTACGCTAAAATATATCAAAATATACAAAATATCTACCACAAAAACTTTATTCTGAGTAAGTTTTGCTTTATAATTATGTCGCTGGTGGAAGGCAAAATAATCACAGATTTTTGGTCGTATGGAATGGTTTACAGCATTTTCATCCAGTCTATATATTACTTTGTCTTCATAAAGCTCTGTAATAGAAATATTGGATTTAGTACACTTGAGTTTTGTAAATATACTATATATACTATAAGGATGTTTCTAAATAAGCTGTAACACCTATAACATGCACTACACTAAGGATAAATTAGACGAGAATGAAAAATTAAGTAAATTTGGAGACAAATTAAAATATGGATGTACCCTTGTATGATAGATTTCGCGAATATTTAATGTTAATTAATCATGGTATTTCAAATTTTATTTCTACAAAAATAATTCACATAATAAAGTACAACATTATTCTTTTAAAAACATTGTATCGTAATATAATCCAGGATGATGACTTTTTATAAAACCACAAAGCAACCATTGGAATGTGCCCAGACACAGCGTATATAGTTTTCATAAATAATTACATTGTAATAAACTGCTGCACGACAATAACCTCACTATTAAGAGTAGACTAAAACTATACATTGTATTACTTAATGCTGATCATAAGTAATATATGACTTTATAGTAGGAGGAATACAATTAGTTAGATCAGATGGGAAAGAATTTGAAATTATCCACATTAGAAAACATTAAAATGTAGGTATACGAGATAAAGGGGAGTTGTTTGGGTGGTATCGGGACAAGTAAAATGTTAAGGTGAACGATACATAATTTCAAGATGACTAGATTTTCCCACAGAGAAATAACGTAACATACGACTTATTTTATTGTTTTGTTTGTAAAGGTAGGTAAATAGATTTTAATTCACGGCAGTCTGGATATAATATCGAGATGATCAAGGTACAAAGGAATTAGGAATTTTGATAGTTCAACCTTCTAACAATTGGGATTTGTTGGTATGTTTTTTGAGGAAGTTTCTGTTGTTGGATAATCTAAGAAATGGGTGCAAGAAAAACATTGGTGTTCGCAAATAGACTTAAACTTAAACTGAGTAATTATGAGCTTGTATGTTTATTATATCTATTGTTTGTATTTACGTAATAAGAAATTAAAGTTAAACTAATACTTGTATGGACTAATTAGCGACGGAATTGAGTATATTGATTTTAAAATAAATTTATTTGTGTAACTTAGAATTCGTTAAAGTATGGAACTTTATTATTTTGATTGGACAATGAAGGGATAAAAGAAAAGTTGGTATTTAACTGTTTTTTATTGGGATTTATAATGCTATATAATTTAATATGGAAAACAGAGAAAGCTTGGAGTGATAGTATTATTGCTGGATACGATTTAATGTTTTCTTTAGGTTTTCGTTTAGTGATACGATGTAATTTAATGATTTTAAAGATTTCTTTAATAATACCTGTCCAGAGTGAGTTTAAGAAATTTAGCGTTACTCAAGGGAGCATCATTGCTTTTAAACCAGAAGAGGTAAAGGAGACTAGTAGATGTAATGGATCCTCAAGAAGAGAGTACTGCCTCAACAAGAAGTTTTCTTAAATCAGGTCTTTCCTCACTGTCTGAAAATTACAGAAAATGTTCCGTGTAAAACTATTGATTATAAAGCCAGAAACCAGCGTATCATTGAGCTTGTTCATCGTGTTGAAGCCACTGCTGCAAGAACTAAGCAATATGTGGATGCGACAAGCCTGTATCCGATTTGAAGACGTTCATACAGTTTTTTTATAGATTTAGCATATATCTCTGATACGAGCACTTGAGATCAACTGAACATTGTTGACCCACATGTACATTTAAGCAAATAATGCACATCTTATTTTCGAAAATACATTTTTCCCTTTCACACATGCTAGAATTTTTAAATTGTTCGCACCTAAAAACTGGATTAACTATATGCTTGCAAAATTTACAATTGACTGAATTTGAATTTAATTTTGAGCCTTTTTTTCAATTTTTGTACGAAAAGATTTACTAGACTTTCGAACTGCAGTAGTTGTTTGCTATCGGTTTAAAATGTGTTTGCTTATTAAATATTCTACTATTATTTTTAGTTTTAACATCTGCTTTATGTAGCTCTGAGTTTATTGCCCGTCTGTCCAAAAATTTTAAAAGCTCTTTCAAATTAGCATTTGAATCGAGTTTTCTCTCGCTTTGGTAAACTCGATGTTTCAGACTTTGCTGTCAGTGGAGTAATTCAACAATGGAACGATCAAGAATGGCAAACTTTAGCTTTTTATTCCAAAAAAATTAACTAATGTCCAAACAAAATATTCAGTTTACGACCAAGAACTTTTGGCAATTAACCTAACTGTCAGAGTTTAAATACATGTTAAAGGGTACATATTTCATGATCTACACAACCTCTCACCTTCGCTTTGCAACAGAAATTAGAAAAATGTGCTCCTGGACAATTTAGATATCTGGATTGCGTAAGCCAATTTCAACACACATAAAATGCACTTCAGGAAAAGAAAATATAGTCGCATCCACACTCTCGAAAATGGATAGCATTGAATTCAAACAGCTATTCAATTCATAGTAAAACTATAAAGATTTCAAAGTCTCAGATAAAACAATTCAAGTTCAAGCTACAGACTGATAGAAATCTCGAACTTTGACCAAATAATTTTTTGTGACATTTCAGCAACGATAGTTTGCCCATTTGTAACAAAAGAATTATGAAAGAAGCTTTTGCCAGTAGTCACAACTTAGCACATCTGGGAATAAAGGCAACCACGAAGCTGGTAACCCAAAAATTTGTTTGGCCTGGAATCAAATTAGACTGCCGCACCTGGGCACAAAGTTGTATCCAATACCGAAGGGTCAAAGTCATACGACATGTGATGACAGAAACTCAAAATTTCAAACCACCATCTTCAAGATTCGAACATATCACCATAGACATTGTCGGACTATTACCCGTTTCAGAGGGACACCAATACATATTCACATGCATCGACCGCTTTATAATGGCCAGAGGCAATATGTCTGTAAAACATTGAAGACGAAAAGGTGTCCAAAGCATTCATAGAACAATAGATCGCACACATTGACGTACCACTCGAAGTCACAACTGTCAGTTTGAATTGCAACTCTTCAAACAATTACAAACCTTGATTGGATTTACGAGAATCCGCACAAAAGCATATCACTCATAGTCCTATGGCAAGGTAGAACGATTCCACCAACAACTAAAAGCTGCATCGACCTGCTAAGAAAGACCGAAAAATGGACAGAAGCATTACCTTTATTTCTACTCGGAATCTGAAATGCTTGAAAGGAACAATTAAATGCTACAGCTGCAAAGCTTGCATTATTACGTTTTAACCCACAGGCGATTTGGGAATCAATTACTACACATTAAGGAACGCTTGACCCTTATATAATAAACTTTATGATCTAGGCATGCAGGTTTCTACGCCAAAGTTATAACAAGTTTTACTTACATTTTCATTGAGTTTTCAGGGAGCCATTGTCCGGGTTTTCATCAAATTTTTGTCCCATGGTTATTTGAGTAGTTGTAGTGCTCTAAAAGCATAAGGTAGAGAGAGGATAGGGGGGGGATATGTCAATATATCAAAAAACATGCACTAAACAGCACTCCGAGCAAAACACAACCATTCTAATCAAGTCTTGATAATAAAGGGAAGTTTGTGTAAAATCCCTCACTCGTTTCAACACTGTGGTTCTTATTTCCATCACAGACTCCTTTAAATTGGCTGATGTGTTACAACCAATTGGAATAAAGAACCTCGATTCTTCAATAATACATGTTCAGTCATTTAACGAGATTAAAAAAATTACTGAAATAAGTTAAGCATACTACAACATGAAATTATAATAATGAAGCTGGTAAACTACAAACTAAACAGGACCTGATTCAAGAAACAAATGGAATTTCTTTAAGTTTTAGACAAAACAGTAAATTTAATGAATATAAAAAATTGCAAACTGGTTATCCAATAATTGAAAAATGTATGTTTCTGGTTAATTTACTGAACACGTTACAATGTTTGGTGAAATGCTACAGCTACCAGGAGAATGTCTTACAAGTTCGAGCATACCAATGAAACAAACACATTCTGACGAACTTGAAAACAAGTTACATTACCACTTTCAATGACTGCAACCAGTCCAAGGCACTAAGCATAGGGGCAGGCAAGCATTCGTATTCAAACAGTTGAAAACTCAAGCCACATTTTTCTACACTACGGAGGCAACAAAAAATGCTTTACAAAGTAATCTACATCGACAAACAGGACAAGAAACAACTGTTTCAATCAACAGGGGCAAACCAGCATATATGGACAGCAAACACTCAGAAACAGTCAACGTGAGTCCAAAGGAACCAAGTTGTACTCCTCCAACAACAACTACATGAAAGGTAGAAGATACACCTTCCAAAGAAAAATATGTTTTTATTGTTACTAACATAGTCACTAGAAATGGCGTATGTAGGAATGCAACCAACCATACTACTAACTTAACTGACCGATAAGCATGCAGCATGAAAACAAATAGCATGTATGCTTAAAACACCCTCAATCAATAGTGGACTCGTCCAACATCCCTCGAAATACAAATAGAACAGTCCGAATGTACAATACAAACAAATCCAGTGTAAAAGAAGCTCCAAACGCTAGAGCAAATCACTTCTTATTGTTCTCTCTTTAAGGTAATCATCAAACTTCTTGGAGGGAACTTAAGAATAGTGCAAAATGGAAGTCACCAACCTCCTCGTGTACTAAGTCCTTCAGATCATCTCATTATGGCCACCAAATCTAATGGGATAAAATGAAGTGAACTTTCACAAGTTTATAGATAGGATCCCGTCATCACTTGCACAGGTCCACTTCAGAAGCCATCACTGCATCAGGACCATCTCCTAGAGTATGTTATGCCAACAAGCATGCCAGGTTTGGGAACATTCTGCTATCAGCTCATTTCAATTCTACAAACCAAGGAAGCCACATATATGCTAGCAATTGTCCACCAGCTGCTAGGTACCAAAGTTTATGGACATCCGACTTCCACAAGGTGCTGTTTGCATTCAGAGCAACTTGCATCAGGGTTACTTACAACAATGAACATCTTCACCTAACACCACCATCATGAAGCTGTAACATAGAAACTGGCGTCGCCGTGGATCAATGTAGTAAGCGTAAGACTACGGATCCCAGGGTCCCGGGTTCAAATCCCGACACGGCCGACTGCTTGAAAAATGGCAGGTGAGCATTTTTCACAAAAATTACGCCCTCGTTCGGATGAGAGGTTAAATGGAGGTCCCGTGTGTGAGTGTTGTCACACACGTTAAAGATCCCTACCTTGCCGGAACGGCAAGAGTTCGGCAAAATTCTAAAATTTCCAGGCAACAAAAACTCGCCTCCTGGCCAATGTAGTACCTACAGGTGGAGCATTGGAAATGTAAATGAACTGTAACATAGAAACTCATCCTGCAACTTTACAAATAGTGTTTTCAGTTCTAGTGTTAAAGACATTTTGCAATTTAATTACGCACACAGACTTCTAAATATTTCCTCTGTGTGTCATGCCATTAATGCTAAGTTCATTTTAACTTGTAAATAAATGTAATATCTGTTGCTACAAAGCATTAACAAGGTATTCTTAGACAAGCAGAACACCAAAAATGCATTATGTCATCTAATAAATTTAGAAACCACCTCATTTAATCTGGACTATTAAGTACCTTGAAATATTATTATGGTGTGCTTATTATTATTATTTTATTTGTTATTTACAGTTGTTGCTTTGCTAATGGAAAAAACTTTAAAGTAGGTACATGTACTATACAATTGTTTTCAAAAAAATTGTAACCTTGCATCGCATTATCAGAATGTCAATAGTAACCATGCAACAAAATTGAACCATATTTTAGGTCATAACCAAATACTATTTATGTATAAATCCTAGTAATTTGCATAAACGATTAACGTTAATTTTACATACCCCTTCAGCAACTGTACGTAGTTTCTTTGAAGCAGATGTTCCAGTTGTTTCCACCATGGAATAAAAAATACTATCAGTGTGTTGCAATAAATTAAATGGATGGTCATATTCTATCACTCTTCCAGCATCCATAACTAAAATTCGATCAGAATCCATTACTGTATGTAGTCGATGAGCAACAGTAATAACAGTACAATCTGAAAACTTTTTTCTAATGGTGTTTTGAATAAGTTCATCAGTATGAGGATCAACGTTAGCTGTGGCCTCGTCCATAACTAAAATTTTGTTATTCTTAATAATAGCTCTTGCCAAGCAAACTAACTGTCGCTGTCCTATGCTAAAGTTACTTCCACCCTCAGATACAACTGTACCCAAACCATGAGATCCCATCTCATCTTTCAGCTCTACCTCCTCTAAAGCATTCCATAATATATCATCACTGTATTCCTCAAACGGGTCTAAATTTTTTCTCATTGTGCCTGAAAATAAAACTGGTATTTGTGGTATAATTGATATCTTTGCACGCAATGTTTCTAAAGGTATTTGTGTTGTATCCACATCATCTATGATAATAGTTCCTTCAATTTCAAACAGCTGAAATAGTGCAATTATTGTTGATGATTTTCCAGCTCCAGTACGTCCAACAACTCCAATTTTTTCACCTGAATTAATTACAAAGTTTAATTCTCGAAGAACACATGATTCATTTGAATCGTATCTCAGTGACACATTTTTGAAGATAATTTTTCCAAATTCAGGCCAATTGAGGGGCAAATTTAAGGCAGGAGGACGTACTGGTTCAGTTTCAATTTTTGTATACTCTAATACACGTTCAACTGAGATCATATTATTTTCCACTTCGCTCAACATTCGCATACCCCATTGAAGAGTCCCGGTTAAACTTAAGTATTGAGTGAGTATCAGACCAATATCACCACCATACGATGATTCTATAATTTACTATCAATTTTTATGTACGGATTTAAAATAGTATTTACCTTTACTGAGCATCACAAAACTGATGGTTAAGATCGAAATAAAAGTGGTACAAATCATATCTATCCAAAACCCAAAGGCTCTACTGGAAGCAATAGTTAAGTACCAGGCTGCACTGTGGTAGTTTTGATGAGCATCAAACTCACGAATCAACAGTTTTTCTGCTGTAAATGCTCGAATTGTAGAAATCCCATCTATTGTAGCGGTAAGATGATTAAAAATAGGACTACGAGCTAAAAATAAAATAATTATTTAATACACGCAATAGATTTGATGTTTACTTATTCCCTCAATCCGCTTGATATCTCTACTTGTTGTTATATATACTAATCTTATAAAGTAAAAAAACACCAATAAAACAGAAACTGGTAGCAATAGCCACGGTTTTACTATACTTGTAACAATTATAGTACCCAAAAATATTAAAGCATGCTGAAAGACAAGTTTTAGTAATAGAATTATACTTTCAAGTTTACCTGAAGAACATCAATTAATATAAAAGGCAGATATTCGTCAATAATACCAACATCCTTTGAAAATCTATTTAGGATACGCCCTACTGGATTATTGTTAAAAAACCTCATCGTTGCATATGAAATTTTACTAAATATCGAATCATGCATATTAACAGATGCACGCATAAAAAACAAAAAGAAGAATACAGAATGCCCAAATGCCAATAAAATGGTTGTTAAAGTTAGTCCTGAATATGTATAAATTATATTTTTTCTGTCAAACGTCAAATTGTTTTCAAAAAGGTTTTCTTTTAATGTACTTTCATTAGTATAAACAACATCTTGCTCTAAATTAATCCTACAAAAGAAGTGCAGTTTTTATTTGCATTACAACACACTTACCAGTAACGAACAAAAAAGTCACCTGCATTTCCAGAAGCCTGAGCTGCAACGCATATAAATGCCAATAAAATCATGGTAAAATAATTTCCTCCTGCGCGGAAATATGAAAAATAGGTGGCAGCGCTAATCTTTCCACTCTCAAATTTTTCCTTATAAATATCTTCAGGTATTAGTAATTCTTCATAGCGGTCCAAGGACAATTCGGAATTTTGTCTAGATCTTGCTTTTCTTTTTTCAGCTTCTTCTTCATCAATAGTACTAAACTCTTGTAGAAGTTTGCTAAAATCTAATCCACTATTCTGCAATTCTTTATAACTGCCATCTCCAACAATTTTCCCTTTTTTTAAAATTATAATTTTATTTGCATTCTTTAGGTACTGAAGTTGATGAGTGACTAGCACACAAATCTTATCGTTCAAGAATCTTGTTATACAGTCATCATATAGTTTTTTCCCAACTTTTGTATCAACGGCTGATAGAGGATCATCTAGAAGATAAATATCAGCCCGCTTATAAATACATCGGGCTAAATTAATTCTAGCCTTTTGACCTCCACTGAGAGAGTTTCCCCTTTCACCCACAATTGTTTGATCACCGTGTGGAAGTAATCTCAAATCGGATTGCAATGCACAAACTTTAAGGATAGTTTTGTAGCGATCTTCTTCATAAGGTGCCCCAAACAGGATATTTTGACGAACACTTGCTGAAAACAGCCATGCCTCCTGACATGCATAGGACAATACACCTTCCGTTTCTAAATAACCACTATTTACTGGTAATTCTTTTAAAATAGTATTTAAAATACTGCTTTTGCCAGAACCAACTGCACCAATTATAGCAATTAGCTGACCTTGTGTAATATTCAGATTGATATCAGTTAATGTATTTTCTGTAGATTCGTTATCCCATTTCGTACACACTGATTTTAGAAAAATTCTTGGCTGAGCAACTTTTTCAGTTAACTCATTCTCTGATTTAATTAATAATTGACTTTCCCCATTTACTATTCCATTGAGAGCAACTGATTTATTAGTAGAAGGATGCAATTCCTCCAATATCAAAAACTCCTGCAGTCTATTTATAGTAGTTATAATTTCACCAACACGAGCTATGCTAAATGAAAATAGCCGTGTTACAGATTCACGCATTAAGGCATAAATTAATGTTACAGTATAAGCAGTATTAGCTGTAATGTGTCTTCCTAAATATATAAATACCACAATACTGATGAAAATAGAAGTTCGAGCGACAAACAACTCCAATGAGAACATAATCGCTTCTAGATAATAATGAACTCGAATTGATTTTATTTCGAACCTGAAAATATTTATTAGAAATGCATTAAATCGTATATAATAACAGTCAACCTTCGAGCTGCCGATACTATTTTAGCAAATGGTTTTTCCCATGTATACATTTTGATAGCTTGCATTCCAGATAAAACTTCATCCATAAGATTAACTCTTTTATCTGTTCTCATCGCTGTATTGAACCTTACTTGAGAATTTCGTTTTCCAACATAAACTGCAATTATAAAAAAACTTTTCGAACACAGTACGTTATTAAGAAATATTCATAGCAAAAATTACAAAGAATGCTAGTTCCTTTCTTATAGTATTACAAAATAAGAAGCTTTCTAATGGCGCTATTGGTGATTACAAACTAAATAGAAATGTATTCATGCAATTTCAGAACGTTATTTATAATTAATGCACTTTTCCTTCATTAACAATAGATGTATAGTAACCACAGAGTCAGTTATTTTGATCGGCAGGAGAACTACTTTGATTTCTAAATCCCAAAAATAGCATTTAATAATGTAATTTTCCAATTCAACATAAATCAACAATACCATAGAGATGTTATCACTACTACAAATATAGAAATGAAACAATATGTAAGTTAGGAAACTGTTAGATTAGTTTACACTCTATATTAATACATTTTAGCAACATTTTGGGTTTCAAAAATTTTATTTGTGCAGGTTATTTCACAGGTTGTTCGCACCATTGGTTTGTCTGGGATCAACATTTAACTTCTTAATTTTTCCATACTTGCAACATATGAACTTTTGCTATATACTCACCGTTTTTTGTTGTTATGTTTTAAGTAAATTACCTCGTACGTGCCTTTTTATTTATTGGATAACCAAGTTCCGCCTCATATCTATTAAATCCATTGTAATTTGTATAGAAGTAAAGGAATTCCTTTTGTTTTCTAAATCCGACATTGGTTATTTATTAAATTATTATTTACATTGTAAAAATAAAACGGTTTGGACATGCATAACTACATTAAGCTATTCGCAGGGATTTTAATCGGTCTCTGAAAAATAATGTTAACACGCGCTCTTGAAGTGACGTCGTTCTCTATTTTAATTGGACGTAAAACATCATCCGGTTTGAATAATTCAAATCCTGCAAGCGACGAAAAAAGTTACATGGACATTTTTAGTGCCAGACTTAATGGAAGCACTTGTGCTTTTTCAAGAGAGAGCTGCTACGTTTTGTTTCAATGTAGTGCTCGAGTTTCTCATTTCTACCTTCTTAAATTTTCCTAATGGGGCAATAAGCGATAATTGGCAGGCAACAACATTATACAATCTGCAGAAGACTGAGTCACCATGCCACTTTATAACTATTAGAAACTATCAAAATTTGCACAGTTGAACCTTAATAATTAATTAAAAGGTCGGGGTTGAGAGTAACAAGGTTTGTTGTCATAGAACTATTGCAAGTATAAGTATCACATAAAAGCGGCATTTTTTACGTATGCAGCAGTGCAGAACCCATAGTATTGGTATCTGTTTAAATGTTAGGTGGCAGGTCTGCGCTTGCCTATTATGATAACTTCGCTGGTATATTTTGTTCTGTTAATACTATATTTGACATTGCATCGTAACCTTTTCAGACGTGATATAGAGGGTAGGTGTACTACAAAGTATAAGATAAATATACTTTGGCGGAGCTAGCATCGGCCTTTAGGGCTGTGGAGTTTACAAAAGACTGATCTCAGGGGAAGGAAGCAGAGAAATTGGAAGTAATACGTAAGTGAAGGCAAGAAAGCTATTCAACTTTTATATTGAAATTTCGGTCAACAGTTGAACAAATATTTCTATAACATGAGACGACTACTAGTCAGAAAATCACAATCTTAATGTTACGTTTCATAAACACTTGTACAAAGTTTTTTTGTAAAGACAAATAAGATAGTTATATTTAATTTTAAGCTATATATTAAGGAAGCTTTTACCCATAGAAAATTTCATGAAATCTGGTATGTTTACACAGTAATTTAATTTAAATAGTAATAAATATTCTTTAGCATATTTTAACTATATGTCAGATAAGCAAAAGGCAAAATAATATTGTGAATACTCACATAGGCAATTTAGATATTAATAAGATAATAAGACAAGATACTGTTGTGAATACTCATATAGGAAATTTAGATATTAATAAGACAATAAGATGAGATACTGTTGTGAATACACACTTAGATAATTTAGATATTTTTAATAGATAGGTTAAAATATTACTATCGTTGACACGAAATAAAAACACAGCTAAACTCATACCTGAGACAAGAAACATCCCAGTAGTTGTTTGAGTTGCAACTGGCATTCAGCAGGATAAGCATTTGCCGCCACCAAATAAAGTTTTTGAAATAGATGGATATCTGGTCCACCAAATAGTTGCAATGAAAAACTATTTGATTCTATCAAAAGACATTCCGGCTTCAGTTGCTTTTTATGTTGCAGAGGTAAAAGACATCCAGAGTTTAAGACAAATTCAAAACGTATACGATATGTTGCATTTATATATACTTCTTGGAACACTATGCTTTTAGACAGAAAAATATATACATAGCTAACCGCATGGCAATTCAAAGACAAATTAAGTACCTCTGCACCTGCAGACTTGAAGACAGTGAAAGCCGAATTTATATCAATCTTTCTGATAACTTAAAACAAACAAGGAGCAATCATGGAAGTGTTAAGGTAAGGAGAAATAGATGGATGACGTTTCTGACATGGGTCCAGATCCACACTAGTCGTGCCTTGAAAGAAGAATCAACCAATCAGAAAATTATAGTAAACGTATTTATTTATACAACGTAAATAATAAAATCGTGCATAAAGATCTGGATCTAGTTTTACTTTCTGGAACAAGACTACACGTAAATATATATTTAGAATCAAAGTTAATTTCAAGAAATAATAAAATATGTCTTTAGAGTAAAGTAAGCACAAGTATTTTATAAAGTGCGAAGCACGTTGTAACATTGCCAGGCTTCAGCCAATTGCCATGGTTCAACATTCTAGAAAAATTGAAATTTTAGTTCCATTTCAGTCAAATAGTAAGAACGAATATGTAGTTTCAAAAAGTGTCTGTGAAATGCCACAAATGTTTTAAAACAATGCACCTGTTAACGACTAGAAAAACAAAAATGTATACATAAATGAGTGAGGGACTTCAAGTTCATCAAAACATACCGTAGATAGTGATCACTCAGCACAAGCTAACAATCGGTATGAGTTAGAGACCGGCTACGATTCAGATAATCCAATTGTCAAAAACAGACTATAACTCTCCACATGGTAAAAGTCTTTCTAATTATAAATATCTAGAACATACAGATATTAAAAGAAACATTGATTTAGAAAGATAATCATCATAGACACAAAATTGGTACAAAATGAAGGCGAGCAGGACCAAATTTTTGAAATTGATATATATGTTTATATATTGCTATGGCAACGCCTTGCTTTGGGGCGTTACTAAAAGGGTCACATGAAAGGCTCCACGTTGAACGCCACTAAAAGAGTGCTGTGACAACCTCGCGTTGTGAGCGTCACTAAAAGAGTGATATGAAAATGACCTCGCGTTGTGATACAAATACAGCAATTTGTAAAACTTCAAATTATTCACCTACCTTCCTTTTTAACTTTGCCTGGCTAGCTCAACGGAATTGACGAAGTTTTCAAAATTAAATCAAACATAGCAATATCTCAAAGCATTTATACAGTATGAAATATATTCTCTTATACAAAAGCATTTACAACATCGTTTCTTTCAAACATAAAATATTTCTAAGAAGTAATTATTATAAACAAATTGTTCTTTACCTTATTTTAAATTTACAGAACTGCATTTTTTTATGGATGATTTACCCGGTTATGTTTATTGCCACGCTTGTAAGGTTTGTTTGGCAAAAAAAATCCTTTACAGATTATCTATTAAAAGGTTTAGAGTGTTTCAAACTCTGAACACAAACTTTCCTGATAAAACTCATTTATCAAAAAAATATATGATTAACACTTAGTATTCTACCTTAAATTAGATATAAATACTCCAATATCCGTTTAAATTAAATCTAAAAGTAGTACTTGCAGAATTCACAAATAGGCTCCTCGTAATTGAATATCCCCTTACTTTAAATTGACGTCAACTCAGCTTACAAGATTTTTCATATCTAAAATCTTCGTTTCAAACAGCAGTTACCAAAGTACATTTTTGGTTAAATCTTTTTTTCAATTATTTAATCAAATTTTTTAAATAGCTTTATCTTGAAGAATTTTCCGTGTTGCAATTAATAAATTTAATTTTTTTTAATGTAATTTGCGTTTAAAACATCACTTCTATATACTGCCACCCCTTTTCCGATCTCCCAGAGAAAAGGCAGTCGCCAGACACGGTGGAATAGGATGAGGTTTCCCCGCTAACTCGATTTGGCTGGGTCGTGGGTCATGGAGACCAAACTTGAAGCCAATAACTGGTGTTAAGATAATTTTGGGCGCCAGAAGACTGCCTGGAAACCCTAAAGCTCAAAATATTGAAAATGAAGTCTTCAATCATTCTCATACAAAAAATGCCTAGCAACGACGACTCATAGGTATCCAGGGAGCAATAATTATTAAAGCTCAAAATAACACTATGTATATTATCCTCTTAATTTTTAACAGTTTCAGAACTTACTAACCGTCCTATCAATCCCTGTGTATATATTGGATCAATAACACTTTATACCAATCAATAATATTAATTCACGCAAGGTAAAATCTTGGAGAACTTGTATAAAAATTTACCTTTACCTTTGCTTTTGTAGGTAATAGTCTTTACAAAAAAATGCTATTCGTGACCTGTTTTTTGTGTACACATAAACCAGTAAATTATCTTACGAACAAACCCGATCTTGGAACAACTTTCCAATATAAACCTTTTACAAAAGGGAAAGCCTTGACGCTTTAAATAAATGTTATAGTGCAAAATCTTAGCTATAAATTTGATGTTATTTTCAATTTCATAAATAAAATTAACGGACTTTACAAAACTGCAAAATTAAGTATTTGCATAACTTACTACCTCCAGATTACTATTTATAAAGGACATAAAAATACGAAATCCTTCCAAATTAAAATGCCTGCACGGATAACGCCAAATAACCATCAAATTCCGTAATGTTCATAACTGAATATGATTCATCCATTTAAATTAAAAGTTGAAATTCTCCGGGTTTAATCGCTCATACGATAACCAACGTGTGATACGGTACTCTTCAAGCACAACAGCCGGAAATCCTAAACATCTGTCCAGCATGAACTAAATTTACCCATAACAGATACGACAAAACTAATAACGAGAATAAGAGCGAAGATAAGAATCCCTAAAGGAATAAAAATTAGTTAAATGTATTTAATATGTTAACTTACGATTCGTGTTTACTCAACAACACGACTATAAGCTTCCTTAAAAATTACAGCAAAACCAATTTGCTAAACGACCATATGCCTATTTTTATCAATCCAGACCAGATATCTGTTTAACAGTGAAAACCCATGCACCAGCCAAAATTCTATATAAATATTTTCACCGTAAATAAAGTGTACGAAGATCCACCAAAAGTTTAGGATTATAAATTGTACGGCCGCTATGCCAAATCCATTATTCCGTAGCACCTTGCAAAAATGGCGTATGTACTTTCAACTTACGTTGTTCACGATCGAAGACAAAGTTCTGTCGTGTCGCCGATAATGTAAAGAGTAGGGACTACAACCTGTACCACTCTTTAATTAGTAACCAATCAATTTAAATCATTTAATAAACAATAGAGAAATGCTTGACAACTTAAATTAATATAGATTTGTACAAGAGGAAAATTTATATACAGAGCGTTTATTAAAGATGCGCTCGACAATACAAAAATAGTAAGTGTTGAAAGGAAAGAAAATCAACACGTTACAATACATAATAATTATTAGATTAAGGTCTTCAAATATCATCCTCGCAAAGCAACAGTTCGCGACTTAAAATAACATTTCGCGATCGAATCTAAGGATCGACTGCATCTAATGAACGAATCTACTATATGAACGACTTAAATGAATCCCGTTTTTAATAAACGCTTCCTTATATACACGAATTTATCTGTTTCTAGAAGGTTGTAAAACGTGCATGATTTCATTCTAAATAATAAACGCCTATCTTACATAATTTTCTTGGAAATCCTCATTAGCTTTCAAATTTATTAAGTTTGATTACCTTGTTATCTGGCTCCAGTTATCCGTGACGCGCGCTGTTCGTCCTGCTCCCACATACATTATTATTGTGGCGTATCACGTCTCTCAAACAGTGAATGCGAAAATTATAAATAATTTTTATTAGTTGTTCCAGGGATTTTGCAGGTTTTTTCGTGTTCCGGCCTCTTCTAGGAATAAACGATTATTCATTAATTAGTTTATTTATGTAGTTCTAAATACCCATGACTCATTATTTTATATTCTAGAAAATTCTTTATTTAAAATAAATTTCTGTAATCCACAGGGAAATTAATTTAAACTTTAATTGCTTTTTAATGCACAAGGAGATGCATTTTATAGAAAAGATTTGCATTTAACATCAAAACGTGTTTTAATACACCTATTAAGGTTAGAATTGGAGTTTCTATTAACAAGATTGTAGTCTTTTTATGCTAAATGCGTAAATCTAGTACTATTCTACGCTATTTACAATAAATGAAATGCATTTTTATCAAAAATGTATTGGTAGTTAATAAGTGAAAATAAATGGCTTTGTCTTAAAACGAAGCGTTTTGCGGTATCTTACAATTAATTATTTTTACATATGCAACTTACGTTACTTGGCTACGTATTTACAATATGCTTATATCATACAGGGTGATTATTTATATACGAGGAATTGAATTTTTCGCTTGTACATCAATGAATAAAAGTACGCTTGTATAGTACAGGGAGTAATCATGAATATACGAAAATTTTTAATTTTCCAGATTATATTATATTTTAGTGGGATTTATTTGTAGAATTTTGGTTTTAATGACCTCTCGTGACCCCTTATCACGTCAATATATATATATATATATATATATATATATAATCTAATTAACGGACGTAAAAGTTAATGTAGATAAAGTTCTTGATCTTCAAGTTTTGGGATGATATCGTCCCAAAATAAAGCAACTTAAAGGTTAATCATTTAATCAAACTCAACGCTTCAGATTATTTAAATCTTGTGGCAAAGTTACTTTGCCAAAAGACACCTTTTGGCTTCAATGGGCTGGTCAGTCTGCTAGTTCAGAAGTAACTTTACATACTCGTTACACTTTAACTTGTCTACTTAATATTATCATTCTTATATTTATTATTATTTTTATTTTTAATATTTTTATTATTTATTTTCTTTTCTTGTCCTGATGAAGCCCATTACAAAAATGGGCGAAACGTCAGTCTTGGTTTATAAAATGACACGGTCCCAACCCGGAACCATAAATATTTATAATGACTCCGGCCGTGTAAGCCTCCGACAATATTACATTAAAATGGTTTCAAAAATTGAGAACTACTGCAAGATAGTGTTTTTTTAAAATTTAAATAAAAGCATATGCGTGATTGGAATGGCAATTCTGATTGTATTTAATGGAAAATTTTTAATGGTTTGAACAATTTGGAGATGAATGGATGACTACGGGATAAACAGAGGCAAGAACAATGACCTGTACAATTTACACAGTAAAATAAGATTACATTGTTTTAAAATTTTAAAGAAGACATCTCTATTTATTAGTCAAGTTCCATGATAAGAGTATTCTTGAGTGTTAGTATTTGAAAGTAGAGTAGAGTGTGTACAAGTTTGATAATTCGATTCAGAGGTGGCAATCTGTGGTCAGGTTTGCTATTATATGAAAAAAATTATTAAACGTAACTGATCAGATACGTTCAAATCAGATTTTAATGGGTGGATATTGAGCTATCTATCTTATCTTGACAAATTTTGTATTTTGTATTTAGTTAAGGAGATACTAGTGAATGAAATTAAGGAGTGCTCAGCCTGATTATGAAAGAGATTTTGGACTCTCTTTTTAGTACAAGTGATTGATTATTCAGAAGTTATATATTTTTTTGCTAGATTTAAGATATTGTTTGCAAGGCAAAGCCCTTGTGGCAGTTTTTGGATTCCAATTTTAGATTTCAATATTTGTATGAAAGGTTTTTTAGGGGTTATATGTAGACAATTGTTTATTAGAGAAAAGCTGTTATGGATGTAGCAATTGTTATATGAAAGATTGTTTGTTAAAAAATATTTCATGTCATTAAAAAACGGATGTATGATTCTTGTGGTTTTATTTAAATTGAGCTAGCAAAAAAATAATTAGGGCAACACTTTTATTAACCACTACATTCCATATAAACTTTTATTGGTTCCCAACGTCGGAGATCTTCAGCCCATAACACTTTTATCGACGCCAAACCTAGGGTTCATTTAGATCATCTTCAGTTCCTGTTTATATGCTAAAACAAAATCAATACGTCTTATTTTAGATCCTTCCGGTTCTATTTCGAAGCACGACACACCCGAATGATGTAATATTTACGCCGATTTGACGGTGTTAATGAGCTAATTAGAGTAAAGCTATGATTTATGATTCTCTTGAAGTGTTGTCTATTGTTTTCTAATACACGAAATCAATGGGCGCGGTCTCCTTTTCTCTGTAATACGCAACGCTATTAAACCGCGTTATCTTAATCTATTTTATGGCTTTTTGATAATGAAGAGTTTCTTTGTATTGGGGCCTTTGTTCATCGTTACTAATAATTGGTTTTTAGGATATTTCTTAGTAAAGTGACGAATTCGCTTATTAATAACGAAAATTCTGGAATTTAGAATACAGGTTAAAATTCATAAAGTATTTTTAACAAAAATAAATATTTTATTTTTGAAATATTTATACACGGAAGTCAATTACATAATTAAAGCTGGCAATTGCAATATTAATGATTGTAAATGCAATTTACCTTTCAGTAATGCAGCGTATTACGTTTTCAATAAGTAACGCGCATATCTTAAAAACGATAGCTTACCATCTAAGTTATTTTTAATATTTACAGAATAATTATTTATAAATGAATGGCTTGTGTATTTACATTTTAAAATAAAAGCTAGTTATACGCTATCTCTCGAGAATTATTTACACAAACGGCTTAAAGTTAGGCTTTTTAAGTTTAGGATCTTTTCACACCTGCAATAAATTCAATACACGGGATTTAATTACATAATTAATAAGGGCTTCTTTTTCTGTACTAATACGCTTATATTTATATATGGTAGAGAAATTGAATATTGGCACATTTTAATTTTTCCCGTTTTTTTCTCTTTGGGTGGAATTTTTCATAGAATTTGGCATTCAATGACCTCTCGTGATCTCATTATCACATCAATATATATATATATATATATATATATATATATATATTGCCGTGGAGGTTACAAAAAATCGGAAACGAAGCTGGGGCATTAAGCTTTCACCTGAGTAAACATAATAAATTAAAAAAATTTCTTACCCCTTTTATTTCGCCTTCAAATTCCTTCAGCTTCCCTGGCTAGCTCAGCTGTGCCTCTTCTCGAATACCTAAATATACAGACATATCTCTTTCACACTCGCACACCATTGATTAAAACTACCAAATAATACCACAACCATACAATCTTTTATTTACACCTATTAACAGATAAATTATATTCACATGTGTTAAAACAGATTGATACAATAATTATAAAACTCAAATTATGGTATGTTTTAAAGTCCTTGATTTTTCTAATGATTTTTAAACAAATTCAATGAGATATGAGTAGATGGGCCCCACATGTTACCCTAAATTGACTTCACATTGGAGTATGGTGAGCTCATTATAACCCAGTTCAGTTTGTATATGCCTTTTAAACCTTGCATAAATTAAAACTAAAATTTACAGACCCGTTTACCCTTTACAATTCAATTTTTATCCTGACTAAATTTTGGATGTTCCAAATACACCCTTTTTCAATATTTAAACCTCAGTAAATTGTCCAGTACATGTATCTTTTACAATAAGTTTTTACAACCATAAATATGCCACCAAAAAAAAATTAACCACAGCACAAAATTTCACAAATGTTTATAAAACAACAGAAATTTCAAATAAATTACCTGGAGAATTCTTCAGGCTTCTTCCCCGTCGGAGATGAGTGCCAGAACACCCCTCTTAATGTCTCCATTTGCTGTGCTGCTCAGCAGATCCACAGGCCTCTACCATCTGCTACCTCTGCAAGCTATGCGCCTCGTTTCACAGTACCATTTCATGTATCAAGCATACAAACTCGATTACTTGTGGTGCTTACCCCCATATATCATGCTTCCATTTAACGATTTTTGTGTTGTAGTAGCCGGACCTTTATTAATTTAATACGCACTACTCGTACTTCACGTCAATAATTAGAGGTCCGCTACTACTGTTTTATACCTGCAACCACTATATTTACGGTAACATAATCACATACATAAAATACTCACAGAAAACTTTACTGTTATGGTGGTCTGAATCGGCATTCAGCACTTTATCGAAGTAAAGGAAAATAGAAGAGAAGAGAACGTTAATAACCTAGGTCGGATATTTATATCCTTTTTAAACCCCCCTAGTGGACGCGCTTCCTGCAAAAAGCTTATTTTCAAAACGAATTCTACAAATTTTGAATATAAGTCTCTAAATTAGTAAAATTTGTTCCGTGCTACGTGCTGTATACTCCGAATTCGCTTTCAACCTTCGCGTGTGCGTACGTTCGGAAAACTGTCTGCTTTCAACCAATGACAAAATTCTCTGCCGTCACAAACTCCGCCTAAGTTCTATTTATCTGTTCTAAGCATGTTTGTTGTCTCGTTCAAAACCCCACCTGAGTTACAGAAAATCGATATTGTTGACTGCTTGTATACCCCTACATAAAAATAACTGCGTAGCAAACGAATCCGTAACTTTCAGTAAACAATTGATTCCATTACTAAAGAGAAACTAAATGAAAATCAAATACCCCCAATATCTAGGTAGCATTGCAAGTTTTTCCTGGGTTTTCCTTGCGATATTAACATGAAATACAGCCTACATACATGATTTCTATTTATAAAGACGATAACTAATTACATACCAAAAAGCATATTAACAACCCCCGTAAAACAACATTGGTATCTGACAAGTGTAAACCCGCCTTAGGGTCGCCTCAGAATCATATAAAATATTCGTAGAGCAACATTGGTATCTGACAAGTGTAAACTCGTCATTGGATCGCCTCAGAACCATGTTAAAATCTAGCAAAGAGGTAGCCTAAATGATAATGAGTTTTCCTTCTCAAGATAAATATAAAAAAACTAAGCCTTACAGTAACGTATTTGCACACTTCTTTAATAACCATCCTTTTAACAGTAAAAATAGACACATGTTAAAAAATGTTTTCCAATCCTCAAGTTATGAAATTTAACTATATAAAAATTAATCAGCTAATTTAACGTTAAGCGTATTGGCTACCTCAAAGTCACTCCCAGGGCGCAAAACAAATTGAAGGCACTCATTCTTCTAAACGTTTAAATTTTTATCTCATGTATTCAAACCAAATATATCAAACATTAATAAATCAAAGTCATCTTCAATTTATGTCATAAATGTCAAACTTGAAGAATTTTATTATGTTGACGACCTAGGTCATGGATCGAAAGGTAAATAAAGACGATTTGAACAACTAGGAGTGGTTTAATTCTCAAAGATCAAGAAAAATACAATAAACATAGAAGAGTATTTGAATATAGATGATTTGTAGTTATTCTTCATGTGCACACTGTTCTTAAATATTTTTATTCTAAATCTGCGAATATAAATGATTCAGATGCTTTAGATTTCTCACTTCATTAATACTAAATTGGTGGTATCTATGAAAAGGCATTGCTTATTTATTAATATATATAAGGTCAAATACCATAATAGTTCATGTACATAACTTTAAATTGATAAACTTTCAAAAATTAACCTTTGTCTCATCTAATTTTCTTTAACAAGATACAATTTCGTTCCTAACAGATAAAATTAATAGCTGCAAGTACAATAATCAAATATTGTATATTTGAATCATTTTAACAAGATTAAAGCATGAAACGAAATCACTGAAAATAATTCTTTGTTGATCAAAGTTAATGAAGCAAATTATTTGCATTTCCCTAACCTTGACAAAATATACATTATTAGAAATTTTGTAGTTAAAAGAAACACACAAAATTGCAATATACAACATTTTATACTATTTACGATTATAATAATAATTAGATTAACATACTTTTAAATCAACAAATGTCAAGATTTATGAAAATTAGCAAAATTGCAAGATAAGGTTGCCAATAAAATTAAATAACAGATAAAAATTGTTCTGAAGATAACGGTTGAGATCAAATTAAAATTAAAATTTTTAAAAAGTAGTAAGTAAGCTAACGTGTGTGATGAACACATTAAAAGGTATTTCCACGTTCAACACATTTTTATCGAAGATTTTATGTTATAATCTATCGAATTCAGTGATAAATATAATACCGATGTAGTTTAATAGGCTACAAATTAAATATAAAGTACAGAATATTCCTTTAACATTGCATAAAATTTTTTAAGGAGCTTTTTCTTATCTTCCATATAATCCTTTTTCCAAAAATGTCTTCTATGAGGGCTACTCGTCGTTAAAGGAGTAGGATAAAATTAAGTTTCTAATTTATTTCTCAATCTTGAAGAAACGTAGAAGAATAAAAGTTGAAAAATGGTTTTGCCTATTGAAACACATTGCGTTATGCTAGTTATAGATTAGATAAGAAAACAAACATTTTAATTCGACAGAATAAATATAAACGCACCTTGTATGATAGATTTCACAAATAATTAATCTTAATTAAACATGATACTTCAATTCTTTTGTTTTTAGAAAACATAACTTCAAATAGGACAGTTAGTATAATTAAAGCAATTAAAAAATTGAATTTTCTTAAAATCACTTACTACAATTTAATGTAATCCCAAGACAAAGCATTGGTCATTCACTAGAATAAACGTCGCGACAATATAAACCACTGAAATAACAAATGCTATAAAATCATACAATGTAATAAGTATGTAATGCAGGGCATTATGTAATAAACTCAAACCACGTAATCAGAAATTTATTTATGGTAAAAACATATTAGGATGAAACTTAGGTTCGTAAATTATTTTAAAACCACAAACAGGTAAAACAGATTTCAATGTTATGCATTCTCAAATAAAATTAAGAAAGCTTTTGGCCATTAAAAATAATTCCATTTAATACTTCACCAAAATAATTACACATATAGTTTACAGCGTATCCAGCCAAGATAAAAATAAGGGTATTACAATGTTGTTAAATACAAACAAGGGACCGACGAGTTAGTGAAATCCACAGATTAGATTACAAATCAAACGTGATCATAACATAATGGTACAATGTATGCAATTAATGAAAACAGAAGGAAACACGAACGTTAACCTAAGTAAATCGTATGATGCTACAAGTGCTTTCTCAGAATTCATTCCAACAACACAATAGGAAGATTATAACACAAAACTCCCAACCGAACGTGAGAATAAATGACAATTATATCCGACGGAAAAATTAATTATTCGCGAATAGATTATAAGACTATATCAAAATGTAATCATTTGAGTGCGTAATACGGCAGTAATCCCGGTAGGGGGTCAGTATGGGGGAAAAAGTAGAAAGTGAACGAAACACAGCTTTAAGAAGAATAAAAATAGATTTAGCGTGTGACAAATTTTTGAACTTGCGCTTGCACGATCAAGGTACTTTCAATTCACATGTTTGTGGAATTATCGTCGTTATGTTCGGTTCAAGGGTTTATGAATATGAAGAGTTCTCCCTGTCATTAATTTGGAGTTTCGGATTAGATTATGTCAAGGGAGCTGTTGTTTACAGGACGAGACAATGAAAAATACTGATGATTGTTGGAAATTCTGGAAATAAACGAGTAATATTATAAGCTTTTATGTATCTTTTAAAAATGTATAAGTGAATTTTCAAATGTCAATTGTGTGCATTCATGTAGTAAGAAATTAATTAAAGTGAAAGTGATTCTTTTGCTGAACGATTATTTTACGATAGAATGAGTGTTGGTTAAATTTAAGCATAATGTTATCATTTTCAAATACGTACGTATTGATTTTAAATTCTTTTGAGTGGACAATGAAAGGCTAAAACGAAAAACTGGTATTTAAATATTTGCTATGTTTGTTATTAACGACATTTCCAGTAATTGGTATTTATAAATGTTGTGTAATTTAATATGAGAAACAGGAAAATTTCGGAGTGATGATTTCGGAGTGATAAATTCATATAAAATTTTAGAAACCAACACAGAATAGAATACAAAAAGTATTGCATTGGAAGTATTACATTAGAACTAAAAATAATACTCCATAATTACATTTTTAAACTGAATCTATAAATAAAAAAAATAACACAAACAGTTTGCGTAAATTATATGGTTTCACAACTGAAATATAAGAACTCTTCAAAAGCATAAAAACCATTTTCCACCAGAAAGAAGTCTTTTAATTTTATAGTTCTTGTGCGTGGTTTGCCGAATTATTTGGGGTAAGTAATTGTAAGAAGTACTTCTATTGGTTGATAAGTTTAAAACTCCAGTTCAATGTCACCAGAAAACCATATCCCATAACTGTGTGTCTCATTCTGAGTGATATACAAAAAGTGCATAATATGTAGTTAAAACGATCTTTGATGAGGCTAAATTAACAAAGTTCCTCATCACAACTATCCCCTCTTGTTCCAACGGGTAACTTTTTGTTCTGAAAACCTAGTTTTACTGTATGAATCTTGCATCGCCACCGGATTTCCCAAAATTGATTTTTGTTTGTTTTGTCAAAAATGAACATATCCTTGCCCGATTGTTCCAATTGCCGAATTTTTGTTCTGAATCGTTTTAGGCCTAGAAAACATAGTTCTGCAGTATGAATTTTGCATCGCCACCAAATTCCTCAAAACCTTTTTGTTCCAATGTCTAACTTCTTACTCTTGTACGTAGAACGAAAAACCGCTTTAGCGAGATGCGGTAACGATGCAAGATTTATGCTGCAGAATTCTATTTTTAAGCCTAAAATAACTGAGAACAAAAAGATAGCCATTGAAACAAAAAAGGAAGGTTATGTTGACTTCTGTCGACAGTCATCAAATCGATTTTGGGAGATCCGGTGGCATACGAGATTCATAGAGTTGAATTGTGTTTCTAAAAGCTAAGAAATAATTGAAAACTTAAAAAGCGGGAACTAGCGGTTAACTTACCTCCCTTACTACACTAATTTGGTTTTTAATATGAGCAAATAAGCACAATTGAAACAAATACCGGCACAATTCAGTGGATTACGAAAAAATTGCAAAACTCAAAAAAAGAGGGAAGAGGGGGCTGACAATCTACCTGCTTTCCCGCCCTGCTTTTCAATTTTTTTCACTATAAGCAAATGAGCACAATTGAAACAACCAGCGGCACAATTGAGCACAATTCAATCGACTAAGAACAATTCAAAAAGAGGGGGCTAGCGGCCAACTTGGACCCCCGGTTTTATTTTCAATTTTTTCGCTATAAACAAATGAGCACAATTGAAGCAAACACGGGTACAATTGAGTACAAAAAGTGCACAATTCAATGTACAAAGAAAAAATTGAAAACTAAAAAAAAGCGGTGGGAGGTCGACGGTCAATCCCCCCCGCGCACTGACGATCCACCTGCTCTCCCACACTTCTTTTCAATTTTTTTCACTATAAGCAAATGCACACGATTGAAACAAACGGTGGCAGAATTGAGGACAATTCAATGCACTTAAAAAATTTGAAAAATTCAAAAAAGAGGGGTTAGGGACCAATTTGGCCCCCGGTTTTGTTTTCAATTTGTTGGCTATAAACAAATGAGCACAATTGAAACAAACACGGTCACAAGTGAGCACAAAACAAGTACAATACAATGCACAACGAAAAAACCAGTGGGGGGGTGGTGTTAATGGCCAACTAGCTCCCGCACTTATTTTCGATTTTTTCACTATAAGCAAATTGGCACAATTGAACCAAAAAGCGGCACAGTTGAGCACAATTCAATGGACTAAGGAAAAATTGAAAAACTCAAAAAAGAGGGGGCTAGCGGTCAAGCTGGTCCCCGGTTTTGTTTACAATTTTTTCGCTCTAAGCAAATGAGCACAATTGAAACAAACACTGACACAATTGGTGAGGAAAAAAAATTAAAAATTGAAAGTCGGGGGTGGCTAACTTGACCCATTCAAATTCCTAGTCGTTTACAGGTAGGCGATTAGCAACTTTACTACAATGAAAGACTGAGACGAATAAATGAATAGTATTGAGAATGCTATTTGTAATAAACGCAAAAAATCTCATGGTGGCTACATTGGTAATCCTTTTAGTTACTTTGTTAGTTCTCAAACTTAATATAGTAAAGATAATTTAGAAGTTCTGTGAATAAATCATTAACCATCCAATAGCCAGTAATTAGTGTCTAAAGAGTTTTGTAGAAATTATGTACATTACTTCATAATCATAGGTCATCCAGATGGATAATAGCTAATGACCATTAGGTACAGTTGAAATAACAGGTAAAGCGTTTAATGCTCTTTGCTCCCCTAGCTGAGTTTAATATTGCATAGAAGAAAGTTGATTTCGACATATCAGTGTTTCTTAATAGTTGTTGCTTACTACTGTTTGTTCATTGTTGTTGTTTATGATTATTTGTTTAGTTGTTAAACATTATCTGTGTTCAAAAAGCCAAGTGTATCGTAAACCAATGTAAACTATTATACACTTACGGGAGCGGATACTACAATGTGCTAATGACAATAAACGTGACGAGATTTGCAAAAAATTTTAAACGGTGCTAAAATTCTTTGCTGCGACGTGCTGAACTTCACATACAAGTTGGCGAAGGCCTGATTTCACAAAGTGTAGAAAAATCGTTATTGGAAAGGTTGTGTACTTCTTATTTCGCTCGCTATTTTCTTTTAGAGCATATGTTGTCTAAGAAACTTTAATTGTCTATGATCTCCTATTGACCCTAAATATATATATATATATATATATATATATATATATATATATATATTGCTGTGATAAGGGGTTGTTTAGGGGTGTATTGAATAGCAAAGGTCGTGCATTTATTTAGCAGAAAATCAAGTAATTCGTACATTATGTAAATAGCAAGCATTTAACACCCTGTATATAGACCATAATTAGCTTTAACCAATTCAAGGAAGCATATCTTACAACAATAGAACGCGTATTTAGCAAAAAAATAGGTAATTCATACATTATGGAAATAGCAAGTATTCAACACTCTGTATATAGACCGTTATTAATTTTAAGTAATGCCACTGAGCATACCTTTCAACAATAGAACGCGTATTCAGAAGAAATGATAGTACATGTAATTAAACACGCGTTGAGAAGTGTTTTAATTAGTTATAAAACAAATACGAAGATAAGAGATAAAACCTAACAAAGCTTTATGCAATTACGCTGAAATAATATACATTTCTGATAAGAAAACGCAGTTGAAAACACGCATAAAAATACATAAACGACAATAGCATTGAAGTTACATCATTTATTTTGTTCAATTATCCAAAAGGCGATATCTATACAAAACAAAGTCTGGCAAAGATAACAAGGTATCTATAGCAAATAGATATTACACGGAAAACCGAAGAAATTACATCAGAAACAACTTCGAAATGCAGGGAATATTAAAGACCTGGTTGGTTGAGTTATCTGGAAGACTATTGAAAACCCAGCCCACATGTAAGTGGGAAAAGCCTTTATTAACACAGAGCAATGATAAGACGAGTTAGTTCACAACTCATGCAGGGCGAAGCTGCGTCACTGTTAATCAGAAAGTCACGCGTAATTTAAATATAATAAAATATCAAGTGCATGTTACAGTGAAAAGTGCAACGATTACGAAGACTTCTTTTGCCGTTTAACGGCTTCGAAGCTGTTGATGATAGTAATTCGAATTGGTGGTACATTTCTGAATACTTCGAATCTATGATATAACATTTCGAATCTGTGATATAACATTTCGAATTTGTGGTACATTTCTGAATAATATTCAAGTTGCGTCGATAATAATATTTCAAGTATGTGTCAATAAGAATAATTCGAATCTGGGTCAATATAATATTTCAAATCAGCGTCGACAACTATATTTTGGTACAATTCTCGTACAATTTTGAGTTGCGAGATTCAAGGCATATGTAATAAAGAAGCACGATCTAATTTTTGGAAAACGAGGGGTGACTGTACTCAAACACTGGATCAACGAAGGACAACAAAAGGGTGTTGATCCACAACCCGAACAACCTGTAGCAGGTCAGATCTATTTTATTTTAAGATATTTTTCAATTTAAATTTCAATATGGAATTTATTTAATTTATATAAAAATTGTAATGAAGTCAACAACAAACATTGCATACGTTAAACTTAAGTGATATATTATAAAGGGGTTTAGAACGTTCCAGGATTCTTTGGTAAAAAAAGGTAGTTTTTGGTGACTTTAGATTGAATTCAAAGTATATAAATTTTGGGATAAATAATACATATGATATTGATTGATTGAAGGGTGTATTTAAATATTTTTGGAAAATTGTAAATAATATTTCTTTTCATTATATGAAATTAATTGACTTCGTTTTATCAATTCAAACAAATAGGTAATCATAAAGGGGTGGAGAAGAGAAAAATTGATCATCGCAACGTTGTGCACTCTGTGTAGATTAAAAAGGGTTAGCCGTGGCATAATAGTAAAATTAGTAAGATAAAGATTGAAGTGAGAACACAGAGAGGTGATGTTAAGTAAAAACGTCATTACACCAAGTACGGCATTATCATATCAATATATATATATATATATATATATATATATATATATATATATTGATGCGATAAAGAGGTCGTGAAAGGTCATTAAAACCCAAATTATATAAATAAAACCCCTCCAAAGAGAAGTAAATGGAAAAAATTGAAATTTCCAAATATTTAACTTCTCCACCCTGTATAAATATAAACGAATCTCTTTGCCATTAAAAGACAAAGCCATTCATTGTACTAGCGTTGTTACAAAACATAAAAAAAGCCCTTATTTAATTCTATAAAAACTTTAAACCTTGTGTGCAAATTAATCATTACCTTAAAAACGACCATCATTTTATTACCATATTCCCGTGTGTAGATTAAAAATATTCAATCTCGTTAAAGATACGTTAAAACGCATACTTTATTAAGATGCAAAGCAATCACGAGCTTTAATTATTTTTCCGTGTGTGTATTATATCAAAAACAAAATATTCATTCTTGTTCAAAATAACACTTTAAGAGTTTTAAATGGAGCCTAAATTCTGGAACTTTTGCGATTAATAAAAACAAATACATCATCAATTAGTAAGAAATGCTGTATAAAATTTATTATTGAATTGCCCTAATCAAGGAACTCGTGCCAACATTAAAATGCAGAAAAATAAAACCGAGATAGATAAGAATTATTTTATAGCCTGACGAATTTCAATAAGATAGAATGAGACGCGACCATTATCCTCATGCATTAGACAAGGATAAACAGCACGTTTTACGATAAACCATAAATCATAAATTTGACACTAATTGGTTCGTTAAAGCGCTAAAGCGGTCCTTTTTCCTAAATAAAAACGCGATACCTAACTTAAACATCAGAGTTCCTGAAAGTACTCGCAGGTCATTTTATTCCATTAAGAGCACTTTTGATGCAAAACGAGAAATCTAGATTTAAAAGAAAATACTACAATATTCCAGATTCTTTTAACGTGAGCATGAAATCAAATTACGTTCGTAGAAATAAACAAATCGCAAATAATTATCTTTTACTATAAAACAACACGAATGAACAACCGAATCAGTTAAAATTAGTTAAAAGCTTTTACGACAATAATTTTTACTATAAAATAAGACGTTTAACAAACTATTAAATGATGATAAAGTGCAATAACGAGCAAGCATTTCCATTGATTTTTGGAACTACAATTCAGAAACTGTTTTTACGACCTCATAAATTAAAATTACAGCTATAAACGTGTAAAATGAACGAAATTTCGAAGCAGTTACGTCATTCTCGATTAATCAGACCAACTGGAAAATTGTGGAAGCTTTCTAGAGCTTGTGACGTATTGAAGATTTTATTATACAAAGCCGTGAAAGAACGCAAACTTGGTCATTCACTAATAATCTGTCAATCAGTTACTTGCCGACGATCCTTTTTGATATTGACTATGAACTGTAATGAAAGATTGCGTGCAACGTCACGTTGATATTTTATACTTGTCTAAAGCAATGTGTTTTTAAATTTAATGAAACTAACGCTCGACGTACAAAAATAAATATTATTGTAATGTTATTAAACGCAAATGGAAAACAGAAAGACGTTTATTGATAAAGGAAGTTTCATACAATGAAGGCAAACAACAATGATCCATAAAAGAAGAGAAAATGGATTTTCCGATGCAGTTTAGTTTGAAAAATTTATTTTGAAAAAGCAGGTATATCTTTGTTTAAATCTTTTGAAGGAGATTTGCTTACTATAATTAACTTAAGTAGGTTAAATTGCATAATGATTTGATATATGGATATTTTTCTGTCAAATAGATATTGTAAGACCGTTTTGAGGTCGAATTCGATTAAGTTCGACCATTATCAAAGGTTATAAAGGGGTATCTGTTCAGCTACGCTTTTTCTTTTCGGAGGTAAGAAAAATTATTGCAATTATACATCCTATTTTTAATAAATTGTACATAGTGTGACTTACATAAGAAAAATTTAAGAGAGACTGTATGTTATCTATATTAATCACTAGCAATTATAATTTTTTAACTTAAGAAATACTCTTTAACTACAGTTTTAATGTTTGTGTGTAAATAATCTTCTTTATGTATAGTGTGTGTCGAAGAAAGATGTTTGTGAATGAAGCAATTATTATAATTTGACGGAGTATTTATAACTGTTTAATGATATTATAATTGTGATGTTGAAAATTCGTTGTTTCATTACATCTGAGCTAGCAAGATAATACGGACAACTTAAGGCAATAATTCACACGAGCTTATTTTTTTTATATAAAGCATCTTTTGTTGGCTCCAAACGACTGGGTGCAAATAGCTACAAATTCATAAATATTGGTAATTGCACAATGTAAACTGATCTTCAATGTTAGTTAATAGGAAGAAGTAATAGCTTAAAACTTTTATGCAAAGCCTAAATGATCATTTCAAGTAGGATTCGAACCCGAATAAAAAATTTTTGATTTTGAAAAATGCAGTATTTTTAATCGAAAACGTTTACTGAAATGAAATTTTAAAATTCGTTTTATTATAATTTGACATATCCAGAAAATTTCAAAGATTTGGTCATGTTATGCAGGATGATTACTATTAAATATAATTGAAAAGATGAGATCTTTTAAACTACTTTCACAGAAACTTACAGCATTTAAAAAACAGAGATGAAAAGTTTGTTAAAACTCCATCTGTATTAAATAATGAACAAATAATTATTAAAAAACAAAAATGTGTTTGAGAAATACTGAGACACTGATTGAATAATTAATTCTTTTCTTTTTACGTTCATCACATGCTTTTTTCGTTGTGTTAACTATAGAGGATTAGTTCTATTTATTAGCAAAGACGACCAGGAACACTTTAATTTGATTTTGAAATTAAACGGCTAGCAAATTCAACTCCTTTGGGTATTTTAAAGCGCCAGTAAAAGAATTTGCCTGATGTGACAATCCCGACAAGTATTGAAGAATATATATATATATATATATATATATATATATATATATATATATAATACAGAAGAATAATCCACATTTGGAATGCAAATGAATGCTTGATATATATTAATAGTTATTAAGATGAAATGAAAACCCAACTTTGTATTTAAAGTTGAATTACCATTTCAAATCGAACTAGTAATTGAAAAACACTAAAAGAACGGCTACAGCAGGATTTGAACCTGCAACCTCTGATTCTCCGGATCAGTGCTCTAACCAATTGAGCTATCTAGCCTAATTGTTTAGATGATGTTATACTTAATACTACTGAAGCTTGGCCCTTGTTAATGATTTTCAATTACGTCTTGCATTTAAGGAAATTGAATCTAGTTATATACATAATTCATGTACTAATAACTTTAAATACAAAGTTGGGTTTTCATTTCATCTTAATAACTATTAATATATATCAAGCATTCATTTGCATTCCAAATGTGGATTATTCTTCTGTATTAATAATAATATAATTACATGTTTGTATTATTCCGAACGTTGCAAAAATGGGATGATCAAGTTATTAGTACACGAATTATGTATATAACTAGATTCAATTTCCTTAAATGCAAGACGTAATTGAAAATCATTAACAAGGGCCAAGCTTCAGTAGGATTAAGTATAACATCATCTAAACAATTAGGCTAGATAGCTCAATTGGTTAGAGCACTGATCCGGAGAATCAGAGGTTGCAGGTTCAAATCCTGCTGTAGCCGTTCTTTTAGTGGTTTTCAATTACTAGTTCGATTTGAAATGGTAATTCAACTTTAAATACAAAGTTGGGTTTTCATTTCATCTTAATAACTATTAATATATATCAAGCATTCATTTGCATTCCAAATGTGGATTATTCTTCTGTATTAATAATAATATAATTACATGTTTGTATTATTCCGAACGTTGCAAAAATGGGATGATCAAGTTATTAGTACATGAATTATGTATATAACTAGATTCAATTTCCTTAAATGCAAGACGTAATTGAAAATCATTAACAAGGGCCAAGCTTCAGTAGGATTAAGTATAACATCATCTAAACAATTAGGCTAGATAGCTCAATTGGTTAGAGCACTGATCCGGAGAATCATAGGTTGCAGGTTCAAATCCTGCTGTAGCCGTTCTTTTAGTGGTTTTCAATTACTAGTTCGATTTGAAATGGTAATTCAACTTTAAATACAAAGTTGGGTTTTCATTTCATCTTAATAACTATTAATATATATCAAGTATATATATATATATATATATATATATATATATATATATATATATATATATGCATCTGATTACTACATTATGCCATTATTTTTGCATATTTTAACTTTACATTGTGATCATGTATAAACTTGTATGAATGAAATAATTGTTTGTGCACTTTCAGGTAAATAATGCGTGGCATAATTGTGAATAATAACTTGTGGTAAAACGGTCTAAATAAACAATAAGTCATACAAATGGAAACTTGCAATAAAGAATCCCAAATCAAAGAATCCAAATTCACAACTTAATTAATTTCAGCATGGCAACCTTATTGACAAATTAGGATGCACCTATTAGTTCTGTCATCTTACCATCAGTTTGTAAAAATAACATGATAAAGAAATAGATTTATTAATAATTTTTAACATGTGGTGGTTGGTTTGATATTAAATACATTGGTTAAATAGGTTAACATGTAAAATATTATAGATTCAAATTATGTTAATCTAGAGAAACATCAGAAAATATAAATATCGATACATTAATTTTAATTTATTTCACAGATAAGTTTTTGTTCATCTTCTGAATTTGCTTCATCCTTTTCCTATCCCGTACCATTCCCCAGAAATGCCTTAGAATGTATCCTGTCCTTCTATATCTACTATTTTTTCGTTTTCCACAGATATCTTTATTCCTCTACTATTTCTACAACCAATTTGTTATTAACTTTTTCTGTCCATGCTAACATCTTCATATATCTGAAGCACAACATTCCAGAAAGCTTTTATCTCTATCTGTCAGCTTTTCCTACTGCCCCTATTTTATAGAAGTACTGTGCTGTGCTCCACACATATGCATTCAACATTTTCTTCTTGTTTCTATGTTGTTGTCTTTGATCATAGCCGCTGTTCTTTCTTGTTAGATGCAGTTCGGTCCCTTTCTGTTGTTTTACAACTGTGTACCATATTTCCCCGATATTCAGTGGTATGTGAAGAGGAGGCGGCTCCGTGGCGTAGTGATATGTGTGTGACTTCTACGCCCAAGGTCCCGGGTTCGAATCCCGACACGGTCCGCTTGAAAAATGTTAGGCGAGCATTTTTCACAAAAATACACCCTCGTTCGGATGAGAGGTAAAATGGAGGTCCCGTGTGTGTGTTGTTACGCACGTTAAAGATCCCTACCTTGCTTGCAACAGCAAGGGTTCGGCAAAATTCAAAATTTTCAGGTAAAAAAACTCGCTTCCTGGCCAATGTAGTATCTTCGGGTGGAGCATTTGAAAAAATCAAATCAAATCATAAGGGTATGTGAAGGGCTAAGCAGCCTGTGGCTGCCAAGTTCCCCAGCATTTGAACATTTGCCGATTTAATAGCTTTTCCAATATATCCTTTCGTACAATCAACAGTAGTTGAAAATATTTCACAACTAACACCTGTAGTTGTTTATAATAATCATCAGATTTCAGTGCACTTAGTTTTTAGTTATTAGGTTTTTCGTCTTGAAACTGGTTGGACGCGTAATTCCACTTATTTATATTCCTACACAGTTCCCTGAATTCCCACAACAGTCTATATACACCTCGGTTCCTCTTCTATCGTTTTCTGCCCTATTTCACCGAGATTCAGTGGTATGTGAAAAGGTTAGCCGCCTAACCTCTTCATATACCACTGAATCTCTAGTTGATATGCGTGTGACTACTATGCCCAAGGTCCCGGGTTCGAATCCCGACGCGATCCGCTTGAAAAACGTTAGGCAATCATTTTTCACAAAAATATGCCCTTGTTCGGATGAGAGACAAAATGGAGGTTCCGTGTGTAACTGTTGTCACGCACGTTAAAGATGGCTACCTTACTCGGAACAGCAAGGGTTCGGCAAAATTCAAAATATTTCAGGTAAAAAAGCTCGCTTCCTGGCCAATGTAGTATCTTCGGGTGGAGCATTGGAAAATCATATGTAGGGTATGTGAAGGGGGTTAAGCAGCCTGTGGCTCCAAAATCCCCCAACACTTAGACATTTGCCGAATTAATAGAATTAACATTATTGGAGAATATTGCAAACCAATACCTGTAGTTGCTTATAATAATCATCATATTTAAGTACAGTTATTTTTTTTCGTCATTAGTTTTTCCATCTTGGGACTGGTTGGACGCGTACCTCCATTGATTTATATTCTGAGCTAGTCTACACATTTCCCTGAAATTCACACAGCCTACTCTGTGTGCAATAGTTTAACATAAGTCTACCCCTACTTCGCTTTTTTCCTATCTCTGTTTCTAATATATTCCGTAGTCTTTTCTCATGCCTTAGTATGTGTCTTATCATCCTATCTGTCCTATTTTTTACTGTTTTCCACATATTTCATTCTTCCCCTACCATATATAGTACCTCTTTGTTCTTAACTTTGTCTGTTCATAATATTTTCATCATACGTCTGTAACACCATATTTCAAAGGTTTCTACCTGCTTCTTGCACGCTTCTCACAGCCGTACAGTGCTGTGCTCCACACATATGTTTTAAGCAATCGTTTCCTTGTTTCTATGTTTGTTATCTTTGAACACAGTAGTTGCTTTTTCTTGTTAAATGTAGCGTGACCTTGTACTAATCTTTGTTTTATATCTTTTGCGCTTTTACCAACTTGCGTTATTTGGCTTCCTAGGTACCAGATATCCTTAACCTCTTGTAAATTCTCGTTACCTATTTGTACTCTTGTTTTTGATTTATTTCCCCTCATTTGCATAATAGTATTTTATCTTTATTTTTGTTAATTTTCATACCGTATCTCTCTGTTAGAACTGTTTCTATTTCATTAAGAGCAGCTTCTAACTCTTCTTTGCTAGATGCTAATGCTGTTATATCATCTGCAAATCTAAGCATATCAATCTCTCCTGTCCCTGCATAGTAATTCCAAATGCCTTCCTGCATTTGACAGTATACATTGCCTCATCAATGTACAAGTTAAAAATTAATGGGGATAAGGCGCATCCCTGTCTCATCCCTTTCCTAATATTTACTTCCCTACGTACCTGCTCTAATTCTATTAACGCTGATTGTTCTTGGTATAACCTATGTACTATGCGTCTATCCCTAAAACTCATTCCAATCTTTTTGAGTATTTCGAACATTTTTTACCATTTTATATTGTCGAATGCTTTTTCCAGATCTAACAACCCTATAGACACGCTTTCCCCTATTTCTACTGTTTTTCCGTTATCACCCTCAGACCTATAATAACCTCCCGTGTTTCCCTGTTTCGCCTAAACCCAAATTGATCTTCTCCTAGTATTTCTTCAGTTCGTTTTTCCATTCGTCTTTCCATTCGTCGTACAATTCTAGTTAATATTTTTGACACGTATGCTGTCAAACTTATTGTTCGAAAATTTTCACATCTATCTGCGCCTTTCTTTTTTGGTATAGTTACTAGGATGTTACGTTGAAATCTTTGGGTATCTCGCCTGTCGCATACATATAGCTTACAAGTTGGAAGAGACGTTCTGTTACTACTTATCCAGCGCAGTTTCTGCTTGCACCTTATCTGTACCCAGCGCCTCACCATTTTTCAGACCCTTTAATGCTAATTCAAATTCATCTCTAAGTATAGGATATCCCAAGTCATCATTTTCAATGTCTGATTCCTGTTCCAATGCTGTTTGTTCCTCTCCTGCACATAAATTCCCTATATATTTCTGCCATCTAACTACTTTCTCTACATTTTCTATAATGACGTTTCCTCCCGCATCCCTTATATTTTTGCTATATAGTTTTATATCTTTGAAATTCATTCTAATTAGTTTGTATGCTTAGTCTGTCTTTCCTATCTCCATCTCAGTTGGTACCTCTTTGCACTTTTCATCAATCCATTGTTTTTTAGCTTTCCCGAATTTGCGAGTAATTTCTAATTTTATGGCTTTGTATCTCTATTTCCTGCTTCGTCTAATCTATTTTTGTATTTTTGTGTTTCCTCTATAAATTCAGGATATCCTTTGTTATTCACGGTTTCTTATTTTCTTTTGTGTATACCCCAGAATATCTCTGGTCGCCATGTCTAAGCTGGATTTAGTGTTATTCCATTCTGTTTGTACTTTCCTAGTATCAGAAATTTTCCCGATATCTTTCAGCAATTCATTTGACATTTTTTTCAAATCTTTCGTGTATATCTTTATCTTTTAGTTTCTCCAAGTCAAAGTGCCTTTTTCCGTTTCTTTTGTTTCAAATTTATAAATTCAAGTGTGGCCTTCATAATTACGATGTTGTGGTCAGTGTCTATATTTGCTTCTGGGTAGCTTCTAGTCTTTTACTTGATTTCTAAACCGTTGTCTAACTAGAATGTAATCTATTTGATATCTTCCTATATCTCTTGGCATCCTCCACATATATCGTCTTTTAGCATGATGTTGAAATAATGTGTTTGTGATGATTAAATTATTCTTGTCGCAAAATTCTACCAGCCCATTTCCCCTGTTGTTTCTCGTGCCTAAACCAAATAAACCTACTAGCGCTCCTTCCCTACCATCACCTACTACTGCATAAAAATCCCCCATAATTATTAAATTTTCATGTTCTTTTACGTATTTTAGTATGTCTTCGATATTTTTGTAGATCGTCTCTACCTCTTCGTCACTGTAGCTGGAGGTGGGCATGTATATTTGTATTATTACTGTATTTACCGGTTTAGATTATAATCTAACCATGCATACTCTATCGTTCTTTTGTAAGCAGTTTTCTATACAGTCGCCTATCTTTTTTCGCATAACTATCTCCACACCCGATTTTCCTTCCTCTGCTACTGATCCCTAGTATGTCTAGTAACAGAATCACTACATCAAACAATTTTAATATTAAATAAAATTATTATTTTGGGACCCATAAAATGATAATTGTCCTAACGGTTAAACACAGTGAAAAAGTCAAATTGCTAATAAGTTTTAATTTGTTACATAATTTACAAATAGGTTTATCTAGGCCATATATAATGTGAGCAAATGGATGACAAGATTATGAAGGGTGTAACCTTTCTAATTATTTACCTTTCTAAAAAACTGGACTGCAGTGGGTTCTTTGAATTGTTATTCTTACTAGTAAAACCATACACTTGATTTAATCCAAGGTAAATAAACAATAATACAATTCTACTATTTCAGTGAGTAGACAAAATATATTATTAATAATTTTTTTAACCAATGATATGTACAACCAAATTTTTTTAATAAATGTTTTTACAATATTTACAGAATTGAAATGTTGTCACTTGAACAATAAAAATAAAATAAGAAAAATTGCTGCAATGCAAACTGCATAAACAAATTATTATATACTTTAATAGTGAATGAAGTTGTCAAGTATTTTAAATCGAGCTCGTTTCAATTGTTTCAGACTTGTACAAAATTGAAGTCCCTAGATTAGTAATTAATTCAGCAAAAAATTTACGTTAATGAAATTTATGTGCTGCTTTATAAAATTTTACAGTATAGTTTTAACTACTCGTAAAATTTAAAATTTTGCTATTGTTTTGCTATTATACTTTTATATATATATATATATATATATATAAAATTTGTAATACCTGTTTGCATGTTTGGTATGTAGATATTTGTTATCACCTGATTTAAGAAGTTGATAGCGATGTTACCTAGGGGCCTCAACAAGAATTTCCTATTATTGATCGACCAAGGACAACACCTGTGAAGATAACAGCTTCAAAAACACAATTGGACAGCGTGCACGATTAACGGCTTTCCTAATTTACGATTCCATCACCAAAATTTGGTATACTGACAATTGCTAACAATACTCTTCAGAAATGATGGCTGCATTGCAAGGTGCGTTCAGATTGGCAACGAATGATGTTTTGAGATGTCCCAAACTTAGTGGTTAGAATTCACCATCTGCGAATTCTATTAAAATAATAGGTACTTTGGATACTATAGTAAATAAGCCAAGATCGAAATTATTTCCACCTGCTTCCGGGAATAATTTAGTATTGCGTGCTTCTCGCAATAATTTATTGTCACACGAATCCGTAACTAAATGCCACTTTCGTGAATCAGTAACTAAATGCCACTTTCGGCTTTGCACATTATAACGAGGTGAACCAACTAACTTGTGAGCACCTAAATACTTGATGCTTTTCAGGCTAAGCTCAAATTCACAATTAGGAAGACCCATTTTCATGCAGTGGTTAAATCAAAATGGAAGACAAAATTCGCGTATCTAACAAAGTAGATAATATCCCTCCTAAGCACAGATGGTTTTTAAAATGTTGTTTTCAACCAAACACGTTCCTACAAGGTCTGTATGTATGGCTGTCTATCTATCAGAATAAGTAGAATACATTGCCTTACCAACAACATTGGTAACAGAAAAATTTTAACTGTTACAAGGGTCGTAAATATATACAAATTTGTTTACACAAATTGATTAACTATATACATTAGACTATAGTCTAAGAAAACATTATGCTTGGCCGGTGAGCTAAAACAAAAGCAATGTGCTTGTATCACAATTTCACAATATGATAGACCCGTCCAATATACAATTTTTAGGCAGTTTTGAGAAATTATAATGAGAAATCGCATGAAAAACAGTTGAAGTTGTGCATTTATAGAAAATTTGAATTTCTGCTGAAATTGGATCAACTTGAAGTGAAACATTCATAGAACATTCTTAGAAGAATGGACCTGTTTATTTGATGTACGTCATTAATTTTGTTGGTTATAAGACTGTTAATTCCTACAGGAAACACAGTTTTAATTAAAACTATGTTTCTGAATATTTAATAACAAAAATAGTTTCAAAATAGAGTATATATTAGTTATTTAATTTATTGTAAAATAGCTTTTACTATTACTGCCGAAAACTTAAATAATCTGGAAACTGAGATGTAATGCTTACATTATTATTGCTTTTTGATATAATTATATATTGTAGTTAAATAACAAACATAATTACCTGTTTTAGTTTTTTGTTCCATATAAATACAGTAAGTTCATATACAATGTTATGTTCAATTTCCGCTCAGTTCATTTGTTAAATAATCTTCTTCGCAAACAATACACATTGACTAAATACAAATATTTTCTTCTAACCCTATAGACCAATTTGAAAAAACAATAAAACAAGAAGAACTATCTTATTATACTCAATAACCAACAGGTGTCAAAAGCAAACTGAACGATTTGCAGAAAATACTAACTCATGCATAGAAGAATATAGAAGATCTTATTACAGTAAGCATTACATTACAGTTTACAGCTTCCCAAGGAGCAATCAGCATCATAACATTCCAGAAAGAGCTGTAATATCTTAAATCTACTTTTGTTGACAATAATTAGTATAACTTACTTTGTAAAGGCACAAAAAGTAGTAAAAATGTGATCCCTGAATACGCTGCAACCCCAATAGCTCTATATAATAAATAAGTGCCAACAGCAGCCAAAATAGGAGAAATCCAAATATAATGTGTGTAAAGGATGCCAGTGTCAAACTTGCTAACATCATTTGATATGAGATTAACTATCTGACCTACAGTTGTTTGTGCCAAAGAGGAGTGACTCAACCGAAGAGCTTTTCGGTAAATTAGTGAGCAGCAAGCCACACGTGCCTTCATAGCAAGATGCATTATTGTCATCATAACTGTATGAAGAGATAAACAGTACAATGCAATACAAGCTATTATTACAGACGTGTATATGTATGCATGTGTGTTTGAAATTGTCCCTGACTCATCTCCAAAATAAGCAACTAATCCGCCAACAGCATAAGGCATAAAAATACTAAAACCTCAAAATAAAACTACATTAAAACTAATAAAAATTACTTACAGATACAAAAGTTCTGTTACGAGATGACAAATTCCAATTAAACATAATTCCAAACCAAATTGCTTAATGATTGCCCTAAGTAGTGCTGTTTTTTTATGTTTTACCATTTGCTGTATCCAAATATTTTCTAACTTATCTCCCAATAATGATGCTTTATGCTCGTCAAGGGGCTCATATAAATCCTCTTCTTTGAAACCTCTTTTGTAGCTCTTTCGGAATAGAGGAAACAAGTGCCTAAAATAATAAGAAAAGTTAAAAGAGGGTTTTGATAAAATTTATGTGTGTGTTTTGTATTTTCTATCGGACATCACGACTTGCAATTTTTTATACCTGATTTATAAGAAATTATGGGTTGCTTATTTACTAAGACATTTAAGGCTACGTCACATAAGCGAGTTGTAATTTAACTAATTAATGTTCGATTAAATGTTGGATCACTGGTAATGCAAATTTATTTGCATTCATTACAATAAGTTCGCTTAACAATTAAGATGTCTAGGCACAATAAATCGTGATATTGAAAAAAAATCAATAATTAAGTATTGTTATAAGTTATTGTTATAAGATTTGTAGTGAATAAACGTGATTGGAATTTTGCGTGATGCTACAGTTGTATTCAAGTATAGGAATATTTTCCAAAAGCGTTTAGAACGTGTAGGGGAAGAAGCGGGCATCCAAATTTCATATTATAAACCAATTTTAACCTTCATATTTAAATTATAGTAAAGGTGGATGTATATTTTCAAAAGCGTTAGCATTTAAAACCGTTTTAATTTCTGCGTTTGGTTTATAAAAGCAAAGTGGCAGGTGTATTTGTTAAAAGTTTGAAGCTGTTTATCGAAGCTTTCCTAGTAACACTAAATAATAAACGAATGTAACCGTCTTAATTTTTCCGGTATATTTTAAGGAGCATAGATAACGTTGAATAAACAACTGCAAATTCTGGGTAGTGTTAGTACCCGACGTCAATTATAATAAATTTGTAGCTTTTGTTGAATGGGTAGCTTTTGTCAGTTACAAATGCAACTTGCCAACAAGAAAACAAAGAGGAATTATTAGTCAACATGTATATAAGTGAGATAGGCGTAGATTGAAAGTTAACGTTCGTTGACAACGGGGATGGCAGACACAATAAAGGGTAGTTGATGTAGCGTGTATATTACAGCGAAATGGGGATAACACGTGTTAACATCGATATAGTTTGAATTTTAAAAACAAATTTCACCCAATCACAATTCGGCTATTCAATTAACAGTTAAAGTAGATGACCTTGGATTTTTAGTTTGGAGTAGGGGAAACAGTATAAATACGGAAGCGTGTGCTAGTACCAGTCATTCTGTTTCTGAACGTTAAACAAGCAACGTGCCCTCTTTCAATGATTTAGTGCAATATATTGCTGATCTATTTACAGTAGTTAGATCGTCACGTGATGAAAAAGTAATAATAGATGGTCTGCGTGAATGTACAATTGGGATTCGCCGCATAAAGCAATTGGAAAAGCAAAGTCTGTTGGTGAGAAGCGAAAGCTATTGGCTTCGTTGGCGAATATTAAAACTATGCGTTCATAATTTTAAGTAGTTCAGAAGAAAGCCGGGCTTAAAACTAGAAAGGAAACTCCACATAAACGTATACATTGGGAAGATTCCGTCTCAGCCTTCAAAGGACGCATTAAGAGTGAGTTAATAAGCAACCTCAAGCATAAGAATATGGGAAAAATTTTAATAGACTGTAAAAGTCTTTTCAAAAAAAAGCATCCAGAATGCGCTTAAAATGGACGAGCTGTAAAAGTTAATACAACGTTTTGTGGAGAGTTTGAAATTGCAACTGATTCTAAACTTACGCAAGAACATAAATATTTCACGACATCGAATGCTGCCTTCAGGAACACTGATCTAGACAAATGGTTTAATGAAAATGTCGCAGAACCGATAATGATTGATATAGAAGAATTCCAACAACGAGATAACGGCTGGTGTTTGAAGAACATAATTAATTTGGGAATCAACACCAACAAATATAATCTAATGCGAGGATCCTCGTACATTAAGCTACCCCTCGAGATTAAACAAAAGCATGCATGTATCAACGTAAGAAATGACAACCTGCTTCGTGTGGTCCGTAATATCAGCGTTATATCCAGTTTCCGATGACTCTAAACCAGATTAAGAACCTAGAGTCACAAAATGATATATCAATTAACGTTTACACCTTAAATTTAATGAAACACAAGTTTAATACTGTTCCAATATCAATATCAGAAAAAAGATTGTATAAACGTGTGAACCTTCTTATGATCCACAATCAGTATTATGACGAAGATAAGGATTGTTTTAAATATACCGATGGAATTGAAACATTCAACACCCACTATGTATGGATTAAAGACTTAAGTCGACTGGTTTCATTGCAACTTAGTTCTCATTATGGAAAGAAATATATTTGTGATCGCTGTCTACACCACTTTACTACCGAGGAAAATTGATAAATCAGACCAACGATTGTAAAACGAAGCAATTATGTATACTTCGACTGCCTACAGAAGAAGACAAGATCCTACGTTTCAAGAATTTCAAAAACAAAGTTAAAGTTCCGTTTGTGATATGTGCAGATCTGGAATGTATATTAAAGTCTTCTGGAAAGGAAAAGAAGTACCAAGAACATGTACCATATAGTGTTGGATATTATGTGAAATGTGACTACTATGACTCTTTATCGTTTTACCGATCATATCGCGGCGAAGATTATATAAAATGGTTTACTATGGAACTACGACAGTTTGCAGAAGACGTTGAGACAGTTTTTGTGTCCCTATGTAATAGCTCCATTGTCATTGGAACAACAAGCTTATTTTGAATCAGCAGCTCATTGTCATATTTGCGAGGAATCCTTCAGTTCAGAAGATATAAAAGTTCGAGATCATAGTCATTTAGTGCCGACTAATAATTACAGAGGATCGACGCATGAGAGCTGTAATATCAAATATCAAGATTCTCATACCATTCCGATAGTTTTCCACAACTTGAGTGGTTATGATAGCCATTTCATAATTAAAAGTATTGCCGTTGATTTGGTTGGTCGTGTAGAAGTGTTACCAGTAACAAAGGAAAAATATATCTCCTTTAGAAAATATATTCCTGAGAACTTAGTCAACTATAGATTCATCGATAGCTTCCGCTTTATGAGTTCATTCTTAAAAGCATTGACTTCCTGCCTAAATGCATATCCATTACTAAAAATGAATTTTCTGGTTTGACAAATGAGAAGTTTGAATTACTAATTAAACAAGGTATATACCCATACGATTTCAAAGATTCTTTTGAAAAGCTGAATTACACTTCACTACCTAGTCAACAGGAATCATACAACATGCTGGAAGGTAGAGGAATTACTATGAAGCAGTATGTTAATGCTAAAAAGTGTGGGAAGCATTTAATATTCAAAATCTAGAACTGTACTCTGACAAATCTCAAGGCCGATGTGATGCTAGTGGCTGAAGTATTTGAACTATTCCGTTCAAGTTGTCATTGAACTTATGGGCTATATCCCGCCCACTAATACACCCTTCCAGGATACACTTGGGATGGAATGTTAAAGCATACTGGTCAGGAACCTGCCTTATTAACTGACATTGATCAGCTGCTATTTATTGAAAAAGGTGTACAAAAAGGATTCAGTCAAGTGTGTTCGGAACGGCGTGGATCGGCGAACAATAAATATCTACCCCTCTTCAAATTCTTCGAAACCCAATGTGTATCTTATGTACTATGACGTTAATAATCAATACGGATGGGCGATGAACCAGCCCTTACCCTATGGAGGATTTGAATGGGTGGACACCAACATCGATGTGACATCAGTTCCTGATAAATCTAACGATGGTTGTATCTTGGAAGTTGATTTGGAGTATTCGGAATCTATTCATGACTTACATAAGGGTATCCCATTCTGTCCGTAACATATTGACCCGAAGACTGGAAGACCACCTGTGGAGAGAGCTCAAATTACTAAATTAATGGCTAAGTTAAATTCAAAAGAAAGATATGTTGTCCACTACAGACATCTGAAACAGGTTTTGACAAACTAACAATCTAACGAGTATTAAAATTTAAACAAAGCTGTTGGCTAAAATCCTACATTGAGCTCAATACTAAACTTCGAAAACAAGCAAGGAATGAATTCGAAAAGAACTTATTCAAGCAAATAAATAATGCAGTCTTTGGGAAAACGACGGAGAATAAACGAGAAACTGGTGCAAAACTGGGACAGCAGATATGGAGCCAATCTCTTGTTCAAAAATGTTACCATCATCGATGAAAATGGCAGTGGAACTTCTCAAATCGGAAATATATATTAATAAAAACTTATATATGCTGGAATGTGTATCCTCGATATAGCCAAGTTGACAATCTACGATTTTCATTATGGATATATAAACGCCGCTTTTTGAGATGGGTGCCGAGTTCTTTACACAGATACGGATAGCCTAATTTATAAAACACTAAACCATAATACTTATGAAACTATTAAGCGGAACTGTCAGCTACGATTCGATACTTCCGACTATCCTGCCAACAACAATTATGGAATTCCGCTAATTTACAAAAAAATATTGGGTATGACGAAGAATGAAAATAATAGGCGACTTATGACAGCTTTTATTGGGTTACGATCAAAAATGTATGCGACGAGGATTTTTAATATAGCCGAGGAAGAAGGGGCTGAACTTTTACGAGAAGAGGAAGAATCACCCGGCATCCGAGACTTTGGTGTTACAAAGAAAATAAAAGGAATTAAAAGATTGGTGATAAAGAATAGAATTACGTTTGAAGATTATGCCGACTGTGTAGAAGATTACAAGGAAGTATTTGTACGCAGAATCTATTTCAATTATCCAAGCTTCAGGTTCACACCATCGCTCAGAAGAAGATTGCTCTAAGCCCACATAATGATAAACGCCACTTACTTCCTGGTTCATATGAAACACTACCTGTTAGACATTATTCAATTATGGAGCAATAAGAAATGTAATACTTATTGCAAATGTAGAATATTGATTGTAAATATATTATCCTCAATAAGGTTTTATATAGTTTATATTAGTGTTATTCTATTCTTAAAAACTAAATGTAATAGACTCCAGTGAGGATGTTGGGCTGAAAAGTGGCCTGAATTGATCTTAAACTCCTCCTTATGGGGATTTCAATGTTGGGTACAAAAAAGTGCAAAACGAACCTTGAGCTCCTTATGGGAATTTACATGTAACAATGACCAATTTTGCGCTTGTACTCTCTAGGCATAACGACTGGTTCGTTTCGTAACATTTTACGCATATTAGTTAATTCTTCTTGCAATTGCTCATTTAAAGTATATTAGACCATACGTTTGGAACGGATTTCAATACATGGCTCTCTAGAAATAGTATATTGTGTTACATAATTAGAACAAGTAGTATGAAAGTTATAACTTGCCCAACGTTCATGTTGTAAAGTTTCTATTTTGTACAAATGTACAAATAACTAGACTTATAACACAGGTAATGAACAGCAATTTTATAAACTATTTGAGGTTATGTTAAACATGCGTTTCACTTATACTACGTGTTTCTGTCCTTAGTGTAATTGTTACTTAAAGAATACTAGATTGAAATCTCCCAACTGTATTTGTAACATGCAGATAGGACAAATTTACTTAGCATAATGTCTTAGGACATAGTACATAGTAAAAAGGCTATTTTATTTACTTAGGACAAAACTTTTAAGAACATTTAACTGCCTTTCACAGATAGATAGGACAATTGGATTTTGTAAAACGAAAGATAATTTATAGACGAATGCAAAGAACCAAAAAAGTAGGTAACAATGGTCAATTTACAGATATGACCTTTCTTGCTAAGACAGTAATATTATAATCAGATTTGAAGTGTTTAACTGTTTAATTTTAGTTCTTAAATCTCTTTAGTTATGAACATAACAATAAAATGTGTTTTTGATTGGGCAATCGATGTATTACAGCAATAGATATACATCTTTCTCAAGATTAACCACTCTAGGTTAATACTATTCTTAGCTTTGTTATATTTATTTCGTTTAGAAAGAGTAAGATCATTTATAAATCGAATTTTAGAATTGATAAATTGCCTCTGTTTCTGAAGAAGTGATACTGCACTTTGTTGGATCTTTGAAAGTAATTATAAGGTGACGGAAGCTTGTTATCTATCAGTCACTTTTACAATTCTAACAGTATAAACACTCAAACTTCCTGAAATCACAGTTTAATTTTCTTCAGTGCGTTGTTTAAAGTTAGTTGCATTATAAGCAATTACATTTCTAGACAATGTAAAATGGAAAAAAATGTTCGAAATACTCAAAAAAATTGGAATGAGTTTTAGGGATAGACAGATAGTGCATTGCTTATACAAAGAGCAAACAGCGGTGATAGAATTAGAGCAAGAAAGTAGAGAAGTAAATATTAGGAAAGAGGTAAGACAGGGATGTGCCTTATCCACATTAATGTTTAACTTGTACATAGAAGAGGCAATGAATACTGTCAAATGCAGGAAGACATTTGGAATTAATATGCAGGGACAAACGATTGATATGCTTAGATTTGCAGATGATATAGCGGTATTAGCATCTAGCAAAAAAGAGTTAGAAGCTGCTCTTAATGAAATGGAAACAGTTCTAACGGAGAGATATGGAATGAAAATTAACAAAAATAAAACTAAAGTTCTAGTATGCAAAAGAGGAGAAAATAAATCAAAAACAAGAATACAAATAGGCAACAAGAACTTACAAGAGGTTAAGGATTTCTGCTACCTAGGAAGTCAAATAACACAAAATGGGAAAAGCACAAAAGATATAAAACAAAGATTAGCACAAGGTCGTGCTACATTTAACAAGAAAAAGCAACTACTGTGTTCAAAGACCACAAACATAGAAACAAGGAAAAGATTGCTTAAAACATATGTGTGGAGCACAGCACTGTATAGCTGTGAAGCCGGGACAGTAGGAGAAGCAGACAAGAAAAAGTTAGAAGCCTTTGAAATGTGGTGCTACAGACGTATGATGAAGATACCATGGACAGACAAAGTTAAGAACAATGAGGTACTAGAAATGGCAGGGGAAGAAAGAACTATGTGGAAAACGGTAAAAAATAGGAGAGATAGGATGATAGGCCACATACTAAGACATGAGGGAATAGTGCGGAATATATTAGAAGCAGAAATAGGAAAAAAGAGAAGAAGAGATAGATCTAGGTTAGACTACTGCACACAGATAGTGAAAGATGTAGGGTGCGAGAATTTCAGGGAAATGTCTAGGCTAGCTCAGAATAGAAATCAATGGAGGTAAGCTTCCAACCAGTCGCAAGATGGAAAAACTAGTGAGAAAAATAATAACTGTACTTAAACATGGTGATTATTATAAAACAGATATTGGTTTTGCAATACTCCCAACTAATGTTAATTGTGTGAAAGGATTTACTTAAAAATTATTAATACGGCAAATATCTAAGTGTTGGGGATCCTTGGCAGCCACCGGCTGCTTAATCCCCTTCACATACCACTGAATCTCGGTGTAATAGGGCATATATTTAGAAAACAATGGAAGGGAATCGAGCTGTATATCGGCTAGGGACAAACCACAGAAAGTCGCGCACGGTAACATAACAAAGACAAATGTCGAATATACGGAAGGTTTTAAAACCACGGCGGAATAATTATTAGAGAAATTCTTCCTTTCGGATAATCCCGAGGAGGATGAGGGGTCGCACGATTTAGTACGTCGGGAAGCTACAGAGGCTCAAGGAACAGGTGCCGATAAGGCAATCCTAGTTCACGAGGACGTCAGGGCTCTTAGGAGGATGAACCCTAAGAAGGCATCGGGGCATGACGGAATCACTTCAGACGCAGCTTTGAAGGCGTGCCTGTTAGCCCCGTATGTCTTTGCCAGGTTGTTTAATCTTTGTCTAGAAAGGGGCGTCTTTCCGCGTTGCTGGAAAGTCCACAATGCGAAATTCATACCTAAACCTAAAAAGGCGGATGCGTCAGATCCGGGCAGCTATCGTCCAATTAGCTTGCTACCGGTGCTGGGGAAAGTTTTTGATCACGTTATGACTACCCGAGTTGAGCACTTAGTGCGTGACAGCGGCGGTTTTAATAACCGACAGTTCGGTTTTATGGAGGGAAAGTCGACTATTGATGCATTAGAGTTCGTTGTCGGGGAAATTAAACAGGCGAGAGATGCTAAAGAGTACTGTGTTGTTGTTGCTTTGAAAATTTCAGGAACCTGGTGGCCATTGATTGTTTGCGAGTTGGAAAATAGGGGTTGTCCGCGAAACTTGATGTCTTTGGTCAAGAGTTATTTCTCGGGGCGATTGGCACAAGTTGAAATTCCGGGTGAAGTTTTGTCGCGCGAGGTGGAAAGGGGATGTCCGCAGGGGTCATGCTCTGGTCCCATATTTTGGAAGTTGTTGTATGAGAGCATCTTTAGGGTCAAGTTGCCCACAGGATGCTCAATCGTTGGGTTTGCGGATGATATGCTTTTAATTGTCAGATCGCGATTGTTAATGGATATGCGCACAAATCCGAACGAGGCGCTTAATAAACTACACGAATGGTCGCAGGCGGTAAAATTAAAATTTAACACGGTGAAATCAGAGGCGCTCTATTTCGGAAAGAAACCGGGACAGCGACCCACCTGGCTAGAGCTAGGAGGGGAGAAAATACCGTTTAAGGAAGCAATTACATACCTCGGGGTAAAGATGGACGATAAGTTAAATTGGAAAGCGCAGTACGTTAAAAGCAAAGGCAGCGAAATATCAAACAAAATGATGGCGGCGGCAAAAATAAACTGGAGTTTCAAGGGCGAATCGCTGTGGACGATTTATGCCGGAGCAATTAAGTTGGCAATGCTGTACGCAACTTCTGTATGGGCGGAAGGTTGTAATGTCCAGGAGATACGTCAATTGAAGAGCGTGCAACGCATAGTAGGACTCTTCATACCGAATATGTCGTTAGGGAGATTAGAAATAGGAGATTAATAAATATAGGGAAAGGGCGCGAAATTATCGAAGATATTAATCTTGGTAATAGAGAGGTAGAGAGAAAGCTCGTTGTATCAGAGTTGGGGCACCCGGCCGATATTAGAGGAATCGAGTTTGTCGAAGGTGATGGGGACGCGACGGGTATCAGAATTTACACGAGTTATGTGATCCCCCATTTGTTATACCTATGAAACTAATAAAGTTATTAGGAAATATTAGAAAATATTAGGAAATGTACAACAATGTAATTAAAAGACAATTTGTTACAATTTATTATAATTATTTCAGTTTCCCACGAATGGAAACGCTACAAAGTAGCACAAGGATAAGTGACACTGCAGATGTCAGGTCACAGACGGTCGTAGGAAGTCACGTACCGAGATTACGCAAAATAAGCCTGCAACATTGTAATTATGAATAGCTTTTAAGATAGCAACTAAGTATTATGAATAGAGTCAAGGGTAAGCGGACATTAGGTCCGCAGGTTCCCACAGAATTGTAAAGAGGTAGGGAGATTATAAAAAGACCGGGAGCTCCACTCCCAGTCAGTTCATCAACGTTCAGCTTTCACACTGCAGTCCATCGGTAACTCACTTGTACAATTAAGTATTAACTATTTCGACTTAGAATAAATTAATTAAGATTGTAAAATTCCATGTTCAAATCTGTTAAAACAAATAAATGTGTTAAGGACCAAAGAAGTCTTTTTAAAAAGGACCGCTCGAAGCCACGAACCTTAACTCACGGACGGTTCACGTATGGATGACGGACAAGCAGGCGCGGCGTTTGTCGTGTTTAAGCAGTAAAGAGAGGTGTTTCGGTTTCAAACCAAACTCGCAAGCTGGAGCAGTAACTTCCAATGCGAATTGGTAGCCATACGAGAGGCTATCGATTACGTAATAAATCGTTCGGACAGAGACGAATATTGTATAATCAGTGATAGTAAATCGGCGCTGACGGCTTTAACAAACATGAACACCTCGACAGACCTCCAAGCGGACGGCATTTTAAAGTTCTGTTGAGTTAGGTCGCACGATGGTAACGTAGGAAACGATAGGGCGAGGCCGCGACGGGCGACTTTCGGATATCACATTCGTCGATACCGAAGTCTATAATTAAAAGAAAGCTGCGCGAAAAATCAATCCGACAATGGGAAGAGAGGTGGAACAATGCTGCCACGGGCAGGTTGACCACAAATTCATACCGAGCATAGAAGCTAGAGGTAAGATCGAAGTGAAACTCGATCATAAAGTGGTGCAACTGATAACAGTGCACGGCGCCCTGAAAGCGTATTTACAAAGGTTCGGTTTAACCGACAACGACCGCTGCGAATGCAGTGAGGGCGCAGATAGCGCAGAGCACGTGCTCTTCGACTGCCCACTCGAGGTGGCAAATCGAGGGTTAGCTGATATGAAATTAGCAATCGCAGGAGTAGCATGGCCAAAGAGCCTATAGGAAGTCAGGGAAGTGGCTAACCAGAAGACGTTCTGGACAGTCTTCAAAGAATTTTCGGGAAAGGTCGCGAAATTAGACGGCGATAACCGCGCGTAAATCGGAGGGGGTAGGGAAGGATTGAAAATTTTTCATAACAACTCCTAGGAGCAGCAAGAAACGATGGAGTGTACTATTAACCTGCCTAACAACTAGAGCTATCCATATTAAAGCTGAATGATTTATTAGTCGACGAAGGGTTCCACTCGAAATTTGGCGCGATAGCGGTACAAACTTTCATGGCGCAGAGAAGGAAATCAAAGACGCATTAAAAAAACAGCGAGCTCTTTTATCGAAGGAGTTCTCGAGTTCAGTTACAAAATGGGTCTACAATCCTCCAGCTACCTCTCACATGGGCGGCAGCTGGGAAAGACTCATACAATCTATAAAACGTACATTTTACCAAATTATGCCTATTCGACATCCGTCGGACGAACTACTATACAGTATGTTGGTTGAAGTGGAACGAATAATTAATTCAAGCTTACTTACATATGTCCCGCTTATAGAACTTTCTTCTAGGATCGTCTAATGGCGAAAAGCCAGAAGGTATCGTCACTAATGAAGGATGTGTTCTTCGAAAAACTGGTTAAAATCACAACAATATCCTAATGCCTTCTGGAAACGATGGATACAAGAATATCTACCGACTCTAACTAGACGAACTAAGTGGTTTGAACCAGTCAAACCCATCGCGGAAGGTGACATCGTCGTTATCGTAGACGCCAAAAAACCGCAAAACGCATGGCTAAAAGGTCGTGTCTTGATAGTAAAGAGTGACAAGGATGGACACGTAGAGCAACTGTTCAGACATCTACGGGAACACTAGAAAAGCCGGCCGTAAAATTAGCTGTCCTTGATAAAGTGAAAAGTAAGTCGATTTGACAATAAGGTTGCCATACTGTAGGGAGAAATATTACGGACAGCAAAATACCGAATTCTTATCTAAAATTTTATTTAACCTATAGGTCAGTATCAAGAGAGCAAACAGGGTCGTCATGGAAATAAGTTTAGATTCGGAAGGAGTCAACTGGTTGGACGCGTACCCTTATTGTTTCCTAGTCTGAACCAACCTACACATTTCCCTGAAATTTGCACAGTCTGCATCTATCACTATCTGCGTTCGAAAGTCTGATCTCGGTCTACCTCTACTTCCTTTTTCCTATCTCTGCTTGTAATATATCCCGTGCTATTCCCCAGAAATGCCTTAGAACGTATCCTGTCCTCCTATTTCTCCTATTTTTTTCGTTTTCGCAGATATCCTTATTCCTCTACTATTTCTATAACCTATTTGTTATTAACTTTGTCTGTCCTTGCTACCATCCTTATACATCTGAAGCACAATATTCCAGAAGGCTTCTATCTCTTTCTGTCTGCTTTTCCTACTGCCCCTATTTCATAGATGTACTGTGCTGTGCTCCATACTATGTTTTGAACAGTTTTCTTCTTGTATCTATGTTCGTTGTATTTAAACATAGCTGCTGTTCTTTCTTGTTTGATGTAGTTCGTTCACCTTCTATTGTTTTACAGTTCTATACCGTAATTCACCGATATTCAGTGGTATGTGAAGGGAGGTAAGCAGCCTTTGGCTGCCAAGTTCCCCCAGCACTTGAACCTTTGTCGAATTAATAGTTTTTCCAATTTATCCTTTCGCACAATCAACATTAGTTGAAAATATTTCACAACCAATACCTGTAGTTGTTTATAATAATCATCAGCTTTAAGAGCACTTATTTTTTCGTCATTGGGTTTTACGTCTTGAAACTGGTTGGACTTGTACCTCAGCTTAATTATGTTCTGAGCTAGCCTACACAGTTCCCTGCAATTCGCACAGCCGCCTATATACAGCTCGATTCCCTTCTATTGTTTTCTAATTATATGCCCTATTTCACCGAGATTCAGTAGTATGTGAAGGGGGTTAAGCAGCCTGTGGCTGCCAAGTATCCCCAGCACTTAGACATTTGTCGTATTGTTTTCCAGTAAATCCTTTCGCACAATTAACATTAGTTGAGAGTATTGCTAAACCAATATCTGTAGTTGTTTATAATAATCACCATGTTTAAGTACAGTTATTATTTTTGTCATTAGTTTTTCCATCTTGCGAATGGTTGGAAGCGTACCTCCATTGATTTCTATTCTGAGCTAGCCTACACATTTCCCTGAAATTCTCACAGCCTCCATTTTTCACTATCTGTGTGCAGTAGTCTAACCAAGTCTACCTCTACTTCTGCTTTTTCCTATGCCTGCTTCTATTATATTCCGCACTATTCCCTCTAGTATGTGGCTTATCATCCTATCTCTCCTAATTTTTTACTGTTTTCTACATATTTCTTTCTTCCCCTTTTAGTACCTCTTTGTTCTTAACTTTGTATGTCCATGATATCTTCATCATACGTCTGTAGCACCACATTTCAAAGGCTTCTACCTTTTTCTTGTCTGCTTTTCCTACTGTCCAGGTTTCACAGCCACACAGTGCTGTGCTCCACACATATGTTTTAAGCAATCTTTCCCTTGTTTCAATGTTTGTGGTCTTTGAACACAGTAGTTGCTTTTCTTCTTAAATGTAGCACGACCTTGTGCTAATCTTTGTTTTATATCTTTTGATTTCCTAGGTAGCAGAAATCCGTAATCTCTTGTAAGTTCTCGTTACCTATTTGTATTCTTGCTTTTGATTTATTTTCCCCTCTTTTGCATACTAGAACTTTAGTTTTACTTTTGTTTGTTTGTTTGTTTGGCACGGAGGAGATTCGACTCAACTGCCTTTTTCCATAGCCAAAAGTTATAATTTAAAAGTGAAGTAGGATTAATGAGTCTTAAATTAATATAAAGTAGAAATGAATTATTGGCAAGTGACTCAAATTCAGCCACGAGGGCATCCTGTCGACGCGTTTCACTCTAATTGGGGCTCATCAGGACAGGAGTAGCAAAGTTGTAATATTTTATACAGACACCTTATGGGAAGTACAGCATCACCTAGATCACAATTTGTGTCTTCGTGCCGTTTTACCTGACATCGCAGGTTGTACCAACAGTCGGCCGAATTTGAGTCACTTGCCAATAATTCATTTCTACTTTATATTAATTTAAGACTCATTAATCCTACTTTTCTTTTAAATTATAACTTTTGGCTATGGAAAAAGGCAGTTGAGTCGGATCTCCTCCGTGCCGACTGTTGGTACAACCTGCGATGTCAGGTAAAACGACACGAAGACAGAAATTGTGAGTTAGGTGATGCTGTACTTCCCATAAGGTGTCTGTATAAAATATTACAACTTTGCTACTCCTGTCCTGATGAGCCCCAAGTAGGGCGAAACGCGTCGACAGAATGCCCTCGTGGCTGAATTTGAGTCACTTGCCAATAATTCATTTCTAAGATTCATTAATCCTACTTTTCTTTTAAATTATAACTTTTGGCTATGGAAAAAGGCAGTTGAGTCGGATCTCCTCCGTGCCGACTGTTGGTACAACCTGCGATGTCAGGTAAAACGACACGAAGACACAAATGGTGAGCTAGGTGATGCTGTACTTCCCATAAGGTGTCTGTATAAAATATTACAACTTTGCTACTCCTGTCCTGATGAGCCCCAATTAGAGCGAAACGCGTCGACAGGATGCCCTCGTGGCTGAATTTGAGTCACTTGCCAATAATTCATTTCTACTTTATATTAATTTAAGACTCATTAATCCTACTTCTCTTTTAAATTATAACTTTTGGCTATGGAAAAAGGCAGTTGAGTCGGATCTCCTCCGTGCCGACTGTTGGTACAACCTGCGATGTCAGGTAAAACGACACGAAGACACAAATGGTGAGCTAGGTGATGCTGTACTTCCCATAAGGTGTCTGTATAAAATATTACAACTTTGCTACTCCTGTCCTGATGAGCCCCAATTAGAGCGAAACGCGTCGACAGGATGCCCTCGTGGCTGAATTTGAGTCACTTGCCAATAATTCATTTCTACTTTATATTAATTTAAGACTCATTAATCCTACTTCTCTTTTAAATTATAACTTTTGGCTATGGAAAAAGGCAGTTGAGTCGGATCTCCTCCGTGCCGACTGTTGGTACAACCTGCGATGTCAGGTAAAACGACACGAAGACACAAATTGTGAGCTAGGTGATGCTGTACTTCCCATAAAGTGTCTGTATAAAATATTACAACTTTGCTACTCCTGTCCTGATGAACCCCAATTAGGGCGAAACGTGTCGACAGGATGCCCTCGTGGCTGAATTTGAGTCACTTGCCAATAATTTATTTCTACTTTATATATATATATATATATATATATATATATATATACGCTTTCCCCCTTCTCTATTGTTTTCTCAATTATCACCCTCAGAGCTAAAATAGCCTCCAGTGTTCCCCTGTTTCGCCTAAACCCAAATTGATCTTCCCCCTGTATTTCTTCAGCTCATTTTTCCATTAGTGTTTGTACAAATCTGGTTAATATTTTTGAAACGTGTGCTGTCAAACTTATTGTTCGAAAATTTTCACATCTATCCGCGCCTCTTTTTTTTGGTATAGTTACTATGATGTTACGTTTGAAATCTTTGGATATCTCGCCTGTCTCATAGATATAGCTTACAAATCGGAAGAGACGTTCTGTTACTGATTTTCCAGCGACTTTTAGAGTTTCTGCTTGCACCTTATCGGTATCCGGCGCCTTACCATTTTTCAGACCCTTCAATGCTAATTCAAACTCATCTCTAAGTATAGGATATCCCAGGTTATCATTTTCAATGTCTGATTCCTGTGCTAATGCTGTTAGTTCCTTTCCTGAATATAAGTTCCCTATATATTCCTGCCATCTAGCTAATTTCTCTACATTTTCTATAATGACGTTTCCTCCCATGTCCCTTATATTTTTGCTATATGGTTTTATATCCCTAAAATTCATTCTAATTAATTTGTATGCTTCGTCTGTCTTTCCTGTTTCCATCTTAGTTTGTACCTTTTTGCACTTTTCAGCCATGTCTAAGCTGGATTTAATGTTATTCCATTCTGTTTCTACTTCCTTAGTATCAAAAATTTTCCCGATATCTTTCAGCAATTCATTTGACTTCTTTCAAATCTTTCGTAGATATCTTTATCTTTTAGCATCTCAAAGTGCGGCCTTCATAATTGTTCATGTTGTGGTCAGTGTCTATATCCGCTTCCGCGTAACTTCTACAGTCTTTTACTTGATTTCTAAACCGTTGTCTCACAAGAATGTAATCTATTTGATATCTTCCTATATCTCCTGGCATCCTCCACGTGTATCGTCTTCTAGCATGATGTTGAAATAATGTATTTGTGATGGTTAAGTTGTTCTTGTCGCAAAATTCTACCAGCCTATTTCACCTGTCATTTCTCGTGCCTAAACCAAATAAATCTACTATCGCTCCTTCCCTACCCTCACCTACCACTGCATTGAAATCCCCCGTAATTATTAAATTTTCATGTCCTTTGTAGATCGCCTCTACCTCTTCCTCACTGTAGCTAGAGGTGGGCATGTATTATTACTATATTTACTGGTTTAGATTCAAATCTAACCATGAGTACTCTTCGTTCGTTTGTAAGTAGTTTTCTACACGCCGTCCTATGTTTTTTCGCATAACTATTCCCACATCCGAATTTCCTTCCTCTGATCCGGTATGAATTACCCTGAAATCTCCACTACGAAAATCCCCCCCTCCCCTCTGGCCAGCGGACTTCGTTAATTCCTATTATATCTAGTGCTAACCTATCCATTTCGAGTTTCAGATTCTCTAGCTTTCCTACTTGTTTCATGCTTCTGACATTCCACGCTCCGACTCACAGAATGTTCACGGATCTTTTTCTATACTTTCGGATCACATTCCCCGAAGTAGTCCCCTCCCGGGGATCCGAATGGGGGACTATTTTACCTCCGGAATATTTTACCCCAGAGGATGCCATCATGTTTAATAACAATTTCTGTACGCAGTGTACTTGGGAGGTAATGTGGTGGTTTCCTGTTGCCTCCCACATCGCAGTAGTGTGTCTTAGAATGTCATACCGACCCCTATTGTCACTGCCACTCTAAGTACCGAAAGATCTGCTGCCTTCTTTCGGGGAGCTGTCTTAGTCTGATTCCTCACTAAAGACCCCATAAATTTGGTTAAACCTATAATTCGGCTCTTTAGCTCATTGAAACGCGCAAGCCATTCTACTTGTTCTAGTATTTTAGAACGTCGTCAAGGTGCAGGTCCGTTCAGAATAGGAATTTGAAATATTGAACAAGAAAGTGACATACACCCTGGTGATTCAATGTATCAGGCTTTCAAAATGGTTTTGGTGATGATAAAATCAGAAAACCTCAGGGTTTAATAATTGTACAACCAGTTATAGCCGAGATCAAAATGATATTCCAAATCAGGAGGTCAAAGGATACATGGTTACGGATGAGATTACTTATAATGTAAGTGAAAGACCTAAGTGCCAAATTAAGCTGCTTAACCGCTTAGATTTATAGAACTGTCTGTGGTTTATTTTACGTAAACTTGTATTTTGTTTATAAGAAATGGGAGAACTGTGAAGTATTGGAGATATAGCCAGAAAATAGGTAAGTGACATAGTGAGGTTGTTTATGTGGAAATCCAAGGTGATTTTTCTATTAGTTACAGCTACATTCCATTCTCATTAATCTATGTGATGACCACATTAAGTAGCAGGATGAAATAGTGCAACTTTCAACAAATAAAGAAATACCGATACAAATCGGAATCTAAGCATCTATCCTATAGCAAACATTAACTCGATAACCTACTTGCAAGGCTAAATGCATTAACCATTAACCTTTAAAACCATAATTCTCTGTTACTGTGTTGCAATGATAATATACAGTAACAATAGTGATACCTAATACACAAATGGAATAGTTAATTGAGTTTCTACAGTTAACCTAGATATTAGAATTTCTAAACAAACAAAAAAGAAATTTTTATATCTTATCCTTTTCGTTTTCAAAATTTCTAACAAATATAAACAATAAATGTAAACTGAATGTTTAAAAGAAAATACTTCTTTAAGTTTTAATTAATTTTAATGTGTACATTTTCTGGCCTTACTAAAAAAAAGGAAATTGAAACAATGACTAAAAAATATATATCTGGAACACTGTATAAGCATTTAAAAGAACACCTCTCATACATATTTATGGGATTCAGATGGCCTACAAAATATATAACGATTATAGACAGATACTCAGTTTGGTCTACAAATAAAGCCAATGTTTTCTAACTTTTGTTGCTTATTAATACTAATCTTTAATCGTTTACCGAACAAAGTAAACATGGACATTTTTGATTGGTAGCATAGTAGAAGAGTGTATGTATCGTAATATGAAATTCCATGCAGGTCTTCAATCTATTATTATATTTGAATAAACTTACTGCACTTTCGTATAGTGCCAACGAATGTGTTTATGGATTAAATTATAAATTCTTGAAAGAAATTAGGGTGACTATTCTAGCGATCTCATGGCGATACAACTTAATTACAGAATTAAAAAATGTAAACGACCAGAGAAATTGTAGAAGTAAACTAAGGTTCAAAGAGTCATAATTTGATTACAGCGTCTTTACTTTCTAAGTTTATTACATACTCGCAAATAGCAACAGCAAAATCTGACGACAGACAGGAAATGTTGGATGCAAGTCAGCAATTATGTACAACCGTTTTCAAAAGTGAGTCACAGCAATGGATGAATATAAATGAATTGAAAGATTATGTAAGGTGTGGTGACAAGGTAAAACGTTTAGATCATTTTTTAATGCTTAAAGTAATAAACATCAGAAAAGAGGGATTTTAAGCAATATCAGTTTGAATGAATTATAGAAGTATTTTTAAATGCTTAACCAATGTTTATAATGAAAATAGCATATGATTTGAATTGCGTGAATTTTAAGTAGTACGATCATATGGGGAAATCAAGAGAAATTTGTGTCCATAGGTGTATGCGTTGGTGATGAGGAGGTCTAATTTGATACGTACTCCTTTCTTACTTAATTATCTATTAAAATTCAATCATGCAAATTTCTATATATATATATATATATATATATATATATATAACTATAAAAGTTTTATCACCTCCGGTTCATGGCTTCCTGCAGCGGAACTAACTTCTCAGGGTCCTGCAGCCGAACCAATTTCTCAGGGGTTCGGTATTCAGCAGATTTAATGACGTTATTGCCTCCTACGTCTCGATAATGCCCTATGGGAAAAGGTAAGAAAGATTTGAGCGAAAATTTGGGACACTACATCGAAATACACACGATAACACAGCTCCCCAAAAACACAGTCACTTTCGTGAATACCAAAACTGAAGTGGTTCACGTAATTATTCCCATTGTCCTAACACTTACTTCCTCACGGGACTAGCTTATTGAAATCAGCTGATGTCTTACAATCAATTGGAAAAGAAAACTTCGTCACTTCAATAAAGTGTGTTCACATTACATTCCCCGAGAGCGATCAAACTCCACGAGTGTATCTTAACGCATTTATTCATATTCAGATTATTTTATTGTTGTAGCTAATCATTTATAAAATAACCAGGACCGGATTTAGAAAACAAGGGAAATTCCTTTACTTTTATACAATAGATTTAATAAATATAAAAAATGGACATTTGAAAGTTCCAATAAATGAAACGCATGTTAAGGATTAAATCGCTTAACACATAACAATTGTGGCAAAACTACAAAAAAAGAGAAAAAAATACCTCTTGTGCCTCCAAGTCCGGACAACTACTTATAACATAAAACCCTTATTGACATAATAAAGTTTTTGGTGCCACCTGATTTCTCTTATGACAACCCGCATTAAATCAGGAAATAGAAAAAAGGAAGTAGCCACTAATTGACAGACTACCTCAGTGTTGGGGGCACAGTTATTTTTTGCCGCAATTCCTGCCAGCAGCACATTTGTCAAAAAGCAAGAGACTTCCCTTAACCTAATCTTACAACTCTAAGTTGAATTATAAATCTTAGTTTAACCGGCTACTTTTCAATTTTCTTAAATATACACATTTTAATGTATATAACATTCTACAAAAGATATTCACAAAAATATAGGTCAGTATCCAAATCTTATCCTGCCTATTCGGCATCTGAAAAACAAATTTTTCAATAATTACCGTTAACTGTACTAGCAAATTATAACACTAAAGCCAGTTAGGTTATCATATTCTTCAACTTTTGCTTTTCATCCAATTATACAGATCTTGGTTTCCAAATATCAGTCAATTAAAATTCGCAAAAAATGTTCAATTATAAGAATAATAAGATAATTTTCTGAGACAAGCTCAAGATAGAAGTAAAATCCTACGATAATTTTCAAAAATAACCCTGAGATAAAGGTAAAATTCTAAGATAATTTTCAAAAATAACCCTAAGATAAAGGTAACATTCTAAGATAATCTTCAAAGATAACCCCGAAATAAAAGCAAAATTCAAGATCAAGACATCGATATACTTAAAACTAAATTCAGAAAAATTCGAAAAATGACAATCTTTCTGTTTAACGCACAAGGGACGGGCTTACCTTTGGTACAGGATCACCTATGCCCCAGGTTTGAAGTCGATTAGATATTCCATCGGCAAACCAATTAACAAAAAAACTACTACCACTTAGAGCAAGGAGAGTAACGATGCATGACTGAAAACAAGGTCTGCACTGCATGGCCCGGTGCAGTGGGTCGCCTGGTCCCCAGACTATACAGCGATTAACGGAAAAGAAAAGGTAGCTAAATATAGTATGGGTATTAAAAGAAGGAGGTTGGAATCAGTTGGATGCCACAGTAGCTTCCAAAGGCGAGGAGAAAAGAAGAACAAGTCGCATTGAGCAAAAATGGTAGAAGAGGTGGATAAAAAAGCGCTACTCAACTCACCAAAAAGAAGTCAGTAACCAATAGTAGGAGAATACCACTCTTATATGATAGGCGGTAGTCTTTCGGACTTACGACAGGCCCATCAGGGGAAAACAGACAAAAAAGAGACAGCAAAATGTGAATACATTAAGTTTTCAGACAAGCATCCTATAGGCGTGAGAGAAATGTCCTCAAATAAAAAAAGGAACAGGAAGTCTGAAGGACCCCTGTCTAGCAAAAGAAACAAAAACAAAACCACGTCTTGCTATTCTTAAAAGTAGACACATTCAACACAAAGATATCAAAAATCACTACTAGAAAGGTATATACGGTAAATTCACATCAGCATAATCAAGAGAAGTACAAGAAAGCGACAGCGGCTGACCCATACTTTATAAAAAAAAACACAAAAAATATAATAAAATTTCTAGGTCACAAATAAAGAAAAGTGGGGAGTAACGGAATAGCATAAGGAGCGAAAATTACAGAATGAAAACACAAGAAATAGAAATTTCCTGTCTTTGCAAAAGCGAACATTGACTTTCCCAACACACACATGGCTGCCGACCACCATGTTTATCCTATGTGAAAAGCATCAACTCAACATTAGTTCCGACAAGTCCTAAGATTTATTCCATTATTCATGTCGAAGATATATCAACCATAAATGGAGGGACGGGGTGTAAGGAAATAGTACCACAAAAAGTATCAGAGAAATTTGTGAAAATACTTTGAATGTTTAAGGAGTCAAAAAATTACATTTAAAGGTATATTTTCTGATGAAAAATCAAAGTCATAAGAATAAAAAAATTTGAGAAATTTATCAAAAGAATTAGGAAATCCAGAAAAACCAAAGTGTTTTATCCATTTAAATATCAAAGGTAGAATAGGTTTTCAACGTAAGATAAAGAGAAAAGACAAGTAAAGCGAAACGACAACAGACGTTATGAAGTATAAGACATTTTATAATATAAGTAATATTTAAAAAGGTAGATAAAAAGTATTACTTATTGTGAAGGAACATTATCGATAAAAATTTTTAGATCTTTTATATGCCACTTCCCTTGTAGTTTACATCAAGAACTTTAGGTTCATAAATAAGTAGACTAACAACCCCTGCTATTTTACATAAGACCACATTTCGGGCGTAATTTGGCAAAAAATGTTTTGTTCAAAACAAATGTCTTTCGTTGTTAAATGTAGATAATTGATTTTAAAAGTTTAAATTTAATTTTCGAAAAAAAATCTCAAAAAGTTAACTCACAAGTTCTTATTAGTAACTCGGCAAATAAAAATTATCAAAAGATAGGTTATGTCAATAAGTAAACAAAATATGTAAAAAAAAATTTTTCACAAGTCTATCTAAATAAAAAGTTCCACCATTCAAACGAAGAAAAAAAGATTATTAAACATAGAAATCTTAAATGAATAAGTAGTAATCACTATAAGGTAAATATTTGAAAAACTTATTTACATAAACGATGATTGGACTTTAATGTAAAAAAAATTCTATTCGGCAAAGGCAAATAGCAGATAAATGAAAGTAATTTATTAAAAAATGTTAAAATAAATACCATGGTATTTCAAAATAAGTCAATTTATAGATTACAAGCTAAACACGAGATCTGAAAGCGCTAATAGGTGCAAAATTTTAAAGCTTTTGTTACGTTCATTCCCTACTTAGAACTTTCCTGCATTCTTCTAATTTAATTTCCCGTTTTCGTTAATATTCGCCTTCACGGTAGGGAATGTTAATAAATTATACGACCCACCTATAATACTTTTAATATTCAGTATTTATTATAGTTAATTGACCTCCTTTGACTGATAATTAGATAAAGTCAATCTAGAATATGTTTGCATTTTATTTCAATTTATTAGAATGGCTTTTCGGAAAATCCGGATATAAAGCCAATTTTATTATACCTTTGTTGAACACACGACTTTTTATTGTAAATATGGTATAATAAGATTTTTGTACATCATTGTTTCCATTGAATTTACGATTCTGGCGTGGAATAAAAACAAGTTCGATCCTGTTATCAAGACATACTGGTTATGTGGAAAAGGGTTTCCCGTGGCCATTTTTAAGAACAAACCAGTTTGTACGTTGTTAATTGAATAATTTCATTTTTTGACTAAAGGTTGCCCTGTTTGGTTATAGTATTTATTTATAACGAGTATCATAATTTCGAATGGGCAGCTATAAAAATTCTTGTGTAATGTAAAACTTCTTTTACTTTTCTGCGTGCTAATATTTTGATTGCTTCGCTAATGGAAATGTTTAATGTCTTTAGCCCGACTGCCGATTTCCGGTACCATGATTTCGAATTTTAGGTTTATCCCTAACCATTCTTAAGTTCGAGTCGTGGGTTCCAGCTGTTGTATGATCCTCGGTTCCCAACGGGGGCGGTACCGCCCCCCAGTGGGCGCTGTAGCTTTCAAAGGGGACGGTAGCGAGTACAGGGGCAAAAGGGGGGCGTTAGGAGGATCAAGGGGGGCGTTCGTGACGTACTTACCTTTTTAGAAAATAAATATATTCAAATACTTTGAAAATACCTAGTTGGCATGAATAGACAGTTTATTTACCTATCTAAAATGTCTATGTTATTGTTATCGAGAAAATATACTTTAAAACATTTAATTCAGCATTAATTTAATTAAAACAAAAAACGTCATAGCTGCTTTTGTGGGAAAACTTCTTCTATTCAAACGAAATCTAGGGAGAGGTGAATACAGCCACTTTCCCACATTATCAGCAGTCTCTGCAAAACATGAAGATTTACTTACTTACTGCCAACACTTGGACGTTCTTCATGTTGATTGTATGGAGCGATTCCAGGATATTTTAAACATGAATATACCGGGTTGGGTTTTAGATCCTTTCGCAAATGCAGATACAGCAGAATCATCAAATTTAGAAGAGGAACTCGTAGAACTCACAACTAACGAAGAACTAAAAGTAAAATTCAGAAATGGATATCAAGAGTTCTGGCTTCAAAACCAATACCAGTTCTTTACCCTGGATTGTGGTCAAGAGTACAGATATTTTTAATTGCATTTCCTTCATCTTATTTGGCTGAGCGTGGGTTCAGTGCAGTAGCTAATTTATTGTCTAAGAAAAGGAACAGACTGCACATTACTGAACGTGGCGATTTGCGGCTGATGTTAACGAAATTGGAACCCGACATTAGCAAATTGTTAAAACTTCACCAGCCTCAACTATCTCATTAATTTTTTCTTCTTAATCTTTTTTTCTGTTCATTATGTATTCATATTTAAGTTTTTAATAAACAAGTTTGTACTACATTTGATAGTCGTTTTAATTAAGGTTTACTTTTGCGATTTTTAATATATATACCTTGTCCAACGCTTTAGTGAACGCTTGTAATAGCAGTCAAAAGTGCAACGTTCGTATATGAGTATCTATGTATATATATATATATATATATATATATATATATATATATATATATATATATAGATAGATAGATACTATGCAACAATATTTTAATATTCGTTATAATGCACTATGATGAGGAGGGGGGCGTTGGAAGTTTTTTTTCCAGTAGAGGGGGCGGTGGTTCAGAAAAGGTTGGGAACCTCTGCTCTAGACCATGCTCATCTATCCTTGGTCGGAAATTCCGCATTTTCTTTGAATATATTTGGCTGACCATCGTGGTATGTCAATTGAGTAATCGAGATCCTGAACAACATGCTCGAAGTAAATTTTAGAAGAGTACCAATTTTTATAAAACACTGCTTTGCTAGCTTACGTAATGGTTGACTTACTGGTATTATGTAACGATGAGGATAATTATATTAGGGTATTCTTAAAACACTGTTGATTTATAAGGATCGATAACTGAGCTAACGGTTTCCCGCCAATATAATAGTTGTGTAGGTATTTAGTAGTGGTGCTATTATAGATACTTTTTCCCTTTCTTATGTTAAACAGAGTCCTGTAAGGTGAGCTCGTTACCTGTACTGTTAGTAAATAAATTAGGTAAGGTCATCGCAGATATATGTAAGTGGATAAATATTATACATTTTTTTTGTATGTTACCTATACCTTTATTATTGTTTGTTTCTTTTTTTGCATTTCTATACCTTACTGTCGGGATGTACGTTTACCCTGACTTGTACATAAGCAAACCGTTAGGGACCGTACACAATATATTCCAAAGTATTAAAACCTACCAATTCTACGATAAGGAACGGAATTATTATGAAATTTTTTCGTTTAAAAAGTTAAAAACAGTAAGAAAGCTGCCAACTTCTGTTTTAGCACTTAAGAGAATTATTTAGTTATGAAATTGAAAGATGTTTTCTAGTTCGGTAATGGGGTTGATATGTTTTTAGTTCAAATAATAATTCATATTCCACACAGAACAGGTATTTATAATCTGCCGTGTTTACATGTATAACATCTAAATTTAACAAATAGAACAACTAACGTTGCCCATAATTGAAGTTAGTATAGGTAGTTTATAATGCAATCCGTAAATTTTATTATTAATCCAATGAAAGAAAGTTGTCAACCTTCACATTTTATAATTAACAAGCAATGTTATATTATAGAAAACGCTCCATAGCTTAAAACACCATTGATATGAATACCTCTCTTACTTATTTAACTAATTAAAGTTCAATCATGCAAGTATATATATATATATATATATATATATATATATATATATATATATATATATTATAAAAGTTTTACCCTTACGGTCCATAGCTTCCTGCAGGATCCTACAGCGGAACTAATTTTTGAAGGTTTTTGGGGGTTCAATTTTCAGCAGATTTAATGACGTTTTACTGCTTCCTAGGTCTCGGTAGTGCCCTATAGAGAAGGATTCGAGCGATAATTTCGGGTATATGATAACGGACCTCCCCGAAAACACAGTCACTTCCGTGAATTCCGCTACTAAACCGGTTCACGCAATTACCGCCATTATCCCAGCACTTACCCGCCACTTCCATGATTAGCTTATTTAAATCGGCTGACGTCTTACAACCAATTTAAATACAGAACTTCGTCGCTACAATAACGCGTATTCACACTACATTCTATGACAACGATAAAAATCCCCGAGGGTATCTTAACGTATTTATGTATATTAAGATTATTCTATTCTTACAATGTATCTAATAATTTATAAAATAACAAGGACCTGGTGTAGGGAAGAAAGTGAATTCCTTTACTTTCATACAAAATACCCACATATTTATTAGATACAAGAAGTGAAAACTTGAATGTCCAATAAATAAAAGGCATGTTACGGGCCAAATCACTTAACATGTAACAAATTTTCCAAAATTACTTTCGTGTTTGTAATGCTATTTTTTTATTTTGGACCATTCCCTATTTATTTTTGCGTAATTTCTATAAATAATTGATTAAAGTTAGCGAATTATTAATCACAATAGTTCTTATAACTTTTCGCTAAATCATATCAGCTTAATAGAAATGCGTGCGATATTCTACATTTTTTACTATTTTCAACGAACTTCGTTCGTTTATGAAATCGATTTGTCGTCCGTCTGTCCGTCCGTCCGAGGCCTTTCTAATGGTCGGACATCAATGTGTGATACATCAATCGATTCAGCTCGGTGTCCAGAGCTTAAGTTTTGATGTCAGTTAAAATCGGGCCACGGGGGTGCCGTGCCCCCGCGATATTCCGTCGGGAAAAAAAAATTTCAAATAGGTCCAAAATTAATGTGCGATACATATTTGGACTCCCCTAACATAGCTGAGTCGAAATATGGTACCCCCCACAAAATCTGACCACGAATACCCGACCCCCGGGAATTAATTTTATCAAAATTTCAAATAGGTCCAAAATTAATGTGCGATACATATTTGGACTCCCTAACATAGCTGAGTCGAAATATGGTACCCCCACAAAATCTGACCACGGATACCCGACCCTCCCCGGAATTAAATTTTATTTTTATCTGAATACTTATAATTATTACAACATAATAATTTTAATTTCTTTAAATTGTTTTAAAGTAAGTCTACATTTGGAAGTTCGTTGCGACAATGCCTTGCATTTTCAACTTGTTTGGAATATGATGTTTTACATCATATAGAAAAATAGTACTACAAACGGCTTAAAATAATTTTACCTATGAGATTATTATTTCTTAAAAAAATAATTAAGGTCAAGTTGCAGTATTTGTGAACGAATGTAGCCATTTTTGTGCAATTTAATTAGAATGTAAAAAACATTATTTCCAAATCCATCTTCTTTCTTTTACGAGTATATAAATTTTCAGTGATTTATCCCAAATAAATTTAGAAATGCGTCAAAACCAACCAATAGAGTATTTTGTATTCAATACAATCCAACCATTACAGATGTGTTAGAGTGATTTTAGGGGAAGCCTGATTCATAAACCTTCATAAAACACGGTATTATTCTTTTGAATACATGCTGCTGTGTATTGCGTTATCAGTTTGATTATCATGTAGAAACTTTAATATACAAACGACAAATATTAGAATACGGATGACGCTACCACTTCGTTATTATCGTAACATACCCCAACTAATGCTGCTGTTGAATATTGGTAGGGATAAACGTTTGATAAGGGACGATGCCAAGAGATATACAGCGAAATGTTTCCTGAATTCTATATAGGGAAATGAAAAAATTATAAACACTTATTTCTGAGCGTGTAGAAGTTTTGAAGAGCGAGCCTACATCAACAGTTCAGTAAGAGTTTAACAGGTATACACGAAGCCCGCGGTTGAACAGAAGTAGAATTAATGGCAAAAGCAATTGGAAAAATTCCGGGAGAGAATTTGGCTAGCTTGGGCCGGGTCCGCCAGAAAAGGAAGCTAAAAAGGGGGTTAGGGTCCATTCAAACGAAGGAAGAAATTAATCTGAAATTATTTAACATGGACTACCTAAGGAAATTTTAAAGTACATTAGTATTTGCTGAACATTATTTATATACTGATCCCTAATAAGCTCTATATCATTCAATTTAAGTAACACATACTCTTACTAAACAAGAACAACACGGAGCAAATAACCAACAAAACCTTTGATAATTCAAAAAACGCAAAACAAAAATTTGACTAAATGGCATTTTAAGTTCTTCCACTTCGCAAATAAGATGGTTGAAATATAACCTATCATAAAAATTGTAACTTTAACTAACTTAATTACCGCCAGGCAAAAAAGACACGGTAAGATAGTGATTATATATTTTTATTGCATCCTCATGAATATAATTCAGCTGTACCGGAGTCAGTATTAATTTGTGACTCACTATAAATAAAGGGATTGGTCACTGCAATATATTATATATATATATATATATATATATTGCCGTTTAAAGCCTCGCCAGCGTAAAAAAAAAACATTCGAGCTCCAACGTTGGGCCGTCATAAATTGCTGTGTAACTTCGCTCTGGCTCAGTTTATTCGAAAATTATTTAATTTTCAAAAATCGAAAATTACACACAAAAAAAAATTTTCAAAAAATAATTTCTTACCCAGATTCTGCTTACATCACATTAATTTCCTCAACAGCTCCCTGGCTAGCTCAGTTGGGCCTCCTCTTGGATACCTAGATTTACTATCATACTCTTTACCGTTCACGCACACTCTCAATAAAACCACAAAATAATACAACAATCATACAATATTTATTTACCATTATTTACAAATAATAATTCAAGATTATGTACATTTCGGTGCTCAAGTTACACCTCGATAAATTCTATCTTTGTAAAGTCCTGGATTTTAAATTGAAATATCAAACACATTTAATGGAACAGGAGTAAATGGGCCCTAAATAATACCTTATTTATTTTTTTTCTAATTATTACACTCTGGAGTATGGCGAGCTCATGATAACCCAGTTTATTACTTGTATGCTTTCTACTTTGCATACTCTTACTACAAACACAAAAAACCCATGTACTCTTAACAATAAAAATTAAATTCATGAGGAACGTTAATAAGCTTTAGATTTATATTCAAATACCATAATAAAAGTTAGTTATGCGCATTCTTTTCAATACGCAAATAAACAAAGAAAAATACCATCAAAGTTCACTCTCACACCTCACAAATAATCTCCACAGTTTATAAAACACAGCAAAATCTAATGCGTTACCTGGAAACTTGAAGATTCCATGTCTGTTGACGATGTATTAAGTTCCTGAACCCTCGGCCTAGTGGTAATGCGCTGTTTGCGTCTCCAGCTATTTATAGATGAACACCATCTACGTTGCGCTGCATGATACTCATTCAAGATCAATCTCGATATCCAAATCCAAGTATAGTACACTTGTTATTATTGCATAATTTAATTTACTTTACGTTACGAGCTTGTTACAGTATACGTTGTACCTTAGTTAAATATAAATAAACTCGACACTATCCGCGTTCAAAGCATCAAGCCACAACCATCTAACTCTGTACTATTGAATTTATAAATTTTAATACTTACAAGCTCGCTAGTAGATTTTTGGTACGTCGTAAGCGATGCAAATTAAAGAAATCAAAAAGAAAGCTATCAATTTCGCTAGCTTATTTATATTATAAGCCAGGCCCCTCTCGGCCACACTTTACCCGAAATCGTAATTGCAAACTAACTCTTTCTTCTAATTTTGTATAACCGTTTTCGAACTCCCCGAATTTTAGCTCATCGCTACGCTATTTTCCGAAAAATTCGCATTCATCTGTCCCGTGCTCGTCTGTTGTACAACTAACTATTTAGACCAATGATACCTTTCAGTGACGTCTTGAAACCCCGCCTGTATTAACTCTATTCCTCTCTTATGCATATTGGATGTTTCCTTCTACCCTAGTTTGAGTGGTAGAAAATCGATATTACTGTCCGCGTGCTATCTACCCCACGTGGAGTTGTATACGTGCTTTGGGTCTGTCGGTTGACCGATATTCTTTAAAACTTGCTTGTTATCTACAAAAATAAGGGGAACATGACCTTTCCAAAACATGCAGGTGTTCAATTAACGATCGTTTTAAAATAACATTTCTAGGAGTTTGCGTTTCAAGGTATTTCATATATTCGATGTCTGTTTGTTTGTTAGTAACGCGTTTCGCCTTGGAATTATCGATTTTTCATGCTTTGAGGCGTTTTCTGACGTTATAACCCTATGAATTAAACTGAATTAAATTAATTAATAATTTCCACTGGCTTATACAATTTATTTTCTTTACAAACCTACGCATTTTTAATCCCTAATTATCAAATTATGGCAATACTCGTTACTTTAAATTAAATAAATGAAATAACTTTCGCACGTAAATTATGGTTGTTTCCTCTATACAGGGTGTTTGAAATTGCATTGTTTATACTCAAATTTAACCCTTTAAATCCACTACAATATATATATATATATATATATACGTGATAGAGATCACGAGAGGTCATGGGAACCCAAATCCTATAAATAAAGCCAACCCAAATAGAAAGATTCCGGAAAGAATTGAAATTTCCCAAGATCCATTGTTCCACCCTGTATAAAAATAAATAAAACGAGCTTCACTTTATTACCATTTAAAAGAAAGCCTATTTCTCCGTGTACTACTGAAAACGAGTTTTCATTTTAAAGATATAAACTTTATACCTTACGCAAATCAATCATTCTTAAAGCATATTGCAAATACAAAAGTCATTAAAATGCAACTCGATCATTTTAAAGGGTAAATACAAAAACCATTCAATTTTATTAAAGTGTGAAAGCGATGTAGATTCTTGTAAATATTACAAAACATTTAAGCAGTAGATTATAAAATAATTACACTTGAAATACCGTAAAAATAAGTTTCAATTTTTAAGATATAAATACATTCATTTTCATTCATTATAAAAATACACCTCCCGTGCATAAAATGTTTACTTTATTTGCCTTAAAAACCACTCTTTCTTTCACAAGTATTAGGATGCAAATCTTTTTACATTTACAAATAATGAATTAAGCAATTAAAACTTTAATTAATTAGCTAAATTGCCTTCCGTATAACCTTTTAAATAAAACATGCTCTAGAAGTTTCGGGAGATATAGAGAAAATGCGTCATCTGTACTGGGAAGCCATTAAATCAATAAAGAACCTATTCCACGGACTCGCGTTATCATTAAAAAAGCAATAAAATCGATTTTATAGTTTTCGCATCACTATAGGATAGGGTGCGACGCAAAATTTATTCCGTGAATCAGACAAGTATCGGCACTGCCTTGCTATGTTCGTAAATCATTCGACCGCGGCGGTTTAACACTAATTAGGCCATTAAAGCAGTGAAATTTCCGAAAATATTACACCACGTATGTGAGTGATTAAGATTAGAATTAAATCACGGAAACTCTGGAGAACCATGATATAGTAAGATAATTTGTATATAGGCGGGAACTTTATTAGAGGGCATTCATCATAATACGCGTCAACAAGCAATATGTAAGAGTTTCAATTTACAAGATCGATGATGAAACATTTCATTAATTCGCGATTCGTTATGTACGATTTTATACAGAAATAGATGCCGTAAATTAGTTTACGAAATGCAATTTATACGTTACAATAGTTTGAAATACTAAATTTGTTAAATGCAGTTATCTGAATTGCAAAAGTACAATGAAAATTCAACATTCTTCAACACAGAAACTACTCTAAAGCTAATTAATTAAAAATAGAACATGCACTTTGAAAAATGAGATTCTAAATGGAGATTTAAAATTATATGAACAAAACTAGTACGCTGAGCCTTCAACGTCAATTTAAAAATGGAAGCTACGGTTAATTACGAACAGTCTTATCGGATTTCGCAAGTATTAATTTTAGATTGCCTTGTTTGTAACCGATATTTGAGTATTTTATCATTTAAATTTAAGGTAGAATTAGTCTTAATTATATAATATTTTTCTGTAAGGATATTTACCAGAAAGTTTTGAGTCAGAGATAGTAACATCTTGACCTTTTAAACCATTTTGTTCAAACAACCTTACAAGCGTGGGAGTAAAAGACAGGTAAATTATTTAGAAGAGAAAAGATTTGAGTTCTGTAAATTTTAACAAAGATTACGTGAGGAACATTTTAATAATTAAGTAAATAGGTACTTGTTAGGAATAATATTGTTTGAAAGTTATGCTGTAAACTGTTCTATATTTTTTTGTATGAACAGATGCTTTTTAAGATTGCAGTGTTTGATTTCTTTTTGTAAATTCCATTACTTCCGTTGAGCTAGCCAGGCAAAGAGAAGTTAGAAAGGAAGGTAAGTTAGTAATTTCAAATTTACAATTTGTTGTACCGTAACACAGCACTCTTTTAGCGCCTACTCGAAAGGAAGAGGGTAACACAGCAAATGTAGCGGTGCACCAACGCGAGGTCTTATCACAGCAATTTATATATATAGAAAGTGAGACAGAGGGAGAGAGAGAGAGAGAGGGAGAGAGAGATGCTGCCGATGAGTCATAGCATCATGCTATTGTGCAAATTAAAAAATCGTCAACGCTAAGAGACTTTACAAAATAGTTTCAAAACAAAACAATTCTCAGTAATTTATCATATCGACGACTTTTTCAGAATAATTTAATTGGATCCATATATCACAAATTCACGTTAATAAGACATGAGAATCAATAAACATAATATTTAAGTTTCTAGAAAAGTTTTAATGAGGGAAAATAAGAAGGTATTTTTGAACGCTGAATTCGAAGAAACAATAATTTTAAATATATGTGTACAAAGCAGCATAGTATATTAGGATGCTTGGATTTTTTAATGCAAGGCTGCCATAATAACTAGGTAATGCTCCTGGAGAACCAAACATTAGAAAGCGTTTGTCTAATAGCCCGGGGTAAAAGTAGTTGTCGAACAACGGTTAATTGATACAAAAAATCCAAAGGCTTATAATCTAGCTGGGGTTTAACCCGCGGATCCGTGGCTCAGTTGGTGTAGGTGTGATTACTAAGCCCAAGGTTCCGCGTTCCGACACGAACCCATTAAAAAATGATAGGCGAGCATTTTTCACAAAAATACGTCCTCCTTCGGATGAGAACTGAAATGTAAGTCCCGTGTGAAAGTGTTCTCACGCACGTTAAAGATCCCTACCTTGCTTAGAACAGCAAGGGTTCGTCAAATTCAAAATTTCTAGGTAAAAAAATTAGATCAAGTGCGTGACTGATGTCACGCATAGTAGATACTTCTATTTTGTGTCGAGTAACAAGAAATCGGCAAAATTCAAAATTTTTATGTAAAAAACACACTTCGTGGCTAAGTTAGTACCTTCGGTTGGAGCATCGGAAAATCAAATGTAGAGAAAGAACTGAGCACGGCGGATCCGTGGACCAGACAAGTTTGCGTATGACTGCTTATCCTAAGGTTCCGGATTCGATTTCCGATACCAATCGCTTGAAAAATGTTAAGCGAGCATTTTTCACAAAAATACGCCCTCGCTCGGATGAGAGGCAAAATATAGATCAAGTGCTTGCCCGTTGGCACGCACATTGAAGATACCTATCTTGTTGCGAGTAGCAAGGAATCAGTAACATTAAAAATTTTCATGTAAAAAAACTCACTTCATGTAAAAATCAAATGTCGAGAATGAACTCAGCACGGCTGCTTCGTGGACCAGACAAGACAAAGGCATTGGAAAAATCAAATATAAAGAGGAAGAATCAAGCAAGCTGTCACGAGTTCAACTTCCGACCCTGATCGTTTGAAAAATGTCGGGCGAGCATTTTTCACAAAAATACGCCTCTCATTCGGATGAGAAGTAAAATTCAGGTTCCGTGTGTGAGTGTTATCACGCACGTTAAAGATCCTTACCTTGCTTGGAACAGCAAAGAATCGGCAAAATTGAAAATTTCCAAATAAAAAATTCACTTCGTGACCAAATTTCCATGTAGAAAAACTCACGACGTGGCCAATGTAGAACCTTCGGGTGGAGCTTGCAAAATCAAATGTAGGGAAAAAACTGAGTATGGCGGCTGCGTGGACCAGATAAGTATCGGAAAAATCTAATGTAAAGAGAATGGACCAAGTGGCTACGTGGCTTAATTGGATCGCGTGTGACTTCTAGTTCCAAAGTCATGGGTTCAACTTTCGACCCTGATCGTTTGAAAAATGTCAGGTGAGTATTTTTCACAAAAATACGCCCCTCATTCGTATGAGAGGTAAATTTCATGTTCCATGTGTGTGTGTTATCACGCACGTTAGAGATCCCTACCTTGCTTGGAACAGCAAGAAATCGGCAAAATTGAAAATTTCCATGTAAAAAATTCACTTCGTGGCCAATGTAGAACCTTTGTGTGGAGCATTGGAAAATCAAATGTAGCGAAACAACTGAGCAGGGCGGCTCCGTGGACCAGATAAGATCACATATGACTGCTGATCCTAAAGTCCGGAATTCGATTCCCGATATCGACCGCTTGAAAACAGTTAGGCGACCATTTTTACAAAAATACGTCCTCATTCGGATGCAGGTTTCGTGTGTGAATATTGACACACACGATAAAGATCCCTTCCTTGCTTGGAACAGCAAGGAATCGGCAAAATTTCCATGTAAAAACTCACTACGGGACCAATGTAAAACCTTCGGGTGGAGCAGGGGAAAATCGAAAGTAGGGAAAGAATTGAGTAGGGCGGCTCCGTGGACCAAATAAGTTTGCGTATGACTATTAATCCTAAGGTTCCGGATTCGACTCCTCATAGCGACCGGTTGAAAAATGTTAGACGAGCATTTTCAGATGAGCGGTAAAATGTAGGTCCCTTGCGTGAGTGTTGTCACGCACGATAAAGATCCATACTTTGCTTGGAAAAACTCACTACGTGGCCAATGCAGAACTTTCGGATGGAGCATTGAAAAATCAAGAATTGGGAATGAACTTGTAACAATTTTATTTTTGGTTAATAAATCCCTTCATCAAAGTGCGAGAATAATAACACACTTTTGTAACAATTTTATTTTTGGTTAATAAATCCCTTCATCAAAGTGCGAGAATAATAAAACTCTTTTATTAAAATGGTGGTGAAATACATTTAACAACTAAGGTAATACGTTAAAGCAGCATCGTACTTTGGTATTCTATTTGTGGTTGAATGTCTGTGTCTTCTGCAGCTATTCGCAGGCGCGTTTCGGTTTGACAACCTCCTCCTTGGACGCTCCGGTCGCCCGAGCGAGTTTGATAATCAGTCGGCTATACGTGGAGGAAGAGATAAGATGTACCAGAAACTTCAGGCCGGCAATTTGCGTATAAATTTTGTGGAGTCAACACATCTTTGAATAGCGGTTGGTATCGTATGAACGTTATTAATTTGTTTAATTGAGATACTCTATTTAGCGCACGAACGACATGAACAATGCAACTTAGAAGATAGGAAATTCAATCCCTTTTGTTAAAACCACTTTGTTTTACGACGTGTAAAATGCAACTTAGAAGATAGGAAATTCAATCCCTTTTGTTAAAAGCACCTTGTTACACGACGTGTAAAATGCAACTTAGAAGATGGAAAGTTTAACCAATTTAAAGAAGACCACCTAGTTATACAGCAGCTAACGAATGTACTGTGACCGTTTTTAATTCTACACCTGGAACAACTCCATGTGGTAGAAGCTGTCTAGGATGAGCTGGGTTCATACTACATGCAGTAAACATCGCATGATGTAACAAGTACCTCATCTAGGCGAGAAAAGCAGTTTTTGGTTCGTAGTTAGCTTTAAGTAATTTTCCGTGTTTCAAATTAGAAACACGCTAATTTGTTCTTATGTGTAAAAGCACGAATATGATATATGTTTCAACTATTGCTGAGCTTGAATTTCCAGTGTCAAAATTAAAAATTCACTAATTTGATGTTCTAAGAAACCGTTAGTTACAACAACAGGTGTTACTGACGTCACTTATTTTTCTGTAGTAAACTGCTGACAGATGCGTTCTTGAAAGCAAATGCTTCGAACAGCTTTAGCACATCTTATGTAAATAAGAATATTTTTGTGATCATTTTTTTAGAAACTAAAACTAGTACATGTAACTTAAAAAGGAATAACTTGAGTATTAACATTTTTAAATGTAATCTGCCTGAACAGATCTGCACGGGTTGGAGTATCTTTGTGTAACAAGTTTACAATATGCTGTAAAATGTTTGATTATGAATAATTTTGATAAACCTTAATTTAAAATTCCCGAAGTAATTCAATTATTTATTAAATTTTGTTGCATTGCATTTTGTTTTAAAAGAGATTCTTTTTAGTAAATTATTGGTTCAAGATTAAAATTTTTTATTTTGATCAAATATGATCAAACCTAACCACAGAAAGCTAACATATTTAAGAGTAAGTTTTTGATGTCAACTTTATCTAGAAAATATCTTTTCACTATTTCTTTATGTATATTTGCGGGACACAAATAGTGTTCCACCTTTTTTTATTAACTTAACTATTATAATTTCTTACAGGAACAGCGTCTTATTTTATTAAGACACGTTTTTGTCATCGAAGGCGATCTTTTTTTCTTTGGGTCTCCACGTCCGCCCTTAGAAATATGCCATGCCATTATCGAGAATAAGTCCGGACTTGGTGGCGCCTATTTATCAGAGATTAAGTTTGACATACAAACAGATTTCGACTCCCCATTTCTCATAGCTCTACCCAAGGAATAGACCCTAGTTATGCCGGAAGACTTCGTTTCACTAGCGCCCAACGTCTAGAGTCAGATATAAATTAGAAAAATACGCTTCACTGGCGCCCATTCAAAAAAATACGTTTCACTGGTGCCGGCAACGTGTAGGGCTTCGAAATTTGTTTGTTCGAAAATCATTTTGCTTCGAAATTTGTTTGTTCAAAAATTATTTTGCTTCGAAATTTGTTTGTTCAAAAATTATTTTGCTTCGAAATTTGTTTGTTCAAAAATTGTTTTGCCTCGAAATTTGTTTGCTCGAAATTTATTTGACATTAAGATTTGTTTGGTTAAAAGTTTGGTTTAGACGTTAACCCCCATTCAGTCAATTTAGTAACTTAGTCAAATTTATTTTTAACTTTCATTCTGTTTGGACCCAATATAATTTTTTTGATATTGTTTTGGCAAAATTTATTTTACTAAATACACTTTTAGACTTTTACCTTTAGCTGCCCGAATTTGTTTTGACAATTTTTGTAAGGTTCAAATCATTTAGATCTTTCAGTTTGATTCCATTAGGCTTTTGTAATCATGTCGGAAAAATTCCAAATTGTTTGTCTACTTAAAGAGGAACTGGAGTATGAACTGAAAATTAGAGGAGTAGTGAGTGAGAGACCAGTGTTGGAGAAAAGGAAAATTTTAGGAAGATTGTTAGCTAAAGAAGTAGATAAGCCTGGTTGTTTGATTGACCTTTCGTGTTATGAAGTAGATTTTGCAACGGAAAGTAAAGAGATTTCTGTTTCAGTTGAGTCAGTTCGAAATGTTTTGTCCGAATTTGAAGGTGATTCATCAGATTCAATTTTTAGGAGAGCTTGTTCAAGGTTAATCCACCTTTCTGGGCGAGTTAAGCGTATGAAGATTCCTACAATAAATTACGAGGAAGCCATTAAGTTCAGAAATGAGACCGTAGCAACCATACTAACCCTTGAAGCTGAGTTATACGATAAAATCAATAAAAGTACAGAGTCCACCTATTTTGATCGGTCTGTTGTAGTATCCCCTTCAGTCGCTAGTGCGCCTACCCATTCGATTTCGTACATAACACATTCTTTACCTATAGGTTCATGGCCCGTAAAATTCTCAGGAGATCCCAAACAACTGTATTCATTTTTAGATAGAGTTAGTGATTTAGCACAATCTCGTAAGGTACCCGAAGCTGATTTATTTGGATCAGCATGTGAACTTTTTGTGGGAGATGCTTTGATTTGGTTTAGAACGGTAAAAAATTCGTTGAGAGATTGGAACTCTTTGTTAGAACGTCTAAAGGAAGATTTTCTGCCCGGTTTTTCAGATTATGACATTTGGGAAAAATCAGACATCGTCGTCAAGGTAAAGACGAAAGGATTATTTTATTTGTTGCGCATATGCAAACTTTGTTTAGTAGACTGACTAACGAGCCAGCAGAAGTCACTAAAGTTAAGATGATAAGAAGAAATTTGATTCCTGATTATATTTCAGCACTTGCATTGTCGGACATTCAAGATGTATCTACCTTAGTAAATTTGTGCAAAAAGTTAGAAGAAGCTTCTTTGATGAAACTAAACTTGGTTTCTGCATCTTCTAGTAAGCCCAACAAGACTTGTAGTCCTTCTAAGCATCCATTTGAGACCAAACATCCCGTGTTGAATGAAAAAATTTGTGCTGTTAAGAGTAGGGTGTTTCAAAATAAATTAGTTAATCCTCAAGCAACGGTAGCGGATAAGAGTACTTTGGAGTCTTCAGCTTTTAATTCTTTTAGTCCCGATAAGAGAAATAATTTTGTTTGTTGGAATTGCTCCCGTAGTGGACATTGGTTTAGAGAGTGTAGAGCAACCAAGAAGATTTTTTGTTTTGGATGTGGTCGAAAAGGCGTTAAGGCAACGTCATGTCCACAATGTTCAAAAAACCAGTAAGGCGGCAGGTGCATAGTGGTCGGCATTCTGTTCCGCGTCATAAGGCTACGGTTATGATTTGTAAACAAGAAAAATATTTTTGCAAAGACGATTGGTCGAGATGGCTTACAGTTGTAAAATTTTTTTGTCAGAACTCTACGAAGCCTAAGAATAATACTTTGTTCATTGAAAAGCAGTGTGATAATCGACCTTACATTATGGTGAAGTTACTTGATAGAGACATTACCGGTCTTCTAGATTCAGGATGCACTACCTCAGTGGTAGGATCCTTAGCTCTTTCGATAATCAGAAAATTAGACTTAAAATTTTTAGTTCAGCAAAACAGGTATTACTACAGCTGATGGTTCAATAAAGTCTGTTTTAGGTTCTGTTGATTTACCAATTTTGTAGGTAATGACTGTCGTATTCTTATGCATTAGTGGTTCCGTCCCTACCTCATGCCTTTCTTTCGGTAGCGACTTTGCAAAATTATTTGGTGTAGTTGCCGATTTTAGAAATAATAATTGGTTTATTCAGAGTAACATTGAGAACAATATTGTGTATTTAGGTTCATCTTCTATCCCTTTGAACACTAATGATTACTTATTTGATTTGCATGACCTTTCGGATGCTCAGTGTGTGCAAGCACAAGAAATTATAAATTCGTTCAATGAAATTAGCAGCGACGATAGGTTGGGACGTACTAACCTAATCGAAATGGATATAGACACAGGTAATGCCAAGCCCTTCCATAAGAAACCATATGTGATGTCACCATATATGAGTAAGATATTGAATAATGAGTTGGACGACATGCTTAGACTTAAAGTTATAGAACCGTGTACTAGTCCGTGGTCCTCTCCGGTTTTGTTGGTTAAGAAAGCAGATGGAGAATATCGTTTCTGTTTTGATGGTAGAACCCTGAACGACTTAACTGTTCACGATTCGTACCCCCTTGCGAATGTAGATAGAATTCTCAATATGTTGAGAGGTGCGAACTATATTTCGTCACTTGATTTGAGAAAATCGTTTTGGCAAGTCCCTCTTAGTGAGTCATCCAAAGATAAGACTGCTTTCAGTGTTATTTCGCGAGGACAATATAGATTTACATGCATGCCATTTGGGTTGAAGAATGCTGCGCAGACGCAACAACGTTTAGTAGATGCAATTTTTGGTCCCCGTTTTGAACCCCATGTATTTTGCTATTTGGACGACATAATACTATGTTCGTCATCGTTTGAAGAACACCTGAAGTTATTGTCAGAGGTTAAGCAACGTCTAAAAGAAGCTAACCTTACTATAAATATAGGAAAATGTGAATTTTTCAAAAAAAACACTTAAATTTTTGGGTTATATAGTGGGTTCAAATTCACTTCGTACAGATCCCGATAAAGTATCGGCGATGGTTAACTTCCCTCGACCGAAAACCACGACGGAAATTAAGAGGTTTATAGGAATGTGCAGTTGGTATCGTCGCTTTATAAAGAATTTTTCGTCATTAGTTTCGCCTATCAACAATCTCATTAAGAAAAAGAAAAAAGGTCAAACTGTAAATTGGAGCGCGGAAGCAGAAAATTCGTTTGTGCTGATCAAACAAGCATTAGTTTCAGCACCTCTTCTTTCACAGCCAGATTATTCGGCACCCTTTATTGTTGAGTGTGACGCCAGCAACACTGGGTTAGGAGCTGTTTTGATTCAAAATATAAAAGGAGAAGAGCGTGTAATTTCGTACGCAAGTAAAACCCTGAGCCGTACAGAGCGCAATTATTCCACCACAGAAAGAGAGTGCTTAGCAGTTATTTTTGCAATTGAGAAATTTCGTCCGTGGGTGGAAGGAGTTCGATTCACAGTTGTCACTGATCATTTTTCGTTACTTTGGTTGAGTAATCTTCAGAATCCTACTGGAAAACTTGCCAGATGGTCTGTTCGATTAAGACAACATTCATTTGATTTGGTACATAGGAAAGGAAAATTTAATATAGTTCCAGATTGTCTTAGTCGTGGCGTTCCTTTAGAAAATCCAGAAGTTAATTTAGTAGAGATCAAACTTGACAATGTAGACTTGTGGTATGAATCTTTGAGAAAGAAAATTTTGTTGTCACCCAAGAGCTACCCACAATGGAAAGTGGAAGATGGGTTCATTTTTAAGTTTATCCCTTCCAAATTACCGCATTCGGCGAATATTGTAGAGTGGAAGCACTTAGTACCGAGATCTCAGCGTAAAGATGTCATTAAATCATGTCATGACCCCCCTACAGCAGGACATTTTGGTTCTTTGAAAACTTTGTCTCGTGTCCAAGAATTATATTATTGGCCAAAGATGATCTTTGATGTACGTAAACTTTGTAGGAAGTGTTTGATTTGTGGTGCTCAAAAACCACCCAATAAAGGTCCCCTTGGCATGATGGGAAAGGAAAAAGAGGTTGGACTTCCGTTCCAAACCATTGCTTTAGATTTGATGGGTCCGTTCCCTCGTTCCAAACGCGGACATAAATGGCTTTTAGTTGTTGGTGACTGGTTTTCGAAGTATTCGATTTTACAACCTTTGCGTAGTGCTACAGCACATTTGATAGAAAAGTTTTTGGAAGAAAAAGTATTTCTTGTCTACGGAGTACCACAATTTGTTATTTGTGATAATGGTCCACAATTGATTGGACGTGTTTTTAAAGCTTTGTGTGCAAGGTACGAAATCCAAAAGATTTGGTACAATACTGTTTATGCTCCTCAATGCAATTTTGTGGAAAGAATTAATAAGACAGTTGGTACTGCAATTCGTTCGTACGTAGAAGAACATGATACGTGGGATAGTGAGATATCAAAATTCAGTACGCAATTAATTCAGCAAAACACGAATCCACCAACTATTCTCCAAATTTTTTAGTCTTTGGTCGTCAGGTACCCTTAAGTGGAAAAGCTTATAGTGATAATTTTAAACCTGGTGAGGATGTTGATGTTGTTTCAAGTAGTAGACCTTCTTATGTTTTGGATCGTCAACCTTTGTTTGATATTTTGGAAATGTCCGTGAAAATTTGCATGTAGCTTATCAACGTTCGAGTAAACGCTACAATCTTAGAAGAAGAGACATTTCATTCCAAGTCGGAGAAAGCGTTTGGAGAACTAATAAGGTACTTTCAAGTGATGGTGATAAATTCTCCGCTAAGGTAGCTCCAAAGTTCGATTTGTGTAAAGTTCGAAAAAAACATTCCAATTTAGTGTATGAGTTAGAGAATGAGGATGGAACAAGAGCTGGAAAATGGCATGTTAAGGACTTGAAACCCGTTGAAGCATCGTATCCAAATGAGAATGATGATCCTGACGATTAGTTCCAGTCTAGTCATTTCTTTGATGTTAAGCAAAACAATAGTTGTTTGCTTCGTTTTGTTCCGATTTTTGATTTAGTATCGTTTCACTAATACTAAATGGAGACTGCCATTTGGTAACTCATTTTGTTTGAAAATTTTGTTGGATAATTGAAGCAAGTGGTTAAGGATTTTTGTAGTAGTTTTGAGGTGTGCATAAGTGTGCATACTGGTTGTTTTAGTCGCGCGTTATTTGAAGATGTTGTTAGAAGATGTCTTTGAAAGATATCTTTAGGATGTAGAAATAAGTGGACTATTTAAGTTGCTAGTCCTGATTTCTACACATTCAGGTAGAGAGAATATTGATTTATTCTTTCCCTTATTTCTGACCTTTCAGAAATTTTTGTTTGGTAAGGTCAGAGGTTTGCATGGTGAACCTCACCATTTGATTCATCACAAATAAGATGTGTTGTTTGAAAATTAGTGATAGGATAATCAGTAGGGTGTAGGAGATTACAGCCCTAACTGGTTCGATTTTGAATTCGAATTTTGTAAGTAACCTTTTGGTTAGGTTACCTTAGTTTTGATTATCACCTTGTGATAATAATATTTTGTATTCGAATTTTGTAAGTAACCTTTTGGTTAGGTTACCTTAGTTTTGATTATCACCTTGTGATAATAATATTTTGTATTCGAATTTTGTAAGTAACCTTTTGGTTAGGTTACCTTAGTTTTGATTATCACCTTGTGATAATAATATTTTGAATTTAGACCTATTAGTTAGGTCACCTTTTTGATTATCACTCTATAGTGCTAATATTTTGAATAGTTTGATGTTGTAGCGTTTCTTTTTTGTAAATAGAACTGCTTGAGCTCCACAAAGTGGAGTTTTTATTTGTGGAAATTAAGATAATTTGTAATATGTTTGGTTACAGTTAGTAGATACTAGCCTTAGTAGGAGTAAGGAAACTCTAGTTAAAGGGTTACCATGAATTTAGATTTTGATTAATTTTTTTTGTCCCGTGGAGTGTTTGACTTTTTGATTTGACCTCTCCCAATTTTGACATACACCGATTGTGACTCCCCGATTTTGTCTCCCTATGGACGCTTGGTACACGTAGTTACCGACACACTCAAAATTGTAGATATTTGTCCCCCTCGTTTTAATAGGTTCATAAGAATTCGTAATGATAATTAAGAATGTAGAAGAGGCTAGTATATATTAAAAAAAAAAATCTTTTGTATTTGTTTTACTTAAAGTTTTTTCTTTGTTAGAAATTTTTTTTTTCTTTTAGGAAAGGGGTAGTGTAACAATTTTATTTTTGGTTAATAAATCCCTTCATCAAAGTGCGAGAATAATAAAACACTTTTGTAACAATTTTATTTTTGGTTAATAAATCCCTTCATCAAAGTGCGAGAATAATAAAACTCTTTTATTAAAATGGTGGTGAAATACATTTAACAACTAAGGTAATACGTTAAAGCAGCATCGTACTTTGGTATTCTATTTGTGGTTGAATGTCTGTGTCTTCTGCAGCTATTCGCAGGCGCGTTTCGGTTTGACAACCTCCTCCTTGGACGCTCCGGTCGCCCGAGCGAGTTTGATAATCAGTCGGCCATACGTGGAGGAAGAGATAAGATGTACCAGAAACTTCAGGCCGGCAATTTGCGTATAAATTTTGTGGAGTCAACACATCTTTGAATAGCGGTTGGTATCGTATGAACGTTATTAATTTGTTTAATTGAGATATTCTATTTAGCGCACGAACGACATGAACAATGCAACTTAGAAGATAGGAAATTCAATCCCTTTTGTTAAAACCACTTTGTTTTACGACGTGTAAAATGCAACTTAGAAGATAGGAAATTCAATCCCTTTTATTAAAACCACTTTGTTACACGACGTGTAAAATGCAACTTAGAAGATGGAAAGTTTAACCAATTTCAAGAAGACCACCTAGTTATACAGCAGCTAATGAATGTACTGTGACCGTATTTAATTCTACACCTGGAACAACTCCATGTGGTAGAAGCTGTCTAGGATGAGCTGGGTTCATACTACATGCAGTAAACATCGCATGATGTAACAAGTACCTCATCTAGGCGAGAAAAGCAGTTTTTGGTTCGTAGTTAGCTTTAAGTAATTTTCCGTGTTTCAAATTAGAAACACGCTAATTTGTTCTTATGTGTAAAAGCACGAATATGATATATGTTTCAACTATTGCTGAGCTGGAATTTCCAGTGTCAAAATTAAAAATTCACTAATTTGATGTTCTAAGAAACCGTTAGTTACAACAACAGGTGTTACTGACGTCACTTATTTTTCTGTAGTATACTGCTGACAGATGCGTTCTTGAAAGCAAATGCTTCGAACAGCTTTAGCACATCTTATGTAAATAAGAATATTTTTGTGATCATTTTTTTAGAAACTAAAACTAGTACATGTAACTTAAACAGGAATAACTTGAGTATTAACATTTTTAAATGTAATCTGCCTGAACAGATCTGCACGGGTTGGAGTATCTTTGTGTAACAAGTTTACAATATGCTCTAAAATGTTTGATTATGAATAATTTTGATAAACCTTAATTTAAAATTCCCCAAGTAATTCAATTATTTATTAAATTTTGTTGCATTGCATTTTGTTTTAAAAGAGATTCTTTTTAGTAAATTATTGGTTCAAGATTAAAGTTTTTTATTTTGATCAAATATGATCAAACCTAACCACAGAAAGCTAACATATTTAAGAGTAAATTTTTGATGCCAACTTTATATAGAAAATATCTTTTCACTATTTCTTTATGTATATTTGCGGGACACAAATAGTGTTCCACCTTTTTTTATTAACCTAACTATTATAATTTCTTACAGGAACTGCGTCTTATTTTATTAAGACAGGTTTTTGTCATCGAAGGCGATCTTTTTTTCTTTGGGTCTCCACGTCCGCCCTTAGAAATATGCCATGCCATTATCGAGAATAAGTCCGGACTTGGTGGCGCCTATTTATCAGAGATTAAGTTTGACATACAAACAGATTTCGACTTACCCCCCCCCCATTTCTCATAGCTCTACCCAAGGAATAGACCCCTAGTTATGTCGGAAGACTTCGTATCACTAGCGCCCAACGTCTAGAGTCATATATAAATTAGAAAAATACGCTTCACTGGCGCCCATTCAAAAAAATACGTTTCAAACTGAGCTGGGCGGTTTCGTGTACCAGACAAGTTCGCATATGACAGTTGATTCTTAGGTTCCGGATTCGATTCCCGACACCGACCCGCTTGAAAAATGATAGACTAGCATTTTTCACAAAAATACGTCCTCAATCGGATGAGAGGTAAAATGCAGGTCTCGTGTGTGAATGTTGTCACGCACGATAAAGATCCCTACCTTGCTTGGATCAGCATGGAATTGGCAAAATTTCCATGTAGAACGTGGCCACTGTAGAACCTTCGGGTGGAGCTTACAAAATCAAGTGTAGGGAAAGAACTGAGTATGGCGGCTGCGTGGACCAGATAAGCAATGGAAAAATCAAATGTAAGGAGAAAGAACCAAGCGGGCGGCTCCGTGGCTTAGTTGGATCGCTTGTGACTTCTAATTCTTATGTCACGGGCTCAACTTGCTACCCTGATCGCTTGAAAAATGTTAGGCGAGCATTTTTCACAAAAATACGCCCTCATTCAGATGTGAGGTAAAATACAGGTCCCGTGTGTAAGTATTATTACGCACGATAAAGATGCCTACTTTGCTTGGAACAGCAAGGAATCGGGTGGAGCATTGAAAAATCAAATCTAGATAAACAACTGAGCAGCTGCTTGAACCAGACAAGATCGCGTATGACTGCTGATCCTAAGTTTTTGGATTCGATTCTCGATAACGGCCGCTTAAAGATGTTAGGGGAGAATTTTTCACAAAAATACACCCTCATCCGAATGAAAGATAAAAAGCAGGTCCCGTGTGTGTGTGTGTGTGTGTGTGTGTGTGTGTATGTGTTGTCCGGCACGTTAAAGATCCCTACCTAGCTGGAACCTTCGGATGGAGCATCGGAAAATCAAATGTAGGGAAAGAACTAAGCAGGGCGGCGTCATAAACCAGACAAGCTCGCCTATGACTGCTGATGAGATGACAGGTAAAATGTTGGTCTCGTGTGTAAGTATTATTACGCACGATAAAGATTCCTACTTGCAAGGAATCGGATGAAGCATTAGAAAATCAAATGTAGAGAAACAACTGAGCAGGGCGGCTCCGTGGACCAGATAAGTTCGCGTATGGCAACTAATCTTGAAGTTCCGGATTCAATTCCCGATACCGACCGCTTGAAAAATGTTAAGCGAGTATTTTTCACAAAAATACGCCCTCGTTCAGATGAGCGGTAAAATGGATGTACCATGTCTGAGTACTGTCACGCACATTAAGGATCCCTTTCTTGCTTAGAAAAGCAAGAGTTCGGCAAAATTGTAAATTTCTAGGTCAATGTAGTGCCTTCATGTGGAGCATTGGAAAAATCAAATGTAAGGCGGAAGAACTAAGCAGGCAGTGCCGTGGATTAGATGGATTGCGCGTGACTACTAATCTCAAGGTCCCGGTTTCAATTTCCGACACTGATCGCTTGAAGAATGATACGCTGGCATTTTTTTTACAAAAATAGGCCCTCGTTAGGATGAGAAGTAAAATGTAGGTCCCGTTTGTGTATTGTCACGCATGTTAAAGATCCCTACCTTGCTCGGAATAGGAAGAGTTCGGCAAAATTTAAAAATTTCAGGTAAATAACTCGCTTCGTATCATTGTATAACCTTTGGGTGGAGCATTAGAAAATGAAGTGAAGGGAAAGAACTGAGCAGGAAGGCTCCGTGGATCAAACAGTTCGTGTATTTCTGCTGAACCTAAGATCCAAGGTTCGATTCCAGACACCGACCGCCTGAAAAATGTTAGGCGTAGTTTTTTCACAATAGTACGTCCCCGTTCGGATGAGAGGTAAAATCTAGACCACATGCGTAAATGTTGTCAAGAACGTTAAAGATCCCTACCTTGCTTGAAATAACAAGAGTTCGGCAAAATTCAAAATTTTGAGGTAAGAAACTGACTTCCTGGTCAGTGTAGTATTTTCGGGTGAAGCATTCGTAAATCAAATGTAGGGAAAAGTAAGCAGGCGGCACTGTGTATCAAATAGATTCGCGTATGACTGCTGATACCAAAATCTCGAGTTCGATGCCATCGTTCGGATGTGAGATAAAATGTCTTTCAGTGTGTGTGTTATCACGCACGTTAAAGATCCTTCCTTGCTTGAGATAGGAAGGATTCGGCAAAATTCAAAATGTCCACTTAAAAAACTCGCTTCGTGGACAATGTAGTACCTTCGGGTGGAGCATTGGAAAATCAAATATAAGGGAATAAATGAGGAGGGTGGCTCCGTGGATCAGACAAGTTCGCGTGTTACTGCTAATCCTAAGGTCCCGGGTTCGATTCCCAACACGCACCGCTTGAAAAATGTTAGGTGAGCATTTTTCACAATATGCCCTCCACGGATGAGAGATAAAATGTAGGGTCTCGTGTGTGAGACATTCTTCTTTAAATATTACCAAATTACGATTTGTAGGACATTTTAAAAAAAAACAAAACGACGTTCTTAGGCTTGAAACTTCTATTACAAGTAATCCTATTAACATCTATACAAGAAAAAAAGATTAACAGTGAGTCTTTCTTCTTTTGAAAAATTTTCGAGCACTTAGTCCCGTTTTAAGTAAATTTTCACTCTATAGTTGTGAATTTTTTTCTTCTCTTTCCTTACTAAGGTAATACTATGTAAAGACAAAAATCTTCAGCATATATTTATAATAATTTTGATTTGCATGATATCTGCAAAATAAGAGTTAGATAAATTTGCGCAGAATTCGTTTTCAGTCGAAAATGGTTCCGATGCAAACTTAAAATGGTTGTCAAAAAAAAAGAAGCCTAAACATTTTTCTTGCCATAGTTTTGAACTTAGCTAGTATTGGAAAGTAATTTGTAAAAAAATTAGGAAATTCAAAACTGTTGAGCAATAAATTTTATTCTATCTGGTTGATTTCAGATGGGTCGACCCAATTCCAACACCATGAATACTTGAACTTACGCAGTTGATCTTATTGAAACCACGTGAGAGCAAAACAACAGCTCATAAAACGACTTCAGGTCATACACATGTTGTTCAAACATGGATTAGATGTCTCATAACACGACGGTGTAAAGTTAATAGTAAATGCGATGATTTATTGTAATGACTTGATAATAAAACCATTTCCTCGTACTTAAACATTCCTTTAACCAATGCGTGGTAATAACTAATTAAGGAAACGTAGAGTTTATTACATTACATTTCATTTCATACTAAACGATACATAACCTTCGGAAACCAAAGCAGTAATCCACATTGCTAAACTCTTCATTATTTTATTCTTGCAGTTAGGTACTCCTAGTAGTTGTAATCTTTATAGTTGTGATACTATTAGCTGTGCTAAAAATTAAGACGCACGTCATTACAAGAATCGTTATGAAAACGTATGAAGCAAAGCTTACAGTTCATTTCGCGAATCAGTGTAGTGACGTTAAAGACTGTAATTTTTGCTGCCAAATGTAATCCAAAACTTCGTACCTGTAATATTTAGAAGAAAATAAAGTCTAAAGGTCGGCATCGGTTTGCAACGTTGTCATTAGCGCTTTGCTAATTTCATTTCATTTGACATCTCTGAAAATCCTTACATCAGCCCTTAATTGTCCCATTTCCAGATTTAAACCTCGAATATCACGCTTATTTTTATCTACCCGATTTTCAACTTCCCCATTTTCACAGTCAAGCTATTTTTAAATTCTGAAAATTCTATCGTCGATTTTTCTATTTTATCCCCTAATTCCTGATTTAATTGGTCAAATTTCTTATTCGATTCGGCACTCATTTGTTCCAATTTCCTGTTTGAATCTTCTCTAACCCCGCTTAACGTCTCACTCATCTGATCAAATTTCCTACTAGATTCTTCATTCATCCTCTCTAGCATTTTCAATATCAATTCATTTCCAGCTTCTCCCGACTCCGTCCTCGAGTGATCCCTACTACCTCCAGCTTCCTCCATTTTCGAATTTTTATCACACAAGGCACTATCGTCACTTCCAATTTACACTCCTTGGCTCCTTAACCACTCCTTTCTCTGCATACGTTCAAATCACTCCCACACACTCAAAATATTCTTAAATTTATACAAAACACGAACTCTCTCTCTCAGATCGCCAGTTTCCTGTAATAAAATTGTTGAATTTTATCTGGAACTCGAGCACCACGTTGGGCGCCATAAATTGCCGTGTAACCTTTAATCGTCTCGCCAGAGTATAAAAAAACATTCGAGCCCCAACGAGGAGCCGTCATAAATTGCCGTGGAACCTCTCCAAATCGAGCCTCAATAACAAAAATATTCGAAATTTTTATTTATTTTCCAAAATCGCAAATAAATTTCACACAATTTAAAAATTTAATAAAAATAATCTCTTACCCAGATTCCTCTCTTCATCATCTTAATTCTTCTTCAATTCCCAGGCTAGCTCAGTTGGGCCTCCTCTTGGATACCTAGATTCACTATTATACTCTGTATCGTTCAAGCACACTCTCAATAAAACCACAAAATAATACAACCATCATACAATATTTATTTTTCCACTATATACAAATAAAATTCAAGATTATCCACATTTCAGAGATCAAGTTACACCTCAATAAATCCTATTTTTGTACTGTCCTGGATTTTAATTTAAAATATCAAACACATTGAATAAACCCGGAGTAAATGGGCCCTGAATAATACCTTATTTTCTCTCAATGCTCGTCTAGCATTTTTCAAGCGATCAGGGTTGGTAGTTGAACCCGTGACCGCCCGCTTGGTTCTTCCTCATTATATTTGATTTTTCCAATGATCCACAGGAAGGTGCTATATTATCCAGGAAGCGATTTGCGATTTTTTTCACCTGGAAATTTTGAATTTTGCCGAACCGTTGCTGCTCCAAGCAAGATGGGGATCCTGAATGTGCGTGACAGCACTCACACTCGGTACCTCCATTTTACATCTCATCCAAACGAAGGCGTATTTTTGTGAAAAATGCTCGCCTAACATTTTTCAAGCGGTCGGTATCGGGAATGAATCCGGAACCCTAGGATAAGCAGTCATACGCGAACTTGCCTGGTCCACGAAGCCGCCGTGCTCTATTCTTTCTCTACATTTGATTTTCAAATGCTCCACCCGAAGATACTACATTGACCATGAAGTGATTTTTTACATGAAAATTTTGAATGTTACTGATTGCTTGCTACTTGAAACAAGATAAGAATCTCTAATGTGCGTGACAACAGTCACGCACTTGATCTACATTTTGCTTCTCATTTGAGCGAGGGCGTATTTTTGTGAAAGCTCGCCAAACGATTAGGGTCGGAAGTTGAACCCGTGACCGCCCGCTTGGTTCTTCCTCATTATATTTGATTTTTCCAATGCTCCACACGAAGGTGCTACATTATCCAGGAAGCGATTTGCGATTTTTTTTACCTGGAAATTTTGAATTTTGCTGAACCGTTGCTGCTCCAAGCAAGATAGGGATCCTGAATGTGCGTGACAACACACACACGAAACCTCCATTTTACATCTCATCCAAACGAGGGCGTATTTTTGTAAAAAATGCTCGCCTAACATTTTTCAAGTGGTCAGTATCGGGGGTCGAATCCGGAACCTTAGAATAAGCAGTAATACGCGAACTTGTCCACGTAGCCACCGTATCTTTAGTTCTTTCTCTACATTTGATTTCCCAATTCTCCACCCGAAGATACTACATTGGCCACGAAGTGCATTTTTACATGAAAATTTTGAATTTTCTTGATTCCTTGCTACTCGGCACAAGATAGAAGTATCTACTGTGAGTGACAACAGTTACGCACTAGATCTACATTTTGCCTCTCATTCGAACGAGGGCGTATTTTTGTGAAAATTGCTCGCCTAACATTTTTCAAGCGGTCAGAGTCGGAAATCGAACCCGTTACCTTTGGATTAGTAGTCACACGCGATCTAACTAAGCCGCATTTGCTCCACTCTAAGATATTATATTGGCCAGGATGCGAATTTTTTTATCTAGAAATTTTGAATTTGGCGAACCCTTGTTGTTCCAAGCAAGGTAGGGATCTTTAACGTGCGTGAGAACACTCTCACAGGGGAATTGCATTTTACTTGAGCTTAGTAATCACACCCACACCGACTGAGCCACGGATCCGCGGGTTAACTCCCAGCTAGATTAAAAGCCTTTGGATTTTTTTATCAATTAACCGTTGTTCGACAACTACTTTTACCCAGGCCTAATAGATAAACGTTTTCTATTTTGTTCGCAAGGATCGTTAATTAGTTATTATCGCAGACTTGCATTAATAAAAATCCAAGCATCTTAATACACTATGTTGCTTTGTACACATATATTATAAATTATTGTTTCTTCGAATTCAGCGTTCAAAAATATCTTCTTATTTTCCCTCATTGAAACTTCTCTAGAAACTTAAAGATTATGTTTATTGATTCTCACAACTTATCAACGTGAATATGTGGCATATGTTCCAATTAAATTATTCTGAAAAAGTCGCCGATATGATAAATTACTGAGAATTGCTATGTTTTGAAACTATTTTGTGAAGTTTATTAGCGTTCACGATTTAATAGTTTGCACAATAGTATGATGCTATGAGTCATCAGCAGCATTTCTCTCTCTCTCTCTCTCTATATATATATATATATATATATATATATATATATATATATAGTTATTAAGATGAAATGAAAACCCAACTTTGTATTTAAAGTTGAATTACCATTTCAAATCGAACTAGTAATTGAAAACCACTAAAAGAACGGCTACAGCAGGATTTGAACCTGCAACCTCTGATTCTCCGGATCAGTGCTCTAACCAATTGAGCTATCTAGCCTAATTGTTTAGATGATGTTATACTTAATACTACTGAAGCTTGGCCCTTGTTAATGATTTTCAATTACGTCTTGCATTTAAGGAAATTGAATCTAGTTATATACATAATTCATGTACTAATAACTTGATCCTCCCATTTTTGCAACGTTCGGAATAATACAAACATGTAATTATATTATTATTAATAGAAGAATAATCCACATTTGGAATGCAAATTCAATTACTAGTTCGATTTGAAATGGTAATTCAACTTTAAATACAAAGTTGGGTTTTCATTTCATCTTAATAACTATTAATATATATTAAGCATTCATTTGCATTCCAAATGTGGATTATTCTTCTATTAATATATATATATATATATTGCTGTGATAAGACCTCGCGTTGGTGCACCGCTAAATTTGATGTGTTACCCTCTTCCTTTGGAGTAGGCACTAAAAGAGAACTGTGTCACGGCACAACAAATTGTAAATTTGAAATTACTAACTTACTTCCTTTCTAACTTTTCTTTCCTGGCTAGCTCAATGGAAGTAATGGAATTTACAAAAAGAAATCAAACACAGCAATCTTGAAAAGCATCTATACATTCAAAAACAATTTTCTTTCATACAAAAGAATACAGAACAGTTTACAGCATAATTTTCAAACATAAAATTATTCCTAACAAGTACCTATTTACTTAAGTATTAAAATATTCCTTACCTAATCTTTGTTAAAATTTACAGAACTCAAATCTCTTCTCTTGTGGATAGTTTACCTTTCTTTTATTCCCACGCTTGTAAGCCTGTTTCGCCAAAAATTTTTTGACACATAGTCTATTTAAAAGTCAAAGTGTTTCGAACTCTGACCACAGACTTTCTGGTAAATATCCTTACAAAAAAAAAATTATATGATTAAAACTTATTCTACCTTAAATTCAAATGACAAATAGTTAAATATCAGTTACAAACAAAACAAGCTAAACTTAATACTTGCGAAATCCAAAAAGTGCTTATCCAATCTAAATGGGAATTCGAAGACATGTGCGTTCATTCTATCTTTGCAACGAATTGCCAACTGTATCAAATGTGTTAGGTGTCGTTAATAGTGATGATTCATTACCTAACTTCAGTCGTACATCCTTGTTGAAGAAATTAGGCTTTAAATACGACAAAAGAACAAGAAAACCTATTTTAATTGAAAACCTGAAATAGTTCTTTAGCGGAGGAGGTACTTAACCGCAATAAAAAAATATCGCGACGAAGGGACAAAAGTCTATTACACTGATGAGATATGGTTGAATGCAGGTCAGGTAAAAAATAAAGTTTGGTATGATACAACAATTAAAACTGCAAGGCAAGCTTTAATTGAAAGTGTTTCTTCTGGTGTAAAGAATCCTTCAGGCAAAGAAAATCGTATGATAATTGTACATATTGGTAGCGACACAGGATTTGTTGATGGAGGTTTATTGATCTTAGAATCAAAGAAAACTGGTAGAATTAATAATATACATACTTTGTGTTTCTATAATAATCTTTATTAGGTGACTATCATGAAGACATGAAAGGTGATGTCTTTAAACAGTGACTCGAAAGCGAATTACGTGCTTTAGAGGAAAATTCAGTAATTGTGATAGAATGCCCCATATCATAGCATGAAGTCAGAGAAAACGCCAATTCAAAGTTGGAATAAACAAGACATTATCGATTGGCTTAATAGTAAAAATATTCCAACTGAGGTGCATTTATTAAAATTACAATTGTTGGAATTAGTCAAACAACACTGCCTTTCACATCCAACACCATATGTTATCGATGAACTGGTAAAGGGTACTGAAAGAACCGTATTACGTTTGCCTCCTTACCACTGCACTTTAAATCCAGTCGAGCTGATATGGGCACAAATAAAAAATTATGTAGCAGCTAATAACACAACATATAAACTTGCTGATGTGAAAGTGCTTTTCAATCGAGCTATATCTACAGTAACTGCAGAGCGATGGAAAGATTGTATTGACCACATAGTTAACGAGGAAAAGCGAAAGTGGGATTTAGACGGAATAGTAGAAGAGATGGTAGAAAAGATTGTCATCAATTTAGGAGTGGAGAGTTCCAGTGAAGAATTATCCAATGATGAATTAAGCGACTAAATATGGGTGTTATAAATATACCAATATCAAATAGAATTTTGAACTATTATGAACACGTTTTAATGTGTCAAAACTTTACATATTGTATTCAAAAACCGAACTAAATATATTTTACGTTTGTTGAGTATTAATTATTTATTTTGAAATATTGTAGTGTATGGATGTAAATATTATATATCTTTGTGATGTTGTAATAAACTATTAACACTGCATGTATATTTGATAAAAAGTGTTGACAGTATTGCTGTTGTTTTACAAAAGTTGTCATGAATTTGTTTTGTTTGTTCTTGTTCAAATAAAAATGCAATTACATTGATTTCTTCACACATCAGTTTGATATTGAAATTGCATTCCTTTATTGTGACCTTTAGGAGGAAATTTACATGAAACTACCTTATGACCATAGTGATGTGCCTGGTTGTTTGTGTCTAGTTCAAAAAAGCTTGTATGTTTAACCTCCTCGTTGCTCGAATTTCAAATTCACTTCAGTCCTATTGAATTATGAACTTATACAAAGTAAGTCTGACCCTTCCTTGTTTACTGTAATTGCAATAGTCAGAGACTTAGGATAGCTATTTCTATGTTGATGGTTTGATCTTATCCATAAACAAACAAACAGCAAAGAAATTTCTTGAAGAGCTAAAATATGAATTTAAAATTACATTGAGTGGAGATATAAAGTATCTTTGACTGTATATTCATATAGTCTGTAACTGACAATTGTAAACCGATTATTTGACTTCATTTAGTAAATCTGCCCTGCGACTGTTCAAACTAGACTCTCATAGATGTTACTTATTGACAAATTATTAGTCGATGAATGTACTAACAAACTGCCTCACTGATGGTCGATTTGACGCAGCTCTAACTTTTTTTCTATTCTCTGCTAATCTAAAACACCTTCACCTTCACAACCTAAATTTCCAATAATTTGACTAATATAGCTTAATCTAGGTCTTGTATACTATTCTTCTCTTTCTTATCTACCTAGATCTACGTAGATATTAGCAACCTGACGGTTGTTAACATGTCTACTTGATTTCTATTTATAAGGAAATCAAATATTACCTGATTAACATGAACAAGTCCTATGTCCCGAACTGCACCATGGTGCTTCTACAATATCTGATACCACAGTCAACGCGTTAAACTGATTGTATTTGTTATTATTATTAAAAAGGAAATGTGTTAAATTATATATTATGGTAAGGCTTAAGCAGCGAATCGCTGCCAACATGCCAGACCGCAAACAAATTGTGAGTTATGTCTTTTTTGTCAATATATTGCCATATTGTCTTATGTTAAACAATTTAGTATGTTTTAATCTCTGAAGTTGTATTTAAATACGCAATTATAGGAGCAGGAGTGCTACGAATTAATTTAATTTAGGGGAAATCTCATACATTACAACAATATCTCTCTCGTGTAAATATGCGTGACAAATTCTAACCAATATCTATAGTTTCGAATTTCCCACATTTTAAAATAATTTAAGCTGTGTAAAGCCACCTTGCGTACAAGGTCATCTACTTTATTCTTATTTGGAATGGACTATAGTCGAAATCACGAAAGAAGACGGTCACGTGGTTATTGTTTGAATGTACGTATTTACATTCAAGATGTTCCGATTTTATTACGAGTGTAATAAAGATAGTAAGTAAGGAAATGTGTTCTACATCCACCGCAACAATTTTCATACGAACTGATTCATACTGAATACAAATAAAGCCTTTCTTATATCTTATGTCTGAACTAGTTTCGTATTCATACAGACATTTAACTGATTAGAGTGATAATTTAATTTTGACGGTAATAATATCTTAGCCTCATTTCTGTCATTATATCCTACCCTACTTACGTCGAATTTAACACGATTACTCATTTGAATTCTCGTTCATTTATTGTAAAACAGTTGTTATTAGAACTTGTGACTACTACGCCCAAGGTCCCGGGTTCGAATCCCGACACGGTCCGCTTGAAAAATGTTAAGCGAGCATTTTTCACAAAAATACACCCTCGTTCGGATGAGAGGTAAAATGGAGGTCCCGTGTGTGAGTGTTGTCATGCACGTTAAAGATCCCTACCTTGCTTGGAACAGCAAGGATTCGGCAAAATTCAAAATTTTCCAGGTAATAAAAACTCGCTTCCTGGCCAGTGTAGTACCTTCGGGTGGAGCATTGAAAAATCACATGTAATCTTATTAGAACTCACTAACTATTAAAATGCCAGCCAAAGGTACGACTTTGGGGGCGCAAGCTCAACAGTTGGTGTTCATCATCATTTTGTTATCGACCTTACTTAAGGTCGGTTTGACGCAGCTCTAACACAGTTGATGTGGGACTTGTTAAATTATTTTGAGCAAGAGAAACAGCATGGCGGTCCTTTAATTTCAGTAGAAGCAGTACAAACATAACCAATTGTATTTCTATTAATTCTATACGTATTAGAGGGTAGCTGCAGCTCTGCAAATTAGTGTCAGCACTATTACTCGGGTGAAATCAAGAAGGACTACCAATCCCATTGTACGCAGTCCTGGGAAAAAGGCCTAGAAAGAAAAGCAAAACTGTAGATCTTCCACGCAGCATTCAAATGAACATCAGAGATGCTTTGTACACAATGTATGCTCAAAGTAAGTTTTATAATTTTTAAAGCAAGTCATAGTTTAATGTTTATTATTTGTAGAAAAACATGTAACTGTTCAATCTTTGAATAAGGAGTTTCGAGAAAGAGATATTGTTACATGCCAAAAATCGGCTATGTTATCACCTTTAGATTAAGTATAAATTATGTGAGTGAATTCCCGCGAATATTTTCAAATAAACTTGTTAATTTCCGTCATTCCGGACAGTTGCGTTTGCGCAAAAGAATGCGCAGGCGCGAGGTGAATGGGCAAGTGCGCGCGGTGTGTGCTACGACGCCATTAGACTACGAGGCCTGCAGCCGAAAACAGCTATCCGTGTCGTGGTGTGCCTTTTCTCTTTTTTCTTAGGATGTAGGTTTCCCTATCTCTACCTTATATCGTTCCTTATACCTGGTTGCTCCTATCGCTCCGCTACGAGGGGAAAAGAAAATGAACGAATAAAGCTAGAATCAACAATGGCGTAGCCGACTCACCCAAACAACAAGGATCCTGAGATGTTAAGAAACACGTGGGTACTCGTTGTGCTTAAACTGTAACCATTGTATCACTTTTAAACGTATTTGGTATTTGATATAAATGTCGCGTAATATGCCGCGTAATCATGTTATATTACCGATTGCGCAATAATTTGAAATACGGGAACCGTGAGAATATAATCTTAAGTAATAGTAGTTTGACTGTGTATACTGCTTCACATCGGCTTCAAATTTAAAAAGAAGGAAACCGCATAGCTTTACTGGAAAATCAAATATTGCTAGTTCCATAATTAAATTTTTAAGGGCATATAAAGATAACCTACACTAGAGGAACAAAACAACAAGTCGTTTTTATAGACGAAACTTGGATATTTTCTAAAGGCAATCCAACCAAGTCGTGGCAACATAATGATACGAAAATCACAGTGGTTATGATGGAAAACGCTTCGTGGTGGTTCATGCTGGAACAGATGATGGGTTCGTTGAAGGTGCTTCTTTGCTGTTTGCCTCTAAATCAAATAATAGTGATCATTATGGTGAAATGAATGATGATACATTTGTTCAGTGGCTTGCCGAGAGGTTAATAAACAATTTAGAAGAACCTTCGCTAATTGTGTTAGACAATGCACCGTATCATTCAACGTTATCGGTCAAAGTGCCAACTTCATGATGAACGAAGGCCGATATAATTCAGTGACTACTACAAACAATATTTAATACACTCAGCAGATGTCTAAAAGTGAATTATTAGCTTTAGTTAAATTTCATAATCCACAAAAACGTTTCAAAGTTGACAAACTTCTGAAAAGTCACGGCCATGAAACTCTTCGCCTACCAACATACTATTGCCAATTTAATACAATTGAGATGATTTGGGCTCATGCAAAAGATTATTATAATAAGCATATACGGAGGGATGGCAATGGTGATGATAGTATTCGCTATGTGGAATAAAGCTTAAGAGCAGTGTCCCAAAGACTTATGGCGAAAATGTATCCAACATGTTAAAAAAATAATTATAGAATGGTATGAACGTATAAAGGCACTAGATGTGACGATTCTTCAACAGACAGTGACAACAATTAATAATCTGTGTGTATTATTTTTAATAACGACTTAACATTGTACATTTGCTTATACAATACAATGTATTGAAAGATTTTATTTTGTAATAAAAAGCAACTTTTCATGTAAACATACATCTTGAATCATAATTCATTTATTAATCCAATTGTTTTGAAACCCATCGCAAGGATTTATAGTTCTGGTGTCGTTTAGGGGAGCTCAATCATGTGTAAAACTCATGTTAGAGATTAGGAGTATTTCCGTTTCAGATATCTAGGGCCTAAAATAAAAATATAGAAAATATGTAAATATTCACCTAACCTCACATTCTACTACAGTGCATTTCAATTAAAATGATTTGAAATGTAACGGTATTATCCTTATTATCTGCATAATGTGAAGGAACTGAATTTGTTTAGCGCCAGTTAAATAACATTTGCTGATATAAGATTATGAAAATTTTGAATTTTGGTAATTGACAATTATGCTAAAATATTTTGAAGTTACGCAGTTGCCATATGTTTCATTTAACAGAAGTAAAACACAGATAGACTACATATTTAGAACATTCTTGCAAATATTTAGCATTTATGTGTATATATTTTTTTTGGAACACAAATTGTGTTTTAAATGTGCTATATACTACAATAATTATTAATTTATGAATAACTTAGTAAATTAAAGTAGGTTATTTATAAGCACTAAATTCTACAATAATTGAAACGAGTTTGAAAATAAAAATGTATTGGCAATGTTGCTTTTTCCTATAGCACTACTTAATTAATGTAAGTGGATGGTCGTTTGACTTTGAAAATTTGTATTACTTCAGACGAATACAAATGATGACGTCATCATCTTCTTTCGTGATTTCGACTATACGTGTTGTGTTATATGCATTTAAACTATGATTCTAATAGATCCGATGAAACCAATTACAGTCCAATTAATCCACAATTACAAGCATTGAAGAGATAATAGATATAAGCATTATATCCAATATAATAAATGATCTTCGAGCACGTATGTAGACGAAAAGGATTTAAACATGCCTATTTGGTAGTATGTATCATAGTTGAAACGCAATAACAGAAGCATTATCCAGGGGTTTATTCTCGACTTCGTTCAATATACTGAGTGGGCCATAAGTCACTTGACCCTACCAGTCACTCAGTATCAATTTGACTCTAGTAGTAATCTGTCAGCTGTTACAACAAAACAACAGTATTATGTTGAGATTATGTTAAAGTAAGTAAGTTAATAATGAATAGTAAGCTCCCAATAAGAGAACGCGTTTTTATTCTTCAGTAGTGGTGGTTGCATGATCATAATTACGAAGATGTAGTAGAGTCATTGGTGCAGCATTTCCCAAACAGTAGACCATTATCACGACAAGCCATTCATAACTTAAATAAAAGGTTTGAAATGACTGGGTCTATAGCGGATCTTCCTCACATGGATCATTTACTTTAGGTATATGTACATTGTAAACATTTATACTTAACATATACTTTATAATACATTAATATTTACTATCGCATTGCATTTTTGTCAAGTGACTTATGGCCCACCCTGTATATCATCAGTGATATTTATCACCCAAAAGTATCGCATGCGAAATGGATTTTATGACGCTTGGTATTATCGACAAGATGTGATGTGATATTTTAAATATCGAATGAAGCGAGGCATGTCGTAAATAGAATAATAATAAAAGCCAATAGTCAACCGGAACGAAATCACGGGTTCAGGAAGCTGCTAGATCGTATTTTGTAGGGCAAGATCGAAGATTGAATGGACGTAATGTTTACTTGTATTAATTACGTCCAACTGACAGAGTTACTTATAAATAGACGGCAATTATGCAGCCGTAAATTTTCCTCTAATTTTACAAAAAAACTTGCAAAGAATGGGAAAAAATAGCAACGCGCAACTGAATGAAATTCTCGTAATTCATTTTTTATTAAGCGGAACATACGCACAAACATTTTTTCACTTAAATCAAAGATAGTATACGCTTATGGAATTGTCTTTTAGTTACTTCGGCGGCTGTTTCAGCTTCTACCAGCACCTCCAAAACAGCGAATAATGTTGCCTCATCAAAGTTTGCCATAATTGTTATTAATTATAATTATTTGCCGAACACCCGCAAAATAGACCAAAAACAGCAGCAATTTTTTTGGTTAAGTGCATAGAGAAAAGTCTAATGTTATGTGTTATGTCAGTCAATTTTAATATAGTAATCAAGCGCAATACGTGTGTTTTCATGCGATAAAATATATCACTCGGTAGTACACCGATCTTTGAAGTTCGTGCAATAAATATCTCTTGCGAAATTTGAAGAATACCAACTTCGACGTTTGGTTCGAAAATCGAGAATAGCTTTCCGGGCCCGTAGCAGGTACAAAACAATTCATCAAGTAACAGCAAGGAAGAAGATTTGCAGATCCGGACAACATCTGTCTACGCAGTCCGTAAGTTCTATTGGGGTTCCGTACCTTATAAGGTATAACGGAACCTTTATAAAATCACTCTCGTGTCCACCCCGTCCGTCCGTCTGTCACAGAGGTTTTTCTCGAAAACTATGTAACGTAGGAATTTGAAATTTAGCACAATGCTTTATGGCGCGCACATATATCGACAGTCAGAAAATAGAAAAAAAATATTTTTAGATTAAAATGGCTGGGGTTAATTCAGTCGAAAGAAAAAAAGTTTTAATAAATATATAGTGTGAAGTATCATTTGAAAGAGGATTCCAAAAGGCTTCGTAAAATATTTCTTTCATAATTTTCGGTCCAGTAGTCTTCATGATATAGGTCAAAATGTGCCAAAAATGACGATCCCCCACCCCTCGGTTCTCCTACATTTCCAAAGCTACAATTTTGATTTTAATAGGGATAGTAGCTATTAAGTCATAGATTATTGGAAAACTGCAGGTTTTTTGACAGTGTAATAATTGCTGGGAAATTTTTTTAAATATAGTAATAGACAAGGTATCTACTAATGTACCAGTACAATGTGGGACAATATATTCATTTGTCAATTATCGCAATCAAATTTCAATAAGATTTGAATATAGATAAAAAATAAAAACAGCTTGATTTGGTTTATTGGTTGCTCACTGTAGTATTGGAATGGAACCCTAATAGTGCGAGCTCGACTCGCTCTTGGATAACTTTTTTTCCTAATCATCTCACTTTAATTTAAAATAGACACCACTGCCGATTGTTCAGAATATATTTACATTTAGAAATACGCTTAAAATATTTTTAAGGTACTTTATAAACCCAATAAAGCAGGTAAATGAGGATAACCCATTATTCGAATGCAATCAAACCAAAAGCATTTAAAGCAATATATTTAACAGAAGCATCTAAACATCAAAAATTTAGAGTTTCAAGTTATTTGATCAATTAATAAATTGAATTATCATTTACTTATAGTGATCGTATTAACTAATTTGTTTCTGTGTTATTTGAAATCTTGCATTCTAATGTAAATAATGACAGAGACGAAAGCAATACTTTGAGAATATTAACTAAAAGAAGAGGTCAAATCAAAGCAACCCTGACACGATTTTCAACTTTTTTAATAAATTTGATAGTAGCGATAAACTATTTGAATTAGAATGCAGATTACTAAATATGGAGTCGTATGCAGAATTTGATAACACACAATTTGAAATAGAATCATTAAGTCTGTCCGATTGTCATGAGGACGAACGGTCTCAATTTGAAAACCCGTTATTTAGCCTAAGCTTTATACTTTAAACAAGTTGAAGGTTCATCAGTACAACAGACATCAAGGAATAATAATTCAATTAGTAACGAGGTGATTAACAATAAGCGAAGAATATAAAACTTCCTGTTCTTAATCTGCCTGACTATTAGGGTGAGTATGAAAAATGGTACTCGTTTAAAGATAGTTACAACGCCTTAATTCATTATGATAATTCTACAAATAACGTAACTAAATTTCATTATATAAAATAATGTTTGAGGGGTACCGCGGAAGAACCAATCAAGTCGTTAGAGGTAACGGACAGCAATTATGAAATTGCATGGCAATTGTTTAAAAAGATTTGAAAATAAACGGGCTATTAAAAAAACTCACCTAACTTCATTCTTTGATTGGCCAGTAATTCAGAAAGAATCATATTTACGTTCAATGCTAGTCGGTATCACGTAACACTTAGAGGCTTTGGTAGTTTAGGTGAAAACACAAATCAATGGGAAATCGTATAATATTTTTATTTACTGGAAAAGTGGATAACGAATTCAAAAAGCAGCGGCAAGAAAACTCATCCCAACTTGACAATCCTACATTCGAACAATTTACCTCATTCTTAACAAAAAGATGTCAACTTCTGGAATCGGTAGATACTACTATCGCCAATAAGCACCACCTAAGTCGTCTAATATTCGTTCAGCTGTTCACGTTTCAAATAACTTGTTTCGCTGTCCTAGTTGCAAAAGTTCGGATCATATATATATATATATATATATATATATATATATATATATAATTGTAACACATTTCAAGATTTTCCGATTAAAGAACCCATTAACGAAGTGAACAAGTTAAAATTGCGTATAAATTGTATACGTCCAAATCATATCTTAAGTTAGTGTTCCTATCAAAAGAGTTGTAAAAATGCAGCAAACGGCATAATTAGTTGCTACGTATTGATATTGTCAATCAACCTATCAAACCAGTGAGCGCCTTGGTACAACCAAGTACTAACGTCGAAAATAGTACGACCACTGAAACACAATCATGTAATGCAAATTGCAAAATCAAGTCAGAACCAAAAGTATTGCTACCACTAGCGATAATACATATTTTTGATAAAGACCACAATATTCACCAATGTCGTGCTTTGTTAGATTCTGGGCCACAATCCAATTTTATGAGCAAAGGGTTGTATGAAAGGTTAGCTTTGAGCAAGAATAAATGTTCAATTCCCATCGCAGGCGTCAACCACGCTGGTACCACTGCAAAAGTGGAAACGAAGGCGCCTATCAAAACACGCTTTAATGATTTTCGGGCGTCTTTAGCCTTTTTAGTTATTGATAACATTACCACGTTATTACCCACTCAACCAATAGGCACTAAAAACTTAACCATACCTAAAAATTATAAGCTGGCAGATACGAACTTCGGAATCCCACAGCCATTAAATGTATTGCTTGAGGCAAATACATTCTGCAAACTACTAACAATCGGACAAAATATCTACGGACACGTATCAACCAACATTGCAAAAATGAAATTAGGTTGGATCGTCTCTGCAAGATTATAAACACTAATTATACACATACGTCAAGCATCTATTCAAGCACAGATAGGGTACCACATCAAACTAAATCTATTTCGTTAAAACCTTAAAATTGTATAAAGAATGAGGTGTATCGAAATATACTACCAGAATGTTAGAGGACTCAGGACCAAAACACAAGAATTTCGTTTGAATGTATTAAATGGTAATTTCGATATTATATGCCTTACTGAAACATGGTTCCATGCAGGAATATATGATTCAGAAATATTTGACAAAAGGTACACTGTTTACAGAAAAGATAGAGATCCTGAAAGTAAACGAAAAGCCCTTATAGGGATACATAAGAATTTCTCATCGGTTACGGTAAACGTTACGACTCATCTAGAGGTAGTTTTGATAAAGATAAGCCTTGGCGGAGTTACGTATTTACTATACATCAACTATTTTCCACCAGGTTCAACCGCTTATGTGTATCAGGAATACATTGATATATTATCTAATCTGTTTATATCCTTGGATGTCAAAATGATATTAATTGGAGATTATAACTTACCTCTTGTAAACGGCAATAAATTTAAATTTGACAGTAACAATAATATTATTTACAGGAAAGTTTCTGAACTTCTTAATTTTTGTAATCTAATCTCATACAACAATATAATGAATATCTCCGGAAGAACACTTGACTTAGTACTATCCACAGTACATGTAGATGTTACGTTATCGGATAGTAGTTTTGTTAAATCGGACCCATACCATCCAGCGCTGGTTATTGGATTAAAAATAAATAAACACACTTCTATAAAATTAAAATCAAGTAATCAACATAATTTTAAAAGAGCAAAATTTATTGATGTATATAATATTGCACAATACACATTTTGATTTGCTTAATACTTATACTGATATAAATGATGCAGTAGCTGCTTTCTATGATGTTTGGTACAACATAATACAAGTATGTGTTCCATACTACTCTATGAAAAATTTAAACTTTCCCATTTGGTTTAATAAGCAGATAATCGATGATGTAAAATTAAAAATTTTTCACCATAAATACAAAAACACATCGACGTTTCATAATGAACGGTTTAAGTACCTAAGAGCAAAATCGAAAAGAAATATTGCGGCTGCTTATAAAAATTACATCAATTGTGTGGAAAATGAGATTGCGTCGGATCCTTCAGTATTCTGGTCTTTTATATCCAATAGTAGGAAAAAGAATCGTGACACACTAAACTTCGTGTAGGGTAGTGATCAGCTTGATACGTTAGAGTCGATTGCAAATGGGTTTTCAGACTATTTTTCATCTGTGTACAGTGAATAATCTAACTACGAGTTGAATTATGACTCCGAAATGAAGAACAACCTATTGGATGTATTTCACATTAGCTTTATTACAGATACAGATATCGAAACTGCTATAAAACAAATGAAAGCAAAGAGGTCTGCAGGACCAGACGGAATTCCTCCCTTCATCTTCAAAGGGTGTATGGAATTCCTGGTACGCCCCCTAAATATTCTTTTCAACTTGGATTTGAAGTCCGGAGTATTTCCTACTAAGTGGAAACTTGCAAAATTGACACCAATATATAAATCCGGGGCAGTAAATGATATTGGTAATCATAGACCTATTTCTATTCTCTCTGCACCAAAAATTTTTGAACATATTCTATATACAAAAATCTTCTCAGTAATATCCATTTAGCATTAAATACTAATCGGCACGATTTTATTCCTACAAGATCAATACAAACGAACTTAACTGTTTTTGTTGACTATGTGAGTGAGGTTCTGGACAAAAGGGGACAGGTTGATGTTATATACACGAACTTTGCCAAAGCATTTGATAGGGTTAGTCATGACGTACTATTAAAAAACTTGCAGCATTTGGTTTTTCGAAACCTATGCTTGAATTTTTTAAGTCTTATTTGAAAGATAGAAAATCATACGTCTGTTAGAAAAATTATTTATCAACTACATTTCGTCTGATATCGGGGGTTCCTCAAGGGAGTAACTGAGAGCCATTAATGTTCTTGATCTTCATGAATGATCTTCCAGATGTATTACAAAATTGCCAGTGTTTGTTGTTTGTGGATGACTTAAAGTTATTTATGGAAATAAAGAATATACACAATTGGCATTTATTGCAGTCAGAACTTATTAAGGTATAAGACTGGTGCAAGGATAATAAATTGCAACTAAACATTAATAAAAGTATTAAGATGAGTTATTCACTGAAGTTGAATAAAATTCAGTATACTTACAAATTGTTAAATAATAAATTAGTAGAAGTCGATAACATCAAAGATTTAGGAGTTGTATTTACTAGTAACTTGGGTTTTGAAACGCACATTAAAATATTGTGTGCATCTTCATATAGAATGTAGGGATTTGTAATCCGCAATACGCATCAATTTCAAGATACAAAATGCATCAGAGTATTATATGATACACTGGTAAGATCAAAATTAGAGTTTGCATTTACAGTCTGGGATCCTGGCACACGCAAGCATTCGCAAATGATAGAGCCGGTACAGAATAAGTTTATCTCGTATATCTACTACAAAAAATATAAGAAGTTTATTGGGTTCCAATCATATGTGGAAACTAGATTATTGTTAAATATTATGAAATTAGAGCGGCGTAGGATAGCGATCGCACTCACGTTTTTGTTCGAAATAATTAATAATTATATTGACTGTCGAGTTGCAGTATGTAAAATTGGTTTTTATACTCCGCTGCACTTTGGTGGAAGAAGAGATCTCTTTTATATTCCATACTAGCGTACTCAACTAAGGCAGAACTCACCATTTATAAAAACATTGCCGATTTATAATAACATTTCTAAACAAGCCAATGTACCATTGATTGGAAATACCTTACAGAGCTTTAAAAGAAACCTGTGTAAAATTATTATATAAAATGTAATATCCGCATATTTACGTATAAACAACACACCGTCATCCATCCACACACCAACACATACACCCACACACAACAGAATTATAGTATAAAAATGAATTTACTGTCTAGTTATATCAAACATGTTCATTTAAAATTTGTAATGCATTCTCATCAATATGTGAGGAAGGAAGTATCTTAAGTTAACATTTTTCTTTTTTGTTATTTTATTTTCAGTGGAAATATGTAATTAGGTTTAGACCTGTATATTTCCAACATACAATAAATAAATAAATAAATTCTAACAAAACTAATAAGGAAGTCTGTCACTTATCAATCGAGGCATTAAGTAGCTAATCAACTGGAAAATCAAAAAACGATTTGTAATATGTCTGAAATAATCATAGATCAAGAAGAAAACACAATGATCAATTATCTCCCGAATTATGCCGTAACCAAGGCCACAAGTGACACCACTAAACTTAGAGTAGTATTTGATGCATCGGCAAAAAACCATTACCGGGATAATATCACTGAACGATACGCTGAAGGTTGGCCCAGCTATACAAGATAGTTTGTTTGAACATCTTTATAAAATTTCGAAAGCATAAATATATCATAGTAGGTGATGTAGCAAAAATGTACCGTCAGGTATTGTCGAAACCGGAAGAACTAAACTTACAATGCGTACTCTGGCGTAGAGCGATAACGCGCCTTTATCACATTTCTAATTAAACACAGTTACATATGGAACCGCTCCAGCTTTTTTCTGAGCCATACGAGGTTTATTTCAATTCACATTAGAAAATCAAGTAAAGTATCCGTTAGTAATCTGGGCAATAATGAAAGGACTTTTATGTTGATGATGTTTTAACGGAGAGTAATAACGCAGAAACCGTCAAACAAATATGAAAGGTTTTAAATTCGGAATGTTTAACTTTTCGCAACTGGATTTCAAACGACAATTTTTATTTTTCAGATATGCCTAAGGATCTTGTAAAACGCCCCTCATATTTCATTGCAAAAAAGGAAAATTCAAGATCATTTGGTCTTGTATGGGCTACCAAGAACGATTTTCTGAATAATGCCGTGTATGTGGAACCGGTGAAAAGAACAGCAAAACGTTCGATTTTAGCAAGCAAAGCTCAAATTTTTGACCCTTTAGGCTTGTAGGCCCCATTGTAGTAAAGGCAAAAGTAATATTACAACATTTATGGCAGTTAAAACTCGACTGGGATGATTCATAACCGATGGAAATCTATACCACTTGAATCAATTTATACAAACAACTACCTGAATTGAACAACATTGAAATACCACGTGATGCGGTACTTCCAGGTGCCGGCGGCTCCGTGGCGTAGTAGTATTTGTGTGACTACTACGCCCAAGGTCCCGGGTTCGAATCCCGACACGGTTCGCTTGAAAAATATTAGGTGAGCATTTTTCACAAAAATACACCCTCGTTCGGATGAGAGGTAAAATGGAGGTCCCGTGTGTGAGTGTTGTCACGCACGTTAAACGTCCCTACCTTGCTTGGAACAGCAAGGGTTCGGCAAAATTCCAAATTTTTTAGGTAAAAAAAAACTCGCTTCCTGGCCAATGTAGTACCTTCGGGTGGAGCATTGGAAAATCACATGTAAGCTACTTCCAGGTGCAACAAAGGTGGAGTTACATTGCTTTTCAGATGACTCTAAAGTAGCGTATGGTACATGCATATATTTGAGATCATTAAACAATAACGCTTCAGTCAAATTGTCGTGTGCTAAATCACGTGTGGCACCATTGAAAAATATTCCCCTTTCACGCCTACAATTATGGGGAGCTTTATTAGCATCAGAACTTGCAATAACTGTCGAATAGGCAATTGATGTGAAACTGAATGATGTGTTTTTTTTGTGCGATTCTAACTACAAGAATTGTGATTTTATCAAAAAAAAACACCACCAACATAAGTTATTGATAAAGATTTGTTGCGAAAGGTATTCATCTTTAATTAAACTTCAACAACTTTATGTAAGTGATTTATAAACAATCTTAATCAAAATCAAAGGTCAATGGTAAACTTTCCCAGGAAGAATTAAGGGACTTATTTATAAATTTAATAAAAATCGTATAAAACCTCAGAATTTGCGACCGAAATAAAAACATTAAAAATGAATCACTCAGTTTCAGCCAATAGCAAATTGGATGGGCGGCTTCGTGGTGTAGTTGGTATGAGTGTGACTATTATGCCCAAAGTCCCGGGTTCAAATCCCGACATGGTCCACTTGAAAAATGTTAGGCGAGCATTTTTCAGAAAAATACATCCTCCTCGTTCAGAAGAGAGGTAAAATGGAGGTCACGTGTGTGAGTGTTGTCACGCACGTTAAAGATCCCTACCTTGCTTGCAACAGTGAGGATTCGGCAAAATTCAAAATTTCCAGGTAAAACACTCACTTCCTGGGCAATGTAGTACCTTCGGGTGGAGTATTGGGAAATCAAATGTAGAATAGCAAATTGGTATCATTGTCACATTTCTTGGATGAGGATGAGATCATTTGTGTAGGAGGTCGTATGAAATACTCGAATTTAAACTTTGAAACCAAACACCGGGTACGCCCGGTAGTCATAATTTGACAATTCTAATAATTCGCTATGAACATACAAGACAGTTTCATGCAGGTAATCAAGCAACCTTATCAGCAGTTGCGCTAGCAGTACTTAGCCATTACATTTACATGGTAGTAGTTCAGTTAGAAACGTTTTGCGAAAATACATTCCTTGTTTCAAGGCTCGTCCAAATATTCTTGTTACCAAATGTGACAGTTTCCAAAATTTAGAGCGACCGTGCAACGCCCATTTTTAATAGTAGGTGTTGATTTTGCTGAACCTTTTATGATCAAGGGTGGGAAATTTCGTAGAAGACGACTAATAAAGGCTTATTTGCGAGTGTTTGTTTATTTTGCTACAAAGGCAGCGTATTTTGAATTAGTTAACGATTTGGGGACTTCAAGTTTTTCAAATGCTCTTAAAAGGTTTACTTCCAAACGGGGATTGTGCAATCAATTTCATTTTGACAATGGCAGTAATTTTATTGGGACCAAAAACGAATTAGACGAAGTGCGTGTGTTATTTTCAAACCTAAATAATAAGATTCTACCAATGTTTTAGATAAGGAAAACAAACGAGAAATTCATTCCATCGAGGGCACCAAATTTTGGAGGCTTTGGAAATCCGCCATTAAATCGGCAAAGTATCTTTTAAAGCGTATAATGGGGAATTTTCATTTAACATTTGAAGCTATTATCAGTCTCCTGCAGGAGGAAGTAACCATCTTCCCATCCAATAGGTTAAACCAATTTAAACGTCTCCAACAAATAATACAACATTTTTGGAAACGGCGGCCCGTTGAGTATTTATCCACCCTGCAAGAAAGATCTAAATAGAAGCTTAATCTATCAAATATAATTAAAGAAAGGCCATTGGCTCTCATTGAAGAAGACGAAACGCGTGCTTTGCATTGGAGATCAGGAGAGAATAGTAGAGCTGTGTCCTGGTAAAGATGACATAGTGCGCGTAGTGATTTGGAAGACGAAAAATGAATTAATTAAACGATCCGTATCCAAAATATGTATCCTACCACGGCATACATAGACCTTGTATATATATTACACCTATTAATTTTTCAACCAAACTTACGAAGTAAGTTAGGTTAATATAATCGCTACGTCGTCGTCGCCGCCGTCGTCCGTTGCCATATTCGCATAATGATACAATAAATGATATATATGTACCTTGTTTAGTTTTTTACGCTGATTACAAATATGCTATACACTTTTCGATATCTCATTTAGTTTTCGAGATAATCGAATTTATTTGAAAAATGTTAACAGTACAAACTAATATAAACTTTAGTAGATATCCTATATAATAATTATAATTCATGTTTAAATTAAGATTTATGTTTGTTTGAGTAGTGCTGGGAGCTTATCTCATTAAGTAGTCCGACTCAAACTTGATTAAAACAATAAAATTTATTAAATTATATTTATAATAATAAAATTTTGTTTAACATTTAAGTGCTAGTTATTTCATTTAAAATATATAATTTCCTTTTATAAAATTTCCGTAAGTTTGGTTGTAAGGCGTACATGCGTCTTAGATTTCTGTAATCTTTAGTCGTTAAGGTTGAAAAACATTAGCCTTTCAAAGGGGTCGTGATGTTTGGAATCAGTTATATCTTAGCTTAAATGTTTATTTTAGTTAATTCAGGGACATAACGGGGATTTCCGGGTATAAGGGGTCTTTTATTTGTACCCGAGATAGGGTAGTAATAATATTAGGCGCTGATGGGCACTATCGATTGTTTTTCCTATCGATAGTTATAATCGATATTTACAATCGATAGTCAAGCAACAATCGATAGTAGTGATGGAACCATCGATTGTTTTTCCTATCGATAGTTGCAATCGATAGTTATGTAACAATCGATACTTAATGAACTGTCCATAGTACTATCAATAATCTGCAAACAAAATCTTAGCATATGTACTGTCAGATGGGCACAATCGATAGTTTATCGATTGGGCCATCGATAGCTTGTACTATCGATAGTCGCTATCGGATTATTTTTTTAATGAATGAATTTCTACTATCGATAACTTGCAATTGCAAAGTGTACTATCAATAGTCTCATGAATTATCGATAGCTTAAACCATATCATTACAGTACTTCTATCAAATGATCTTTTAAACAAGTGAATTTTATATCAATAGTTAATTGCATTATTGATAGCTTGAGGAGAGAAACATTGTTACTAGCGAATGATTTTTAATAGAATGACATTTATGATTAGGTTCACTTTCACTCACAGCTTATTATAATATAAAATGTAAAGATTATTAGATTTAAGGTAGAGCACTAGAGCTAGTCTACTGATGTAATGAGTTATTGAAGAGGACAGATAAAAGTATACACAGTTAAAAGGATTGATTAAATATTGTATATAAAAGTGGCAGGACTAGTTTATTATCCATAGAAAATATGTGGCAGTTATTTGTTTCCATGGAAAAATAATGAGAGTTAGAAAATGAATTGAAGGACATTTCTACAAATATTTAAAAGAAAATTTTATATTTAATAAAAAAAAATAACTAGAGACAAATAAAGCTACAAGAATAGTTATAGAAAAGATGTTAAATTGACTACGATTGTTGTATTTAGGAAGAAGTTTAAAAAATCTTGTTATAAAAATAATTTTTGACGTTATAATGGAAGCGAATATATTTTCATCTCTAAACAGCTTAGTTATTTAATTAAAATTTGGAAAATAAGTAGTAAAACAGGAAAATGAAGAACCCAGAAAATTTAGAAGCACCTAGAGAACAAATACATCAAATTATAGTCGTGTCGGGCGGTGTACTGTTCACTCATCACTGGAGGAAATATTGTAATGAATTAAAAAAAAAGGTTGACGATGTAGTCGATTAAAGAAGAAAATAAGTGACGAATCCAACGTAGGATTCCAGTCACTATATAAAGATCAAATGCACGACAATGTATATGTATATTAAATTAATAAATGCACACAAATTTTAGTAAACGACTCTATAACAAAAATATGTCTTTAGATAAATAGTTTGTACTGGAGTGCACTAACAGTTCCTTTACTTAAACATATGAATGTTTTTTTTAAATTAATGAATTGACGTTTTTAGGTTTGAGGCGATTTCTGCGATCCTTTGTTATTAAACCAGATTGAGAAAATACTTTTTCCGAAGGTACAGAGCTAGCCGGCACGCTCAGAAATTTTAATGCCAATTTATATAAATTTGGGAATACACTTTGTTGTTCATTCAAATCACTGTAGGATTTTCTTTTCGGCAAATCCTTGTAATTTTTTAATGATAGTAAAATATTTTCTTCTGGGTTAACAGAAACTACTACACTTTTTAGTTTTTCATTAAAATCCTGCCACAAACTAAACTTCATGGCCGTGCTGGTGCTAGGTATAGGCCCTATGTCTTCTATGACAAAACCTTGACCTTGACTAATTACCTCTATTTTATCCGTAGCGGTGCTTTGCAATTTTAAAAGTTCCCCTTTAACAAATATTTCTACTTTCGTGGCATTTGTTTCATTTCCGAATGCGAGTTTTTTAAACCGAGGTCCAAAAATATGGCAGTACTAGAAATATTTAGACGTTCATAAGACGAAAGGCGTTTATTTGCTGATTCTTTTAAACTGGATTTTAATAAACTTCCAATTTCAGTTGTAGGGTTGACTCTTACGATGTTATGTTGCAATTCTCGTATTAAAGGTATTATTAATGAAGCAGTAAAATATTGATCCCCTGATAGCTCTGCGGTAACGAATTCAAATAGCTTTAATAGGGGCACACAATCTTCAAGAACTTTCCACTGCTCATAGTTTAAGCATTCTGGACCTTTTGGAAGTGCCACGAATGCTACCGTTAACGGTTCCTTTAGTTTTACTAATCTCTCCATTATTATTAACGAAGAATTCCAGCGAGTTGAAACATCTTGTTTTAGTTGAAGTTGGGGTATGCCCATTTGGTTTTGTGTAATTCGTAATTTATCAGCTGCAACTACAGACTGTTTAAAATGCGTTACAATTTTTCAACATTTCGTCAATATATTCTGAAAATCCACACACAGCTCCAACGCGTCTGATATTACTAAATTTAAAGTGTGTGCGACTTATGGTAAACGATCAAGATTTAAAAGTATCACTGCATTATCAGTGACTACAACTGTAATTTTATTTGTAATAGACCACTCACAAAATACACTTGATAAAATTTTTGATAGGCATTCACCAGTACGACTTTCTTCGACTAACACTGTCTTAAGCACCACTGACTTTAATTGGCTTTCATGAAAAAAATGGCACGTTACTGTTAAGTAAGATTCGGTGTTAAAGGATGCCCAAATATCAGTTGTAATCGATATCGAGTTTGATTGTTGCACAGATTTTTGCAATGACTTAAGGACTGTACTATATAAGTTTGGAAGTAATGCACTCAATACTGTCCTTCTGCTCGGTAATGTGAACCGAGGTTCGAGTGCTTTCATGAGGTTCTAAAACCTACATCTTCTATTATGGATAGTGGTTGCAAATCCTTGACGATCATTTCAAGCACAAGCTTGTGATTTTACGTTTCAATGATTCGTTTAAAGGAACTACTTGGCGCATTATTGTTGGCAGTAGCTTCCGTGTTCGTGTAGGATGTAGATGCTGGATTTGATACTGAAGTAGCTGAACCCGATAACTTTGTTGTTGCAATGGATAACCCTGGTGCTACGCTGGCACCGAGGGGTAAACCGCTGAGGAAGTATGGTATACAAACCTTAGGAAGTACAAGGAAGTACGGGAAGTATCAAGGAAGTATGGGAAGTATTAAGGAAGTATTGGAAGTATCAAGGAAGTACAGGAAATATCAAGAAAGTATGGGAAGTATCAAAAAAGTACGGGGAGTATCAAGGAAGTACGGGAAGTATCAAGGCTTGTTTCCCTCATAAACTAGATATTTATCATAAACCTATATTTCAATTTTGTTCGAACATTTGTTATGTAAGATCCATATTTGTATACATGTTTGAAAACGGAACAAAGTGTTCCATTATAAAAGCCAGAAAAAATGAGGTTTAATTTTAAAAAACAAATGAAAATCTCTGCTTTTATACCAGTGCAAATTTTGAAATTTTTTTTAGTGCTATCTTACGGAGAATTTTCGCCCATTTACAAATTCATAATTATGGTTCATTATTGTTGTTTTTCAAAATAAACAAGCTATCTCGGGAGTCAAGTTTGCGACATCCAATATATATTTTTGTACTTCACAACATGTCTATGTAATAAACTATACATGTAGTTCCAATGGTCAGCTTCCAAATTGAATAACCCTGTATACAGTGCGTTTCATTTTTCATGAGGACACCCAAATATTTTTTTTATTTTGAAAACAATCTATACAAAATTTTTATCAGTTGTGTAGACCAAAATAAGGCATCTTCATGAGTGAATGGGGTTTTTATAGTCAAAATCTGGCCAACTATGATTAAAATAAAAAGTAGCGTTTCAAGTAAAGTCATAGTAACGATTAATATAAACCAAAAAAGTATTGCTTAAGAAAAGTTGTAAATCACTCAAAAACCCAAAATGCCAAATTTCGCTGAAAAATTTTCACATTGTTTTAATTGGAAAAATTATTCATCTTCAAGAAATTTAGCTAAAAAAATTCTATTTAAAATATTGTTCGTTAAATTGTTGTTATTTTGTAAAATTTGCAAATTGTTTTCTTGTTTTATGGCACTCTCATTATTATTATTATTATTATTATTATTATCTCTTGACTCACAGATTTAAATATCTGGGATTAATACATTAGTGGACAAAGTCAAACTAAAGTAACAATTTCTGCTTATACTATGAATGTTGTAAAAATCTTCTGGTGATCGCGGTTGTACTTAGGGATGGATTCGGGCCGGGCCGGGCTGGGCTTTTAGACGCGGCCCGGCTCGGCCCGAAATAATTTGCTCCGGCCCGGCCCGTTGGCCCGGCCCGAACCAAAACGCATCGGCCCGGCTTGAATTTCGGGCCGGGCTTCGGGCCGGGCCGGGCCGATTCGGGCCGGAATGTAACTAAAACCTTAAGTGAAATGATAAATCCAAATTTACACGGCTTTTGTTGAAGCACGCTGGAATCAGGTACATTCCTTGCTAGTTCGCAAAATTTAATAAAAATAAGTCCTAATAGGATTAAGTTCGATGGAGCAAAAACCTCTAAAATTGAACTAAAACCGCATGTACCAACTACTACAGCTGTTTAAAATATGCGACCTAAAAAGCAAATTATAAATTTTCTGGATATCCATTATTGGCCTAAGCTCTGCAGATAGCAGCAGCTAGAGACGCCTCTGTTAAAATAATATTTACTCTATTCCGTTATTTTTGTATATACCATTTATAATATCACGATTTTTCTTTACTTTTTTAGGAACCGCAACATAGAATATTATTTAGTATTTACATTTTAATTTTCTATATCCATGTTATTTAAAGCTATAAAAACCTAATCACATTGTATTCGGTATATTTTTCAACAAAAGATACATTCAAATAATTAAATATAATTGAGCTGGTTTTTTGTAATCGTGAGTTTTTAATATTTTTTCATATACAGAGTGGTTTCGATTTATTCATAAATAATCTTCAGTGCGGGGCCACAATATTAAGTTAATTAATAAGTATAATTAAATAAACCAGCTCAATTAACAATACGTTGCAATACTCCTTCAAATAATTAAATATAACACGGACAATTTCTATTTCAAATTTCTTGAAAAGTGGAAAGAAGTGAATATTACTTATCGAAAAAAAAATCGAAATTCACAAATCGGTTTAAATCAAATCATTTTCGTTTTCGATTTACTTCCATTATCACACACTTACCAATATGTGTGTAACTGTACCTAGGTGATATATTAAGAGGAGCGTTAATTATAATTTTGCTTAAGAGGCAACTAAAGAAATCATTAAATGGAATCTTTTACTAAATCAATAAATTTTATACATAAACTTCGGGCCGGCCCGAATAGCCCGAAAAGCTTGAGGAGTCTGGCCCGGCCCGGCCCGGGCCCGAGACGTGCTTGGCCCGGCTTGAGCCCGAAAAAAAATTTGTCGGCCCGGCCCGAATATCAAGCAGGGCTTCGGGCCGGGCCGGGCCAAAGCCCGGGCCCGTGGCCATCCCTAGTTGTACTAATTATTACACTTTTTTGTATTTGCAGGTGAATATCTTTGTGAATGCGTAGTAAGTTTAAACTATCAAAAAAACTTTTAGGTGTAATTCCTGTTGCTGAGATGATCACTGGTACAATTTTAACAATGTTTTCTTTTCACATGTTCTCTATTTCATGTGCCGAAGCTTGATATTTTCGTGCTTTTCTTTGTATTTCTTCTTTAAATTTTGTGTCAGTGGGATTGCTACATCAATAATATATGTTTCTCGTGAATCATGGATTTTAAGTACGATGTCTGGTTTGTTATGTAGTAAACGTTTATCAGTTGTAATTTGTCTGTTCCAATAAAGAGTCTGTCGGCTGTTCGTTAAAACCTGTTGTGGATTGTATTTGAAGTAGGGTGTGTATTGGGCTATCAATTTATATTTCAAGGCTAGTTCTTGATGTATTATCTTGCATATTGCATCGTGTCTATAGATATAGTCAAGAGGTGCTAATGTACTGCATCCTGCAATTACATGATCCGTTGTTTCTCTTTCTGATTGACATAATCTGCAATTATCATTTTCTATTGTAGGATATTTTATGATGTATTTCAAATAATTTTATTATTATTATAATTATTGTCTTTATTTAAACCTCAATGATAATTATATGTAAACATAAAATACAAAATTTGATTGTGGTAAAAATGGGCGAAGTTCAAAGTTGAGCTGAAGTTGCAAGCAATTGAGCTCGTTCTGCTCTTCCACTTAACCCTATCTACTAAATAAATAGGTTTAAATTAAATTAAATATGGCTGAATTGAACTTCATAAAATATAATGCAAGTGACAATCATCAAGATTTTACATAACGTAACTATATAGACGAATGGAATCAACTTGACAGTGCTCTGTATGGAATCATAGTTAATTTGTTTGTGTGGAGTAGCTGCAATTTTAACAAATTAATATCTCTTGACTACATAACAATTTTGAAAATTAAAAATGAAAAGTTGTCGAAAAATGTTGTTATTTGGGAAGTTTGAGTGATTTGCAACAACTTTTCTTAATACTTTTTTGTTCTATCTTAATCGCTACTGTTCATTTTAATCATAGTTGGCCAGATTTTGACTTTAGAAAAACCAAATTCACTCATAAAGATGCCCTGTCGTGGTCTACACAACTAATAAAAATTTTGTATGATTACTTTAAAAATAAAAAAGTTATTTGGGTGTCCTCATGGGCAGCGTCATATATACGGCGTAAGTAATGTAAAATGGATTTCCTTATCTTTTTCAAATTACTATTATAAACTAAGTATACTGTTTTTGGGTCAATAGAGCAGACGTAATATTGTGTCAAACTTATCATAGATAATCTGTAGGTACAATAATTTTACTTCTCTGTAATCAATTTATATTTTCTGATTTATGTAATATGAGTTGTTATCCGCCTTCCAAAGAGATTGTAGTTAAAATCAATTGTGATTTTTTTTCGGACATTAACCAAGGAACGTCCCAGATGTAGTAAATATAAATATTTAAAAAATTGTAAATAGAGTAGTATTATATTATGATTTTTGTAATTAATGGCTAAATAAAAACTTAATAATCGATTAAATTTTGTCAAAAGTGACCTAACTTGAAGAGTCTTACAGACCTGACAATTTCATTTATCTATGATACATACATGTTATAGGTTTGCAATATTTGAATTAAACTTACTTAACTTAAGATTGTTTCTAATATAATCTTGCCAAAAATAAAATCATTTTAGAGCAATATACTCGGTAATATATCATCGCAGAGCTATACATTATAGGTTTATTTGTTTAATAAATAAAAAACTATCATATTTGATTTTGGGATCCTACATCAGCAAAATATGCAGGAAGTACGGGAAGTATGGAAGTAACAAAAAAGTATAGGAAGTATCGGGAAGTACGGGAAGTATCAAGGAAGTGTGGGAAGTGTAGAGGAAGTACGGAAAGTATATAGAAAGTATGAGAAGTATCAAGGAAGTACGGGAAATATAAAGGAAGTATGGGAAGTATCAAGGAAGTACGAGAAGTATCAAGGAAGTACACAATACTTCCTAGGAAGTACAGGAAGTATATACTTTTTGGGAAGTAGTGTACAACATTTGGGTCAGCGGTTTTTCCCTCGTAGTACACCTATTTATTATATATCTATATAAGTTATTTTGATAAACTTTACAAACAGAACTCAAGTGGCCGCACCTATACTGAGTGGCCGCACAATATTGGTCGACTGTTTTAGGTTTTCTTCAATTTTTTCTACTTTGGGATGACGGTGTGGGGGTAGAAAATTAAAATATTACGTTCTTGCAATAGAACGCATGTGGACGCACCTATACTGAGTGGCCGCACAATATTGGTCCATTGTTTCAGGTTTTCTTCAATTTTTTCTAGTGGGGGGAGGGGTAAAAAATTAAAATTTGACGTTCTTACAATAAAGCGCATGTAGTCGCACCTATTCTGAGTGGCCGTACAATATTGTTCGACTGTTTCAGGTTTTCTTCAATTTTTTCTAGTTGTCGATGAGGGGGGAAGGGGTAGAAAATTAAAATTTTACGTTCTTGCAATAGAACGCTAGTGGCCGCACCTATACTGAGTAGCCACACAATATTGGTCGACTGTTTCGGGTTTTTTTCAATTTTTTCTGGTTGAGAATGAGGTGGGAGTAGAAAATTAAAATTTTTCTTGTGGGTGGGTGGGAAGGGGAGAGAATTAAAATTTTACTTTCTTACAATAAAACGTATGTGGCCGCACCTATACTGAGTGGCCTGGCCGTTCAATATTGTTCGACTGTATCAGGTTTTCTTCAATTTTTTCAAGTTGTTGATGAAGGGAGAAGGGGAGGTAAAAAATTAGAATTTTACGTTTTTGCAATAAAACGCATGTGGCCGCACCTATACTGGCCGCACAATATTGTTCGACTGTTTCAGGTTTTCTTCAATTTTTTCTAGTTGTCGATGAGGGGGGAAGGGGTAGAAAATTAAAATTTTACGTTCTTGCAATAGAACGCTAGTGGCCGCACCTATACTGAGTAGCCATACAATATTGGTCGACTGTTTCGGGTTTTTTTCAATTTTTTCTGGTTGAGAATGAGGTGGGAGTAGAAAATTAAAATTTTTTCTTGTGGGTGGGTGGGGAGGGGAGAGAATTAAAATTTTACTTTCTTACAATAAAACGTATGTGGCCGCACCTATACTGAGTGGCCTGGCCGTTCAATATTGTTCGACTGTATCAGGTTTTCTTCAATTTTTTCAAGTTGTTGATGAAGGGAGAAGGGGAGGTAAAAAATTAGAATTTTACGTTTTTGCAATAAAACGCATGTGGCCGCACCTATACTGGCCGCACAATATTGGTCGACTGTTTCAGGTTTTCTTCAATTTTTTCTAGTTGGGAAAGTAGGGTGGGAGGTAGAAAATTATACTTTTACGTTCTTACAATAAAACTCATGTTCCCGCACTTATACAGAGTGGCCGCACAATATTAGTTGAGTTTTTTAGATATTTTTGGAAAAGCGGGTGGAAAGGGGTGGCAAAAAATTAATTGTTTGGGGGTAATATAATGCAACCCACGTGGTCGCACTCACATATTCTGGCCGTATAGTATATACTTTTATAAAATATTATTAGTTGGTTAGCAAATTAGCATGTCCCAATAGTAGAGCTGTGTCCTAGTAAAGATGACACATGGATTAATTAAACGATCAGTATCAAAAATATGTATCCTACCACGGCATACATAGACCTTGTATATATATATATATATATATATATATATATATACAGGGTGAATGGTATCGTTCGTGCAAAAACGAACTGGGAGATAGTACACTTAATTTGCAACAAAAATTATTAATATGACCCCTATCCTATCTAGATTGGTTTAGTTGATATGTTTTTTTTAGTCTGTTTCTTAATAACGCGACTTGTTGCAGTGAAAGTTAAATTTCTCGGCTTCTGCTGCAAATAACTAGATAAACAATCCGATTTTCATAAACTACATTAAATTTCCTATAAAAAACAACTATTTCGATTTTTTTAATTTAAAAAAGAAACATTTATTATAAAGCATTAAAAGGTAAAAAAATACAAAGGATATTTTTTAACAAAGTTTAAAGTAATATTACAGCGAAATTATTTTATCTACAAATGAGCAAATATCACAAAAACAACCTCACTTTATAAGGTTTCCAGCAATACGAAACATTTTCTATTTGATTTTTAATTTATTAAATTGTTGCCTTCGTAATGCCGGAAAAACCTTGTTCGATTATAAGATAATTAAGGCAGTGCGAATTGAAAACAAAAATGTACAGTAATTTTAAAAGCACAGATACGTTCATAGCATGTAGTTGTCACATTGACAGTGTGAAGTATTGTCACTGATTAGACAGTTGTATTCGTATAAATTTTTGATACGTACTAAATTACTATCTAAGATGCCTGCTCGTTATAGCAATAGAGAATATGCAGATATGCATTTCATTTATGGTTTTTGTAATGGTAATGCTATAAGAGCACGGGAGAAATATCAACGTCGGTTCCCAAATCGTCCGATTCCCAGTCGCAACGTGTTTGCAAGAACGCACCAATGGCTCCTTGATGGAGGAGCATTTCAAATACCTAATGAAAGGAGGCAAGATCTGGACGTAGAAATTGACGAGTTGGTCTTGGATCGAGTGGAACAAGACCCTACAACTTCTACACGTCAAATTGCAAGAGAGGTTGTAGTTTCGCAATGGAAAGTAGTAGATGTTCTGCACAAGAATAATATTCGTTCTTTTCACTTTACACCTGTTCAAGCTCTGGAAGGTTGAGGCGACGATTTCCAACGAAGGTTGATGTTCTGCCGTTGATTATTAGCACGGGATATTGAAGAGCGCCATTTCTTTCAAAAAATACTGTGGTCTGATGAGTCTCTCTTTACGCACGCTGGCATTCTAAATCTCCACAATTACCACTATTATGCCAATGAAAACCCTCATGCAATAAGACAGGAATCGTTTCAACGCAGATTTAGCCTAAATGTGTGGGCGGCTGTGATAGGAAACACCCTTATTGGCCCCTATATTTTCGAAAGAAAACTCAATGGAGAAGTGTATTTGGACTTTCTTCAAAATCAACTACCCCTATTGTTGGAAAATGTCCCTTTAGAAGTTCGTAGAGATATCATTTTTCAACTTGACGGGGCTCCTCATTACACACATGGTGTCCGCCAGTTTTTAAACGAATACTACGCAAGGTGGATTGGTAGAAGAGGACTGATTCCGTGGCCAGCAAGATCGCCTGACTTGAATCCCATGGACTACTTTGTATGGGGCTTTTTAAAAGAATACGTATACAGCACGGAGGTAGTCAGTTTGGAAAATTTGAGACAAAGGCTCGAAAATGGATGTCGACTCTTAAGAGAGAAGCTATCTATGAGCGTGACCGTGGTAGGTATGCGGAAAAGAGCAAGAACCTGTATTAGGTGCGGTGGTCAGCATTTTGAACAATACAAATAAAATATAATTTATCAAATTATTGGCTCCGTAATACCGGAAAAACGTTGTGAGATCATTAGATAATCAAGACAGTGGGCGAATTTTAATGCGAATTGGAAACAAATATTTCTTTCCATATTTCCATACTTGATAAATTAAAAATCAAATAGAAAGTGTTTCGCACTGCTGAAAACCTTATGAAGTGAGATTGTTTTGTGACATTTGCTCATTTGTAGATAAAATAATTTCGCTGTAATATTACTTTAAACTTTGTTAAAAAAATTTCCTTTGTAATTTTTTACCTTTTAATGCTTTATAATAAATGTTTCTTTTGAAATTAAAAAAATCGAAATAGTTGTTTTTTGTAGGAAATTTAATGTAGTTTATGAAAATCGGATTGTTTAACTAGTTATTTGCAGCAGAAGCCGAGAAATTTAACTTTCACTGCAACAAGTCGCGTTATTAAGAAACAAAATAACAAAAAAACATATCTCCTAAACCAATCGAGATAGGACAGGGGTCATATTAACAATTTTTGTTGCAAATTAAGTGTACTATCTCCCAGTTCGTTTTTGCACGAACGATACCATTCACCCTGTATATATATATATATATATATATATATATATATATATATATTACACCTATTAATTTTTTTTGATCTTTAGTCATTAAGGTTGAAAGACATTAGTCTTTCAAAGGGGTCGATGTTTGATATCAGTTATACCTTAGTTTAAATGTTTATTTTACTTAGTTCTGGGACCTAACGGGGGTTATCGGGTAGAAAGGGTCTTTTTTTGTACTCGAGGTAGAGTAGCAGTAGTTAGGCAGATATTCAGATAGAGCGTATCTCTGTCCGAAACGTTTTATTGTATTTATTGTACGCGTTTCTATATTGTATGCATTTAAACTTTTGATGCTAATAAATCTGATAAAATCAATTGCAGTTCAATTAATCCATAACTACAAGCATTGAAGAGACAATAAAGATGGAAGCACTATATCCAACACCACCATCTATCTCATCAATTCAATTTCGTATTCAAAAATTTTAAAAATTAAGATACAAAAACAATGCTTAAATTACAAATAGCTATAAGTATATAGTTTTTAATTTCTCGTTATAAACCTATCCTTGTGTTCATTGCAGGTAAACGTCCACAAAAGATCTTATATTCCCATTTAAACTTATCATTAATGAGTTATAATAATCCCACGTTTTAGCTCAATAAAACTCAAATGTATAAATTTTCAAGAGGATTTTCAAGGCTTTAGAAACTTGCAACGATTTACACACTGAATATTTATAACGTAACATGTCTACAAATTCAAGTTTTAACATATAAATTATCTGGTCAATCTATTTCCTCTCCCCACCGTTAGCATTTAAAATGTATGATTTAATTTAGTTAAGTATCATATTATAACACGAGAATGAGGAACCAGTTAGTGTAATACTTATTCCGTATTCAAGTCATATTAGAGGTCAAACACAACTGATGTGTATATAAACTGCTTGACAAAATGTAATCAACACAGACTCCTAATTCTTTCTTACTCAAATGATAACAATGTTTACATTCATCCAAGGCTATCAGTAACGTAAGAGTAATATTATATTCCACGGATCAGTGAAAGTAAAAAGCGATAAACTAATCAAACCAGTCTACAGTCTTAACAATTTTACTAAGTAAGTGTTTGGCCACCTGTACGGCGAAAGTTAATAATTAAGTATACAATATAGAATATCCAGCTTTTGTGGTTTTCTCATATCAAGAAGAAACAAGGAATATTTAGAAAATACTTACACAAAGAACAACGCAAATACCCAGTTCATTCTTGCTCTAGGGTTAATCGCCCTTGTTTTCTTAGCAGCAGAATCCATTGTGTACACTATTCACCTACTAGATAAAATGTTCTAATAGTACAGTACGAGACAAGAATAAAAATGCAGTAATTATATTATTAAATATCATAAACTGAACATGTGCTTTGAGCACGCCCCATATTTAATGTTTCTTAGTGACAAACAATTAAATCGATAACGATCAATTAAAAAACGCACAGTGAAAAAGAAATAAAAAAAATCGTGCACACCAACAATTACAGAATAAAATTCTCTAACAACGACGCAACGCGACTGTCGCTCGCTTCCTTCATCGAACTGTACGGACCGTGATTACTCCAAGGTTAGTAAACATGCGCGAAAATTGCAGTTTTATAATTAGTAATTGAGGATCGTTTTATGACGAATCGAAATGTATCTGGCGCGATGTAAGGTATATCATTGCTCTCGTATAAAACTGAACTAATTTCACAATGATTAATTTTCATAACTACGGAAATTAGAACTTTTGTGATAATACTAAACAAATTCGACGGGAGACGGATTTCTTAATAATAAAGATATATGTATTAAACCAACCATATCATAGCGTATACCGAACCGGTCGCGGGCTTACAGTGCGTTAGATTAGAATCATTGTTATATTTGGACACGACCAATCTTACATCTGGAACGTTTTAAACATACAAAAATTGTCTATTATAATTTTCTTTTATTATTTAAACTAAAATGATATTTACAAAAGAATAATTAACACATTACAATTAATTTATAAGATTAAGCTATAAACGGATAAATACTATTTATTATATTGATGAACATTAATAATAATTACAATTAAAAATACCAGATTATAGCTAAATTCAATCTAAATTATAATTTTTGACATACTAAAATTTACAGTTTGACCTTGAAGGGGTGATAAAATTGTTGTTAATTCATTACACGTTTTTCATGCCTCCGGGTTCTTATTAAGATTCTGAAAATAAAACAATAATATGGTATATATATATATATGTGTGTGTATATATATATATATATATATATATATATATATATATATATATATATTGCTGTGATATTCGCCCCACGATTGGGCGTGTCATAAAATTGCTGTGATATTCGCCCCACGATTGGGCGTACCATAAAAATTGCTGTGATATGCCCTATTTTATTGCTGTGCTATTCCCTTTATTATATGAAATATTAATTTTAAGGTTGTTACCCCAACTAGCTTACTGAATAAATCTTATTGAATCAAATAAAGCAATTCTAGAACACACAATATAATAATTGATAATATTTACAACACTCAAAATTTTCCTTTTTGTACAAAATATCTACATATACCAGATTTATGCTTTTCTGAAAGCCAGCAAAAATATCTTTTAATTATATTCAGGGACCTTTGAACGTTCCAAGATACCTTCCTCTGTTTTCATATTATTTAAGTGACCTTTTTGATGACTCTTACAAATATACAATGCATAACAAATATTAAATTGAAAACAGTCTTTCAATAATACAATGTATTAAAAATTTGCTAACCTGGGATGGGTTCTGGAGTTCTATCCTATGATCTCCATTCCCTTGCTATGTCCGCTTTGCTTATTAGTATGCCGTCCCCATATAAGAATCGCCTTCCACAAATCGCTTCCAATTAAAATCGTACCAAATTACAGTACATCCAAAATTAACGACCCAAATTAGAATATGTACAAATTAAACTATGTCTAAATTAAAATATCAAACATCCCAAGTTGGAATGTGTCCAAATTAGAATATCACCAAAATTAAACGTCCCAAATTAAAATATGTCCGGATTAAAATATCACCCAAATTAGAATATGTCCATTTTAAAATATTACCAAAACTAGAAGTTCCAAATTAAATATGTCCAAATTAAAATACGTCCATTTTAAAATATCACCAAAATTAGAAGTCCCAAATTAAAGCCCTGTTTTGTAAATATTAGGAATGAATTTAATTAAGTTGTTTGACTTACGTCTATTTATAGATCGGCATATATTTCGTTGCACAAATTCTCCCACTTTTAAATCTCATATGTTTTAATTTTTATTTCACTAATTACGTAAGTTTTTAACACCTTCGAACATAGTTGTTACTCAGTTAAATATAGACTAAAATGTCGTTCAGTTTCTATTGTATATATATGCCCTTCTTCCAATTGTTTTTATTGGCGTGTTTACAATTAAGACTGATACTTTTGCCTTATCTAGCAGAACTCGGAATTTTTACAAATTACCTAGTTTAAATCTTCGACAAATGCTCTGTTCATCACGTCCGCATTCAGCATATTGCCGTATTGTCCTAGGATTTCCAACTTTTGGCTTTTCATTAACTCATGTATTCGATGTTTGTTAATTTATTATATAATTGAACCGCCTGGTGTTTATTTGTTTTTCCTCAGAATATTGGTTTTCTGGATAAATGTGTTCTTCTCTAGTCACGTAACGATTTTCTAATAATGAATTATTTAGGATGCGTTTACGTTGATATTTTCGACGCAATTGTTAAATATTTGCAATGCCAATTTATCTATGTATCCCGGTAATTTAATTTTGATACAATTTGTTGCATTTTTAAATTTATCTTTACTTGTAAACTATACTTAGACATATTTATGTTCTCCTGTATTTAATTCCGTATATTTTATATACAGTGTCCTCTTAATTGACACTATGTAGAATCGTCGATTTAAGCTTATAATTTCTGGAATTATTTGCTTTTCTTAAAGTTGAAGTTGTTTATATTTATTCTACGACCCCTATGACTTAATCTACCCTTAAACTATCCTATTATCATAGCAATATATATATATATATATATATATATATATATATATATATATATGTATTATTGTTATGGATTCAAAGGGTTAAATTTGGGGTAAACAATAAAATTTAAACCACCCTGTATAGAGAAAAGAACAAATTATTTACGCGCAAAATTTATTTAATTCATTTAGAGAGAACGGACAAGTATTGACGTATTTTTATCATTAATAATTGAAAGGTTAAAAGTACATAAAGAAAAACAGTTTTAAAACAAATAGAATACGCATAATTAATTTTAATTAATTTTAATCCAACATGTAAAGGCATAAGAAAACCCACTAGGGTAAGAAAATCAATAATTCCAAGGCAAAAGTTTGCGTTGTAACAAACAAACGTCAGTTTTATCTGATACGGCGAAATATAAAATCTAAGAATTGTTGTGCTAAGCGGTCGATAATTAACAAACACCTGCGTTTTTAAAAAGGTTACATTCGTCGAAATTATGAGCATATTAAGACAGGACTTCACAGAAAATATTTTCAACCGTCAGTTTGGTTTGAATAACACGCTAACAAAGTTGTTAAAGAGCAAGGGAAATGCACGATCGGTTATATACTACAGATAGAGACGAGATAAAAGCGTTGATATTGAAAACACACGAACTATGTACACGTGGAGTGGAGATGAGCTGTCAGCAATATCGATTTTCTGTAACTCAAGTGGGGTTTTGAACGAGACAACAGACATGCATCAGACAGAGATAAAGATAGTACAAGCGGGGTTTTATGACGACAGAGAATATTATCATTGGTTAAGAACCGACAGTTTTCCAAACGTAGACAAACGCGACAGGTGGGAGCGCTTTCGGATACGTAGACGGAGTAAATTTCAGGAATTTTCAAGACGGTTGTATCAAAATTTGTAGAATTTAAATTTGAAAATAAGCTTTTCACGTGAAGTGTGTCCGGGGGTAGGATTTTAAACCAATCTAAATACTGAATGGAAATTATTAAGGGTCTCTTGTTTTCTCGTCGCCTCTATACTACTTTACTAAGTACTGAATGCTGACCAACATTATAGTAGGGTTTTTTTGTGAGGATTAGATATGTTAATAATACAGTAAATATAGTGCTAGCACGCGTAACTTATTAGTAGTGGCCTTCTATTTACTAACGCGAAATACGTGTTGTGTATATTAAATTACTAGAGGTCTGGCTACTACTATACTAAGCTAGAAAATCAATAAATGGAAGCATAATATATGTGGGGTAAGCATCACAAACAACCAGGATTGCATGCTGATATGGAATGGTACTATGAAACGAGGGGCTTGTCTCGTAATTTTGGTCATCATCTGTGAATTCGCTGAGGATAACAGCGCATGGACACAAAGCCGAGGTGTTCTAGTGATCGTCGTCAAAGGAATGGAAGCCTGAAGCATTCTCCAGGTAATTTATTTGAACTTTCTATTGTCTGATAAACTTTTGTGAAGTTTTGGTGCTTTGTGAGTGAATTTTGGGGTTTATTTATGGTTATATAGTCTGATTGGAAAAGATACACGTATTGGACAATTTATTGGGGTTAAATATTGAAAAAGGGTGTATTTAAAACTTACAAAATTTTATTCTGAATATAAATTGGATTGTAAAGGGTAAACAGGTCTATCAATTTTGTATTAATTTATGCAAGGTAAAAGGGATATATTAAATAAACTGGGTTATTATGAGTTCACCATACTCCAGTGTACAGTCAATGTAGGGTAATATGTGGGGCCTATCTACTCATTTTTACTGAATTTGTTTGAACATAATTAGAAAATCAAGGACTTTAAAACATATCACATTTGAGTTTGTATTTAGTGTATCACACTGTTTTTACACATGTGAATAATTTGTTTGTAAATAGCGGTAAATAAAAGCTTGTATGATTGTTTTATTATTTAGCGATTTTATTGAATGGTGTGAGAGTGTCAAGGAAGAATGGTTGTACATTTAGGTATCCGAGAAGAGGTACAGCTGAGCTAGTCAGGAAAGCTGCTGAAGATTTTTGAAACAAAAAGTAACAGGGTAAGAAATTTTTATTTTGAAATTTATGCGTTTTTGAAAATTAATTTGATGACACTGACGAAGCAGAAAACCCTTAATACCCGAGTCCACGGCAATCTTATGGCACCCAATTAGTGGGACTTGAAAGGTTGTTAGGAAGCTGGGGCTCGATGTTACAAGTTTAATCCCCGATTCCACGGCAATATATAATATATATATATATATATATATATATATATATATATATATATATTACTGCGAATGTCAGGGTTCTATGAACTCGAGCATCATTGTTGGTCGTCATATTTCTGCGAATTAGCATGGGCTGCTCTGCTGATTCGTTATTAAACTACGAAGCTTACCTGGGCAGTTGAAAATAAAACTTCACCTAACTGCAACTCTGCAAAATACTTCCCTACTATTCCATACACGAAACTCAACTATAAAAATACAGAAAAGTTCTACATCCAAAACCTTTTCAATTATTAAGGCTCACATACATTAAATTTCATCCATCCTCGTTTAGGAAACAATTGATTTTCATAATATTGTTAGATAAAAATTCTTTTATCATGCATATACTCTATTTAAAGTAATTGGGCTTAACCTCACACCTGACATTAACCTCTGGCTTAATATGAGCTCACAGTAAAATCTTTTTAAACACATGTGCAAATTTTCGCTCAGAAATTACAAAAAAATCCCTTTACTTTGTACATAAACAGCTATTACACAATTATGGTAAATAACCATCCCGACATAAACATATTTTCAATTAATTAATTATAAAGTTCAATACTAAATTTTTTAGTCCATAGAATTCAGAAAAGTACACTCATAAAGCACAAAATGCTAGAACACATCAAATAAACTCAAAAGACAATGTTTCATAAAAATCAGTTTCCTGGAAAGCATCACACCATATGTATCTGCAATCCAACCATCGATGACGTTGCTCTTGACTGTGACTATATGTTATGGAGCCGCTCCCAAGTTGACTCACACCATCTTTGTCGGCACGCAGCTATCCAAGTATCTATAACTATCCATCGATAGCATATCCAAGCTCTCCAAACTCCTTTACTGGTCCGACCACCTGGCGTAATGGTATGTGTGTGACTACTACGCCCAAGGTCCCGGGTTCATATCCCGACACGGTCCGCTTGAAAAATGTTAGGCGAGCATTTTTCACAAAAATACACCCTCGTTCGGTTGAGAGGTAAAATGGAGATCCCGTGTGTGAGTGTTGTCACGCACGTTAAAGATCCCTACCTTGCTTGGAACAGCAAAGGTTCGGCAAAATTCCAAATTTTCCAGGTAAAAAAAACTCGCTTCCTGGCCAATGTAGTACCTTCGGGTAGAGCATTGAAAAATCACATATAAGGTCCAACCACCATCAGCAAACCACTACTCGATGCATAGACAATCACTATTCCAACTTAGGACGCCTTACCAGCCCCAACAATCAAAGTAAACTGTGGTCTGTACTTACATATCTTCAAAAAGCTTCGCTTTTGTTTTTCTAAACGTACTTTATTATTTTGCAGGACTGCAAGTACCACAGCACACCAACTTGTGTATGTAGTCATAAATTAAACTTCATAAAAACTTTTGTTAAAAACTGACAATAATGTAGTTGACTACGATTTGTATTTACGTCGATGACAAGCGAAAAAAAGAGAGAGCTCCGTCACCAACTACAGGTGTTTATATAGACCAAAAATACCCCCCCCCCTTTCATTTAATTTTCTCACAATTCACCACCCTTTACAACCAGATTTCTGGGTAAATTTCAAAACCGTCACCACATTTCTCGAAACTAGCTTCAACTGACATTAAATTCTTAGTTAATTTACGCTCCTCATACGAAATGTGTTAGCATCATCTCTTTCTATCTTACAAAAGTTTTTCCTCTCTTGCTTCGTTTACGAATACTATCCAATATACCCTCTATCAATCTTAAACTGTCGCGCGTCTCACTTTTATTTGTGAAGTTCGACTATCTTACTTTGTTTCCCAGATGCATGCTACATCAGTCCTTGAAGCAATTCAATTTACCACTTCTAAATAATATCGATCCTACGTCTGTCTTACTTTTATCAATACACGATCTAATATGTTTTCTTTGTTCATCCTTAATAGCTTCACTATAGCCTGCCTACCTTGTTTCTAATCCCCATTTAAATTGATGTCTTATACAAACATTCTCCATCTCACTCTTACGTATAGACTCGAATCTATCCTTGTTTCCTAGTTCGTTTCCAAGTCAAACCAACACCTGACAATTTCATCTCACTCTTTTGTATGCTAAAAACAATCTGTCGTTGTTTCATATCGATCTCTGCTTGTTTTAACGGCCACCTCCATTTGAAGAAAATATAGATATTATTATTATGAGTTTGTTTTCAACGCTCCCTATCCTCGAAGTAAATTGTTACTTGGAACGTGTGGCAATACTGTACCTCGTAACCGTCGAGTTTGTTTAACAAAAACATTTTCATATACTTAATACTCAGAAAATATTTCTTTCTACCAACCTTATGCTTCTACACGTTATTTTCTGCTAAATTATGCACTAGTAATATTTACACACGCTAATGATACTAAATTAATGTTTTAACTTAATTGAAATTATGCCCATAAAATTATTGATTTTACGCTAACGTAAAATGTAAAGCTTTTTAACTACTATACATAGATTTTGTTACAATTGAAGCCGCATCCTTACGCTGTACACTAATGATTTTACCTTTATGATAAATACGTAAAATTAATTGTTTCTGCTTCCTAAATTCTTATGAAAGTTCCTTGCAAATATTTATAGAGCTGAAAATAAAGGAAAATTAATTCTAAAATTTTTACTCTAACTTGTTAATTATTACCCTAGATTTTTAAGACACATTTTAACTTTTTAATAAGTGGTATTTACACGTGGTAGCCTACACTAAATTGTCCAATAACTTCTCTAATTAATTTTAATTTACAAATTACATAGAATAATCCCCCTAGTTGAATGAGAAAACTAAAATTTTTGTTCCCTTTTTATTCAAATATCCCAAACTAATTTGTATGTTCACTTATTTTTCATAATTATCACTATTATGTAGACCTATATGACTATTATTTATTCCTTTCAACTATTATTTATACCTACATGACTATTATTTTATATACACTAGGCATCCATGTATGCTACGCAGTTTAGATTCACTACTTGAATGAACTTAACTCTCTTCTTAATTCGGACAGTTATCTTTTTGATATACTTCACCACCTTGATCCCTACTTTTTCCTCTATCACTATCACTATATGAGTAACTACTTCACGGAATATTAAATTAACCCTGTCTTTATTCATCCCTAAATTTGCTTCAAACAAACCATAAGGTACCACTTTCGAATTCTCAACCTTTCTCTTTACACATGTGTACCTTCTAGAACTTTTATATAACGAACTTAACCAGAACGAATTCCTGTGGTCTAGCTTACCAAACTTTATCTTGTCACTTAACCTCGTTAAAAGTATTGTAACGCGCTACTCCTACCGCGTTTCTTTAATTTAAAACAAGTAATAATAATGGTCTTTATTGCTCACTGTTCACAAGTCTAATTAACAGTATATGCCTTATTCATAGATGTTTTCAGTCCACTCAACAATGAAGCACTATTACACTAATGAATTTACAAGTACTAATATCTTCTTAAATTAACTCCTTTACCATAAGTTCATTAACAACACTAACACAACTATTTGTTTATACACTTCTATTTATTTATGTATACTGCAAGTTGCATGCACATTAGACACAGCATATCATTTATGTATATATTCTAAAAACTCAACTACGTTTACTTTACAACGACATAATTTATATTAGACATTCAAGAATAGACTAACTCTTACATTCATAAGCGGCCTTATATATACCCTGCATTAAGATATGACTCATTATCTAGAACTTTGTAGAAGGATTCTCGAATGCTGAAGAATACGCTGTGCCCCGGGCGTTTGTATGTTTGACGAGTTGCCTAATAGTGGATCGCAACACTGCCCCCTCTTTAAAACCGTTACGTCTCGTAACTGTAAATCCATCTTGACGCAATTCGATGACTGGTGACGGTATCGGCAGCTATCTCCTCTGGTGCATCCACCGCGTCGTTGGAAGTAACAGTCAACACTCTTTTCATGGTCTTGGTAGGCAACCGGTTGATAACAACAAACAAGAACCTGGACGTTGGTTCCTGGAAAACTACTTCTAGCATATTTCGGACTATCCTCCAATCCAAGCGATCCAGTCCACAGCCCAGCTTGGGCACCGCTAGTCTCGTTACTCCATTTTCCATCATCTGCGCCTTAAGATTTAGCAAAGCCTCCCATAGATGTCCATAACTAGGTCTCTGCCATGAAGAATTTTTGGTGACCAGATAGTAAACATAACGATTTTTATCTTGAAGAACTAAAGCTTTTCCTACAGTTGGCTGCTGTTGTACTAATTCATCTACACGTCCAAACTTTTCTTGAAAACAACAGCTATTCCCTTGACATTGCCAAATCTTGAGCTACGCAATGTGCAAGGGAATACTCTTCTGGTGCTCTAAACAGATCTTGCTGTTTTCAACAACAACGCCAAATCTCGCCTTAGCGGAACCACCATACTGCCGCCATAAAGCTCTCAAAATCTACATTTGGCTCATGATTAATAACTTGTCGAACACCATTCATCATTATTCGAGTCTTCCTGGTTGTTGCCAGCGTAGGATGTTAAACGGTCAAAGTGTACCACTTTCGGTTTACCACGGGGATCTTCTGATCCGGTACACTACATCATTAATCCTTTTAACACTTCGTACGGCCCTTCCCATTGTCTTTGTAGTTTTGGCGACAATCCACGTTTTCTTTGTGGATTATACAACCACACTAAATCTCCAGGTTGATAACCACTTTCTTGTGCTCTCGCATCATATTTGATTTCATTCGATCGCTTGCTGCCTGAATATTCTTTCGTACGTTTTCGTGAATGCTATTTGATCTTTTACGAAGCTTACTAACGTAATCTTCACCTGCGATCTCTTCTCAAGGTTTAAATCCAAACTGAAGATCACATGGTAGTCGCAATTCACGTCCTAGCATTACGCAAGCGTGCGAGTATCCTGTGCTGTCATGTACCGAAGATCGGTACGCCAGTAGGAACAAATGTAAATATTGGTCCCAGTTTTGTTGATGTTCAGAGACAACTTTGACCAGGTACTTCCTAACGTCCTGTTCATTCTTTCAACCATCCCATCCGATTGGGGATGAAGTGGCGTGGTTATAGTCTTCCTGATTTCAAGATGCTTGCAGACGTTTTGAAACAACGCTGATTCGAAGTTTCGACCTTGATCGGAGTGTAATTCCAACGAAACTCCAAAGCGACAAAACAACTCCCTTACTAGTACATCTGCCACCGTCTCGGCTTCTTGGTTAGGTATAGCATATGCCTCCGGCCATTTGGTAAAATAATCCATTGCAACCAAGATGTATTTATTTCCTTTCCCTGATTCAGGAAACGGACCGGCTATATCAATGGCTACCCTCTCAAAAGGATTCCCCACGTTATACTGTCTCATTGGGGCTTTCCGTTTTCTGACCGGGCCATTTGCAGAGGCACACAATTCACATTACCGGCACCACTCCTTCACATCATCTTTGCAGTTTACCCAATAAAATCTTTCTCTCACTCTCTCGAGAGTTCTTTTCACGCCAAAGTGCCCTCCGTAAATACCATCGTGCAAGTGCTGCAACACTTCCGGCATTCTGCTTCTTGGCACTATCACTTGAAGTCTTTCAGTGCCATCTTCAAATTCCAGGCGTCGTTTCAAGATTCTATTTTCCATCATCAAGGAGTCCCACTGTGCCCAGTATGCCTTCAGGCTCCTACTTGAAATACTAATTTCTTCCCAAGCTGGTCCGTTGTCCTCTATTTTTCCACTCAATAATACGTCCCAATTCGGCGTCATTCTCCTGGTCTTCTCGTATTCTTTCGAGTTGCCAAGTATCATCGGTTACCGTCATTCTATGGATGACACTTATTTTCTCTTCCATCTTGGAGCAATGATTGCAGTCCATCGGACAAGGTCTCCTTGATAGAGCGTCTGCATTCCGATGGCTAGTTCCTACACGATGTTCTGTATCAAAGTCATATTCCTGCAGCCGCTCTATCCACCTTGCCACTTGCCCTTCAGGATTTCGAAACTGCAATAACCATTTCAGTGCAGCATGGTCTGTTCTCAACAGGAATTTACGGCCGTATAAGTACTTATAAAAGTGCTCTACGGATTTGACGACGGCCAACAGCTCCTTCTTGTCACACAATAGTTCCTTTCTGGCCGCGACAAGACCTTGCTGAAATACCCAATAACTTTTTCTTGTCCGTCCTGCACTTGAGAAAGAACGCCTCCTATAGCTGTGTTACTGGCATCGGTATCCAACACAAATTTTCCCTCCATCCGTGGATAACTCAAAATTGGTGCTGTAACTAGTAGCCGTTTCAGTTGTTCAAATGCTCTGTGGCAGTCGTCATTCCAATCATATTCTTGTCCATCTTCGGTTAATTTTGTTAACGGTTTGGCAATGTTCGCAAACCCAAGTATAAAACGTCGGTAATATGTGCACAATCCTAGAAAACTGCGTAGTTGGTGTATATCTGCTGGTGTAGGCCACTCCTGTACCGTTTTTATTTTGTCAGGGTCAGCTCTTATTCCGGTCTCCGAAACGACATGTCCTAGGTATTTCACCTCTTTTCCAAACAGGTGACACTTCTTGGGGCTCAATGTAAGGTTTGCCCCTTAATCTCTGGAATATCTCCTCTAGGTTCTTAAGATGTTCTTCAAAGACCGACCTAACACTATCACGTCGTCCAGGTACACCAGACATGTCTTCCAGGACAGTCCACGCAGTACCGACTCCATCAATCGTTCAAAAGTAGCAGGAGCATTGCATAATCCAAATGGCATGACCTTGAACTGCCATAATCCAGTTCCAATTGTAAAGGCAGTCTTTTCTTTATCGTTTGGCTCCAAGCCTACCTGCCAGTATCCGCTTTTCAAGTCCAAGGTCGAAAACCATTTAGATCCGGATAGAGTATCTAAGGTGTCATCAATTCTGGGCAAAGGATAGCTGTCTTTCTTTGTCACATTATTAAGCCGCCGGTAGTCTACACAAAACCTTGTCGACCCGTCCTTTTCTTGACAAGCACTACCGGGGATGCCCATGGACTATTCGAGGGTTCAATCACTCCCTGTTCTTCCATATCGGTGATAATTTGCTCAGCTTCCTTACGTTTTGCCAAAGGAAGCCGCCTGGGTGTTGTCTTATCGGTTGCGCATCTCCAGTATTGATCTTGTGTTGCACAACATTCGTCCTTCCTTTCTCACTATCATCCAGTGCAAACACACCTCGATATCGTCCGACCAGTTCTTTTACCTTGCCCAGTTGGTCGCCATTTAATCCTTGACACGAGGGTATCAACATATCCAGCAATTTCTGTGAGCAACCGTTGGTTGGTTTATTTTTCGTGTCGTCCACACAACGTTTAATATGACATACTGGAATGCAACTTCCCACAATCATGCCTTTCTTCAGGGTCACTGTATGGGGATTAATGTTCAGCACCCTTACTGGTACCATGTTTCGAGACTTTACCAGCGTTCTTCCAATCAGAAGTCCTCCTGACCCATTCCCGATTCAGTTGCTTCCATCATGCATACTTGTCCTTCCCGGAGCGTACCATCCGGGCGTCCCATTACTATCATTTCCGCCTTCTCGGGTATTTTACATCGCAAATCATTCGAACTTGCATCGTCTGGTTACTCCTACCTTGAAATGGAATCTCATCATCATCTATCCGAAGCACATTTTCTTTCATGTTTACATGAAACCCATATTCTCTCATGAGATCCATTCCCAAGATCACTTCTTCTGTAATTTCAGCTACCAACACTCGATGATTAATTAATTTGTCCCCAATTGTCAACATAACGGCAGTCTCTCCGTGAGTACCAATCTTCTCACCACTTGCCGTTCGGAGACACACCGATACAGGTAGCACTTTTCCACGACCAACCAAATCTGGTCTCACAATAGTTCTTGTCGCTCCTGTATCCACAAGTAATCGGACAACCCTACCATTAATTCTACCATCGATATAAATGCTGTCCAGACTTTCCACCGACGATGCAGCACGGATGATAATCTCCGGGGCACTACGCTGTGCTGTCGAAGTTCGCCCCCTTACATGGACCAGCTTTGGCACAACCGGTTGTTTCTTTGGTTGAGTACAGCGTCTCTGCATATGGCCAACTTCACCGCAGCTCCAGCATCGTAGACGCCATCTCCGCGGTCGTTGTCTTTTCAGCCTTTCCGCCTTTCGCTTTTCAAACACACGATTGACTATTTCATCTATGCTGTTCTGAGCTTGACCAGGTTCCTCTAAGGCAGACCGAACTTTGTGACCCATCCTGTGTGATGTCTGCTTAGCTGCTTCAAATTCAAGCGCATGGGCCAGTGCGTCATCCAACATTTTTGGACGTGCTAGTCTTAGCGCTTGCTGTATTTCGCCATCCTTAACGCCATCCACAAATGTTTGGACAGCAAGTTGTTCGAGGAAGCTATCTGGTGCCGTTGGATATGCCAATCTAACTAACCTGGCAATGTCAGCTTCGAATTCTTGCAGGCTTTCACTTGTCTTTTGCGAGCGGTTCTTAACTTGTGCGTGGTAAACCTGTTGAAGGTGAGCATCTCCATATCTCATCTCAAGCTTTGATGTTAAGAGGCCGTAATCATTCTGCTGGTGATCGGGAATCGTTTGTAAGATGTTAAGAGCCTCCCCCCGTAAGGCCACTATTAAGGAGATAGCCTTCTCTTTGTTGCACCAACCGTTGGCTATTGCAGCAGCTTCAAATTGTTTCAAATATGTGGGCCAAGGTGTTTTACCATCGAATGTAGGTGGTTTTACTTTAAATTTAGACGGAATTGACTCGCTTCTTTCCATGGTTCTTATTTCTGGAATGTTCTGATTAACAACATGGCTTGGTAATTCAAGTGGTCGCGTTGTTAGTGAAATCATTTGTTCTTGAAGCCTCATCACATCTTCTTCCATTTTTACCAATTTATTATCCAACTTTTGCTCAACTGTTTTTACCTGTTCAGTGAAATCTTCTTTCAATGCAATGGAACTTTCCATTAATCTTTGTTCTAACGTGGCTGTACTTTCATTCAACTTTTCTTTTAGTGTCACTTCCAGTTTAGCCGACCTCTCCTCCATTTTCTCAGCATTTTCACTAAACTTTTCCTCTAATTTCGTAGTATTTTCGCTTAACTTTTCCTCCATACCGGATTTAAAATCCTTAAGGAAATTCATTAAAGTCTCTGCCTCCATCTTACTTTGGTTTCTTGTAACAGGCATATACAAACTACTTAAATGTCTTTAGACTTAATTAATCACCCAACACAGCCTGACACCAGTGTAACGCGCTACTCCTACCGCGTTTCTTTAATTTAAAACAAGTAATAATAATGGTCTTTATTGCTCACTGTTCACAAGTCTAATTAACAGTATATGCCTTATTCATAGATGTTTTCAGTCCACTCAACAATGAAGCACTATTACACTAATGAATTTACAAGTACTAATATCTTCTTAAATTAACTCCTTTACCATAAGTTCATTAACAACACTAACACAACTATTTGTTTATACACTTCTATTTATTTATGTATACTGCAAGTTGCATGCACATTAGACACAGCATATCATTTATGTATATATTCTAAAAACTCAACTACGTTTACTTTACAACGACATAATTTATATTAGACATTCAAGAATAGACTAACTCTTACATTCATAAGCGGCCTTATATATACCCTGCATTAAGATATGACTCATTATCTAGAACTTTGTAGAAGGATTCTCGAATGCTGAAGAATACGCTGTGCCCCGGGCGTTTGTATGTTTGACGAGTTGCCTAATAGTGGATCGCAACAGTATTTTATTTATTCCTGATTTACTTTGTCCCTGTATGCTGCGGGTATTGGATAAATTTTTGCATTAAATGGTTCAGAATTGTCACCTCCAATACATGCTCGTAGCCTAACGCTGTGCTCGCCTGTACTCTTACTAGCCCAGAATGTTTCCTTAATAATGCTTGAACCTTTTTTAATTTTTCTTCAGGACATTTAAGAGTATTTATTTCACTAACCTTTCCTTCATCTAACTCCATTACATGAACATTTAAACCTGTGTCATCTTCCGTGACCTTATAACTCTCCTTCCAGGGCAATACCACGTCCCTAACCTTTACTAATCTCCTCCCTAAATCAATTACTACACCTATCTTCATCGTGCACTCAACCCCTAAAATACTTTTCAATTTAAGTCCAGGAACGATAATAAATTCCTGCTTACACCTTATCGATTCTATTTTTACCTTCAATACCACCACACTGTTTACCACAGCAAACCTTTTTTTATTTGGAGCTACCAATTGACTCCTCTTAATCGGCATAATCCTATCGCAAATTTCCTCTTTGATCTCTTTAACGAATTTCCCCGACACTAAACTCGCCTCGGCTCCTGAATCGAGCAACGGTCCTACACATTATTATAACATTTTGATCTCTACAACCGGCAAACAAATCTTCTTTACTTCTTCTGGTTCCATTTCTTCTTCAATATTCATAATTTCTCGCGGATGTTCATATTTACATATTTCAATTTCTAGTGGTTTGTCTAATTTGAAAAATCCTGCCTACCTCTTGTTTCACTACTCGGTCCTGGTTGTCCGTCTACTACGTGTGCATGTTTTTCTGGTAGCTTCCTGTCTATCTGCTATTCCTCTATCACCAACACTCGTAGCCGTCCTGGTAATTTCTTGTGAGCTATTTTGTCTTTGAACTCCTGGTTTTGTAGTAGCACCCCTCGTACCACTACTGCTCCTATAGAAATTACCTCTTTGATACCATTGATTCTTAAAATTTCTATTATAATTCGTCCCTCTTTGATTATTAAAGTTTTTCTTCTAACTTTCAAATCTCACCAGGTTTACATTTCGCTCCCTATTTTCCCTATGTCTCTCCGTACTTACGTCGTCATACCTTTCAAGGTACTCCAGAAATGTGTCTCTTTCATCTATATTTTGTAACGCCACATGTTGCCTAACCTCCATTTCGAAATGCCTAGATAGATATTTTATTATTTGACGGTCAGTTAAAGGTGGACTTAACTGCTTCGCTACACTATATTTACGAATAGCATACTGTTCCCCGGATCCTGCAAACTCCACTTTGTATTTTCCTGTGATCAAGTCGTCCCTCACTTGGTCTTGTTCATGATCATCCCAATAATGTTTTAGGAATTTTTCCTCAAAACCTAAATACGATCTTATGTCCTGTCGTACTAATTGAACCAGGCCTCTGCATTATCCTTTAACAAAACTTGCACAACATTTAATTTGGCCTGTTCATCATATAAATTGCAAACCAAGGTCCTAATATAGTTTATAAAAATCTGAGGGTTCACTCGATTATCTCCATAAAATTTCATTTGTTGATCTAAAGACGTATCACCTGAAATAATTCTTGGACAATCCCCCGTTAACACAGTTATATTTTGTTTTATTCCGCTGAGTTCTCTTTCAAACCTTCCTAACTGATCCCTACACAAATCACTCACCTCTGTCATTTTTCCATTAATTTCCTCTTCACAGAAAATTCTAATTTCAGTTTTTAATTGTCCTATTTCCTGCCTAATACCTGCTCTGTTCCTTTCATTCCTTTCTACTCTTGTTTCAACTTCTACCATTTTTAGCGTTAAACTAGTTAAACTAGTTAAAAGAGAGCGATGTTAATTCTCTTTGAGTATTTATACCCTTCCGAATGCCACCTCTCGGCCACTCTTCCCGCGAAATACTTCATTTAAAATAACACTTCCCCAAATTTTGGTTCAACCGTTTTTGAAATCTCCGAAATTTAGCGCGTCGTTATGATATTTTTTGAAAAGCTCGCATTCAAATTTTCCCGTGCTTGTCTGTTCTACAACTCACTATATCGACCAATGCTATATCTCGTGACGTCTTAAAAACCCCGCCTATGTTAACTCTATTCTTCTCTTATTCATATTCTGTTTCCTTCTAACCTCGCTTGAGTGGTAGAAAATCGATATTACTGTCCGCGTTCTATCTAACCCATGTGGACTGAATACGTGCGTTTTTAAGTGAACTGTTATTATGCCTGTCTCATTCCGAAGCATATCATTGATTGTCTATCCTTTCTGCTCTTTAAGAAAATTTTTAGTTAGCATTTATACGAAACATTCTACCGTTTGCACAATATACCTCGAATTTCTTCTTTTATTTGCACAAATAAGAGGAACATGACCTTTCCAATACATGCAGGTGTTCATTAACGAACGTTTTTAAAACAACATTTCTAGGAGTTTACGTTTCAAGGTATTTTATATTTAACGGCTGTTTATGTGTTAGCACAGCGTTTCACCTTGGTATTATCGATTTTTCAAGCTCTTATGTGTATTAGACGTAATAACCCTTTGAATTAAACTCAATTAAATTAATTAATCATTTGCATTGGCTTCTACAATTTATTTTCTTTACAAACCTAACTAAATTTTAACCACTAATTATAAAATTATGGTAATACTTGTTACTTTAAATTGACTAAATGAAATAAATTTTGCACAAAACTTCTGGTTGTTTCCTCTATACAGGGTGTTTGAAATTGCCTTGTTTATACTTAAATTTAGCCCCTTAAAATCACTACAATATATATATATATATATATATGTATGTATGTATTGTGATTAGAGATCATCAAAAGATCATATAACATCATCTCGTAAACGAACAACGCCGCAAATTCGGGAAAGTTTAAGAAACATCTCAAATTATGTAAATATTAATTTTGTTTGTATAGAGAAGTGTATTAGCAAAAGCAATAGGTATATGAATTACAAGTGCATAAAAACCGTGATTAAAGGGGTTTCTATTCTTATTATAGACACTTAATGAGGAAGAAACAATATTTTAAGCAAATAATAATGGTATATACTGTATTCAGCGCGTAGAAGGACGTTTTCCAAAGAGATTCATCCATAAAGTATTCAATTGTATATCGATTACGTGTAAATGCGTAATTTTTAGAAAATATTTTTATGTTTGCAATTAATAAAGGGGATTGTGTTCAAATACTCTATGAACAATGGATAAGCGCAATGAATATTCTTTTGGCGGGAAACATGTTACAAACTATATGAAGCAATTTGCATGCAAAAGCGTTCTTGTTAAAATAATTACAGCGATATTGAACTATGATTGATGATTAAAATCTGAAAAAAGGCAATGACAAGCAAATTTTCACAGTAACAACAAGCAGATGTAACAGAATATTTCGTGTCATTATAAATTTGATGTTTAATTCTAGTTGTTTTATTTTGAAGAGCTAAAAATAACAACGGGCATCTTCAGTCTACCTCAGTTTTTATCGACGCTCAACCAGGGGCTCATTTATAATCACTTCAGTAGCAAACGTATCTTAATAAATATTTTTACCTTTAGTTTGTCTGACTAATTCATCGGCAGTTTACCTATAAAGTACTCTTTTCTCTAAACACATTTTTAATAAATACAATCACCAGACGCTTAATTGCAGTGTATTAGATAAAGAAAAGTTGTTATTGATATTTTTTTAGAAAGTAAACATATTAATAAATTTAATTGGATATTTTATACGGATTCCAAACACAAAATTCCCTAAAGCTAATAAAATACAAATTTCTATTACATTTTTTGTGATTAAAGTTTGAAATCTTTATTGTTACGCTTTTTATTTTAATTAATTCATGAAAAGTATGAGAACGTATTTGTATTCTTATGGTAATTATTTTATATTAGTAGAGGTCAAGTTTAGATTGAATTTTATTTGTAATTATTTATGAACTAGGTAAAACATAAACACATTTGTGAAAAGATTTGCAGTCACCCTAGTAATGAAGTTAGTCTTGGAAGAGGCTTTCTATTTAATTTTTTTAAATTGATCCAAATTTAATGAGCTTGTTAAAGTATTTATAGAGAAAGGTGTGTAACGTGACGAGTTTGGAAAACCACAATCAAAGGAGACCTATTCGGAATAACCGTCGTAGATGCAAGGAAAATATAGAAAGGAATTGCTTATACAAGACAGTTTGGCGCGTCATAATTACGACAATAGAAAAAACCTTTTAAGATGAGTGGTTATTGTAACGTAGTTTTCTATATTTTTAATTTTTATTATTTTTTTTCATAGGAAACCACTCCCGTACCACTGTAGTTAGCCGGTGCACCCCTTAAATGGCTACAGTGTCCTCGCGCCTTCAGGGCAAATCTGAATTTAAAACGTACCGCTCATTTCACCTGTAACAACTTCCTGTTAGGAATTGTGCGGTTGGCTGTAGACTGCGCGGTAGCTCTGTAGTTCAGTTGTTATGCGTGTGACTACTGAACCCAAGGTACCGAGTTCTAATCTCGTCACGGTCCGCTTGAAAAATGTCAGACGAGCATTTTTCAAAAAAATTCGCCATCGTTCGGACGAGAGGTAAAACGTAGGTCCCGTGTGTGACTGTTGTCATGCGCGTTAAAGATCCCTATCTTGCTTGGAGCAGCTAGAATTTGGCAAGATTCAAAATTTCCAGGTAAAAACCCGCTTCCTTGTCAATGAAGTAACTTCGCGTGGAGCATGGAACATCAAATGTAGTGTCAAGAGTATGTAGGCGGCTCCGTGGTTTAGTTCGTATGCGTGTAATATGTCCAAGATCCCGGATTCGAATTCTAACACCGTACGCTTGAAAAATGTTAGCGAGCATTTTTCACACAAATACGCCCTCGTTCGGATGAGAGGTAATATGGCAGACCCGTGTATGAGTGGTGTTACGCACGTTGAAGATCTCTACCTTGCTTGGAACAGCAAGGGTTTGGCAAAATTCAAAATTTTCCTGGTAACAGAAGCTCGCTTCCTGGCCAATGTAATACCATCGGGTGGAGCTTTGGAAAAATCAAATGTAGTGTCAACAGTAGCCTGATAGACGTCGGCCAACGAGAATTGACTCTTAGACGCATGTAAGGGTGCAATATCGTTTCCGGGTATTTTAATTTTAATACACGAGTGCATATTTTGCCCGTAGCAAAACTGTAAAATAAATTTATTAAAAACGAATACGTAAGTACTAATTTGGTGCTGAGATTGAAGTCGGTATCACCTATCATAATTTTTATTCTACGCAATAACAGAACGTATGCAATAGAACGCATTTTGCACTTGACAAAGTACAATTGGCTTTAAAATTAAGCTGCCCTACGCCGTAGAATCAACTTTACGCATCCCTTTAACTCACTTGATAATTACATTTCCAACATTTTAAAGTATAATAACAGTAAACTGTAATTAATTGTAATAATAGTTTGCTTAATAACGATTTCCTGAAATAAATTACGGAGTATGCTTTTTAATTAAAATTGTGCTGCACTAGGTCTCCTTTTGAATGCAGTTTCATGCTTTGTTTGCATTCTGCTACTATCAGGAATGCAGTTCAATATTTGATGGTCTAAGAATTGTCACCGGGTTCTTTGCACTTTTATACCTAACGGAACACGAGAATACCGGAAAAATGATTATTTAATAAATTTGTAATTGTTTCTATATTGGAATTGTAGGTTTCCTTTTAGGTTAGCGAAATTAGCACAACAATTTTGGTCTCAAACTTTACTTTCTCAACGTCCAAAATAAATATGTGTGTGAAGTTAGCTCCCCATTTTTTAAAAATCATGATTTTGAAAGTTGTTCCAAATTGTTCTAATCTTGTACCGCATTGTTCCAATTCGACATTATTTTATTCCAAAAGATTCGTCGAAAATTTAGAAAAAACCCATTTTGTTACTGGCACTCCATTTATCGAACATTGCGGTTTTGGCCATCGCTTAACATTGTTCTAGCATTGTTCCAAGCGGATCATTCCGTATCTAAACGATTCTTCAAAAAAACGGCAAAAAACATTTTTTTTGCTGGCACCCCATTTTTCAAAAATCGAAATTTTGGCCTTCGATTAAGATTGTTCTAGTCGTTCTAAACATTGTTCCAAAAAAACAATTCCGTATTTAAACGATTCTTCAAAAAAACGTCAAAAAACTCTTTTTTGCTGGCACCCCATTTATAAAAAATCGAAATTTTGGCCCTTGATTAAGATTGTTCTAGTTGTTCCAAACATTGTTCCAAAAGGACATTTGCGTATCTAAACGATTCTTCAAAAAAACGGAAAAAAGGATTTTTGAACAAACAAGACTGCCGGGCCAAGAGTAAACATACCTTTCCCTTCTTGCTCCAATGGATAACTTTTTGTTCTGAGCTGTTGTAAGCCTAGAAAACATAGTTCTGCAGTATGAATCTCCTATCACCAGCGGTTATCCCAAAAATCGATGTTTTTACTGTATCGACAAGAGTAAACATAGCCTTTCTCTATTGTTCCAATGGCTAACTTTTTGTTCTGAGCTGTTCTAAGTCTAGAAAACATAGTTCTGCAGTATGAATCTCCTATCATCAACGTTTCCCTCAAAAATCGACGTTTTTACTATATGGAAAAGAGTAAAAATAGCCTTCCTCTTTTGTTCCAATGGCTAACTTTTTGTTCTGAGCTGTTTTAAGCCTAAAAAACATAGTTCTGCAGTATCAATCTTCTATCACCAGCGGTTCTCCCAAAAATCGATGTTTTTACTATATCGACAGGAGTAAACATAGCCTTCCTCTTCTGTTCTAATGGCTAACTTTTTGTTCTGAGCTGTTCTAAGTGTAAAAAACAGTTCTGCATTATGAGTCTCCCATCTCCACCAGTTCTCCCAAAATCGATGATTATACTGTATGGACAAGAGTAAATATAGTTTTTCTCTTTTGTTCCATATAGCTAACTTTTTGTTCTGACCATATAGTAGTCATCGTTTTCATTACAAAAAAAGAAGGAAATTATGAATGGATGTGTTTAACAAGGATCCTATGTCATGGAACGATACGCCAATAAACGTATATACCTATAAAATCTACGTGGGTTTTTCCTAACGTAAAACATCGATTTTTGTAAGAACCGCTGTTGATATAAGATCCACACTGCAGAACTATATTTTCTAGGCTTAGAAGAGCTCAGTACAAAAAATTATTCATTGGACCAAGAAGGGAAATGTATGTTTACTTTTGGCCCGGCAGTCTTGTTTGTCCAAAAATCTTTTGTTCCGTTTTTTTGAAGAATCGTTTAGATACGGAATTGTCATTTTGGGACAACGTTTGGAACAACTAGAACAATCTTAATCGAGGGCCAAAATTTCGATTTTTGAAAAATGGGGTGCCAGCAAAAAAATGTTTTTTGCCGTGTTTTTGAAGAATCGTTTAGATACGGTATTGTCCTTTTGGAACAATGTTTGAAACAACTAGAACAATCTTAATCGAGGGCCAAAATTTCGATTTTTGAAAAATGAGGTGCCAGCAAAAAAATGTTTTTGCCGTTTTTTTAAAGAAACGTTTAGATACGGAATTGTTCTTTTGTAACAATGTTTGGAACAACTAGAACAATGTTAAACGATGGCAAAAACCGCGATTTTCGATAAATGGGGTGCTTGTACCAAAATGGGTTATTTCCAAATTTTCGACGAATCTTTTGGAATAAAATAATGTCGAATTGGAACAATGCGGTACAAGATTAGAACAATCTGGAACAACTTTCAAAATCATGATTTTTAAAAAATGGTGTGCTAACTTCGCACACATAAAATACATCCTAATTCACACCCTAAAAGTAAACTGTTTAATGTTAATCACTAAAAGTTGTACACAAATGAAAGTGGTTGGTTCCGTTTTTACGTTCATTGAAATATTAAGTCTCATAAGTTTTTTCCGCTTTGTTGTATCAAAAATGCGCCTTGATACCAGAATTAAAATTTCTAACACCAAAACATAAAATAGTTATACGCAACGTTTGTAGGTTGGTTCCTACTTCACTCTCAGTATCAAGCTAATTGCAATTTGTTCTCTAATGTTTTGTTGTCATTTTGTTGCGTTTAATATTAATTAAAAATTCAAATTTCTGTAGAAAAAAATGTTTTAAACAATTTAATAATGATAGTATCGAAAACACACGCATAAACAATTTAATTTGAACTTCCCGTTCAACAAACAACAAGAAAATTGAAGTCATTTCAAACACCTCTTTTACAGTTTTGATGCATATAAAATGCGTCATCATGAATTTTTAAAATTCAAATTGGTATCAGCAGACGTAAAGGGCTGTGTACAATTCAAGTGTATGTCATACCAAGTGTACAGCAAAATCAAATTCTTTTACCGTTTTATTGTTTCAAATGTGACTCTTCTTCGTGTTTCAATTCTGCAGCGCATTGGTGTTACATTAAATAGAAACCGGATACAAAAAGAACAAAATTAATCTTAAGCAGACAAATTAATATTGATATACCCCGTATATTATGATTTCATGACTAATAAACTTAACAACCACAAAGGTCTCGTTTTATTTTTGTTGAATACTTATTTGGACATAACTCAGGTTCAAAAATTATTTCAAAACCATCAATAGAATAAACATAATCATTATAACATTAAATTTTCATAATGTGGTCATGTCATTTTAAGAAAGCTTCAGAATTATGAAATAAATAACAGTGAAATAACTTAAAGCATGTTCCGTAGTATGATTACCCCAAATATAGGAGAGCAAGAGCTTTTTACAAATTTGAGTTAAATGAAACAGAATTAAGGTGTAATTATAATACAAAGTAAGCCCAGACAACTTGTTACGTACAGTTCCTGCATTTTAATGTTTATTAACGATTTTGACTGATTTTTCAATTTAAAAGGTTGCTCTTTAGTTGTAGTTTAAAAATGCTTCAATCTATTTTATTTGGACGAAGCTTATAAATGCAGTATTCGATTATAAGTAACATTTGTTTTCGGAAATTGTACAATGGATTTATGTACGTATTTTCTTCAGGGTTATTTTTGGCTCGCATATTGTCACTCTGTATCTAATATAAATTATTAATCGGTATACTACATTTTCTATAGGTTATTCACCTACAAGTGCATGAGAATTTAACAACCGTTATTTTTATGCATCATAACCTAATTAAATTAATGATAGGAAATATTGCTTTTAATTTCGATTAAAAATCTCCTATATCTAAGAATAAAATAAAACTTGTGAAGCCAATGAGGCGTAACAATGTTTCATACTATTTGATGCAATAGCTTTCCACATATTTTCAAACAATGATTTTTTTAGCTATTTAAGATATTTTAAGAATTCAAAGTCTTTTATATTCAACTTTATGACATATTTAATTTTATAGGATTTCATTAGTACGAGTACTAATAATGTCTCCTACGATTTAAGCGCCGTGTCCATGTTCTATATTTTATATTAAAATAATTGTATTTTATTATGATACTAATTTGCACAAAAGCTTTATGATCCTTCAAAAGCTTTAAACTATAATTTTTTTACAAATATTTCTTAAGTTTAAAATGAAGACCTTGCCGCAGGAGTCATTGGTACATTTATATTTTATTTAAAAAGAATTCTATATCTTTAAAGTTGTTTTGTTATGTTTTCCTTTTGTGATATTGTCGGAGGCTTTCACGGCCGGTGTCATTGTAAATGTCATTTTATAAACTAAGGACAATAAAAAAAATAAGTAAAATAAAATAATAATAAAGATAAGAATGATAATGTTAAGTAGACAAGTTAAAGCGTAAAAAGAATGTAGTTACTTCTGAACTAGTAGGTGTCTTCTAGAAAAGTAACTGGTGAAGGTAACGAAAGTGGTAGTTTATAAGGGCGAGGACCTGATGCATGAGTGATTATGAAACAGAGAGGAGTGTCGTAGCGGATCAGTAAATGTCACGGTTCAGGTGTTGTGAACATAGACTTGTTTTCCAAATAGGGAAAGGTAGTCAAATGAATTGCTAAAAAATATCGGGAAAATATCTGATACTACGGAAGTAGAAACAGAATGGAATAACATTAAATCCATCCTAGACATGGCGGCCAGAGATATTCTGGGGTATACACAAAAAGAAAATAAGAAACCATGAATAACAAAGGATATCCTGAATTTAACGAAACGGAAAAACAGAGACACAAAGCCATAAAATAGGAAATTATTTGCAAATGCAGGAAAACTAAAGAACAATGAATTGATGAAACGTGCAAAGAGGTTCAAACTAAGATGGAAGCAGGAAAGACAGATGAAGCATACAAACTAATTAGACACAATTTTAGGAATATAAAACCGTATAGCAAAAATATAAAGGACGCGAGAGAAAATGCAATTATAGAAAATGTAGAGAAAGTGGGTAGATGGCAAGAATATATAAGGAATTTATATGCGAGAGAGGAACTAACAGCATTACAACAGGAATTAGACATTGAAAATGATGACTTGGGTTATCCTATACTTAAAGATGAGTTTGAATTAGCATTGAACGGTCTGAAAAATGGTAAGCCGCCAGGTACAGATAAAGTGCAAGCAGAAACTCTAAAAACCGCTGGACAAGCAGTAAGAGAACGTCTCTTCTAACTTGTAAGCTATATGTATGAGACAGACGAGGTACCCAAAGATTTCAAACGTAACATCATAGTAAGTGTACCAAAAAAAGAAAGGCGCGGATAAATGTGAAAATTTTCGAACTACAAGTTTGACAGCACACGTGTCAAAAATATTAACTAGAATTGTACAAAAACAAATGGAAAACGAGCTGAAGAAATACTAGAAAAAGATCAATTTGGGTTTAGGCGAAACACGGGAACACGGGAGGTTATTTTAGCTCTAAAAGTAATAATGGAGAAAACAATAGAAAAAGGGGAAAGCGTGTATATAGGGTTTGTAGATCTGGAAAAAATGTTCAAAATACTCAAAAAGATTGGAACGAGTTACAGGGATAGACGAATAGTATATAACTTATACAAAGAGCAAACAGCAGTAATAGAATTAGAGCAGGAACGTAGAGAAGTAAACATTAGGAAAGGGGTGAGACAGAGATGTGCCCACCGCTTTAATTTTCAACTTGTACATTGAAGAGGCAATGAATACTGTCAAATGCAAGGAGACATTTGGGATTACTATGCAGGGACAAAAATTGATATACTTAGATTTGCAGATGATATAGCGGTATTAGCAATTAGCAAGGAAGAGTTAGAAACTGCTCTTAATGAAATGGAAACGGTTCTAATAGAGAGATACGGTATGAAAATTAACAAAGATAAAACTAAAGTACTAGTATGCAAAGGAGGGGAAAATAAATCAAAAACAAGAATGCAAATATGTAACAAAGACTTTACAAGAGGTTAAGAATTTCTGCTACTTAGGAAGCCAAATAACGTAAGATGGGAAAGGCGCAAAGGATATAACACAATAGATTAGCACAAGGTCGTGCTACATTTAACAAGAAAAAGCAACTACTGTGTTCAAAGACAGCAAACATAGAAACAAGTTAAAGATTGCTTAAAACATATTTGTGAACCCTGAACAGTAGGAGAAGCTGACAAGAAAAAGGTAGAAGCTTTTGAAAGGTGGTGCTACAGACGTATGATGAAGATATCGTGGAGACAAAGTTAAGAACGAAGAGGTACTAATAATGGTAGGGAAAGAAAGAAATATGTGGAAAACTGTAAAAAATAGGAAAAATAGGATAATAGGCCACATACTATGGCATGAGGGAATAGTGCGTAATACAGGGTTATTACAAATGAAATAGACAGTTTGGATAGCCTTTAAAAAATCAGACTGGTGTATTTGAATATAGTAAGCGAGATAGGTTTATAGGGAATTTCTTAAAGTTTATGTTGGTACAACTGTTAGGTTGGTACTGCTGTTAAAACAACGACCAGTCTAGCAAAATGGCCGCTACTAAAGTGGAGAAAACTTATTGTGTTCTTGAATTAGCCAAAACAAAGTCTGTTTCTGTTGTGCAGCGTCATTTCAGAACAATATACGGTAAAACACCACCAACAAGGCAATCAATCTATGACTGGTATAAACGTTTCGAAAATAGTGGATGTCTGTGTAAAAGAAAGAGTACTGGAAGACCTCCTGTTACAAAAGAACAAATCGATAGTGTTCGTGCTGTTTATTTACGAAGTCGAAGACAATCGACTACATCAGCAAGTTTAGAATTGCAAATTCCTCAACCTACTGTGTGGAAAATTCTGCGGAAACGTTTGAAAATGAAACCGTATAAATTGCAGTTAGTACAAAGTTTAAATGCCGGTGATAAAGTCGTACGTAACAATTTTTGTCTGGAGGTGCAACAATGTCTCGAAAATGATGACACATTCTTTAATTGAACATTTGTAAAAATTTTAAATAAAAACTTAATCATTTCTTCTTTATAATCATATAAATAATAATCTTAACTTTTCAAAAATAAACTTTCTATAACCTATCCAAACTGTCTATTTCATTTGTAATAACCCTGTATATTAGAAGCAGAGATAGGAAAAAAGAGAAGAAGAGGTAGACCGAGGTTAAACTACTGCACACAGATACTGAAAGATGTAGGCTGTAGGAATTTCAGGAAAATGTGTAGGCTAGATCAGAACAGAAATCAATGGGTGTTTGCATCCAATCAGTCCCAAGATGGATTAACTAATGACGAAAAAAGTAAATGTACTTAAACATGATGATTATTATAAGCAATAATGTTAATTGTGTGAAAAAATTTACTGGAAAACTATTAATTCGGCAAATGTCTAAGTGTTGTGGGATTTAGGCAGCCACAGGCTGCTTAACCCCCTTCACCTGAATCTCGGTGAAATAGAGTATAAAATTAGAAAACAATAGAACGGGAACCGAGCTGTATATAGGCTGGGTTAGAATTTCAGGGAACTGTTTAGGCTGGCTCAGAATATAAATAAGTGCAGGTACGTGTCCAACCAGTTTTGAGACGGAAAACCTAATGACGAAAAAATCTGATGAGTATTATAAACAACTACAGGTGTTGGTTGTAAAATATCTGCAACTAATGTTGACTGTGCGAAAAGATATATTGGAAAAAATATTAAATCGGCAAATGTTCAAGTGTTGGGGGAACTTGGCAGCCACAGGCTGTTGCAAGCAAGGTAGGGATTTTTAACGTGCGTGACAATACTCGCACACGGGAAGGGCAGAATACGTTCTAAGGCATTTTTGGGGAATAGTATGGGATATAATACAAGCAGGGATAGGAAAAAGGAGGTAGATGTAGACCTAAATCAGATAGTGATAATTGCAGACTCTGCAAATTTCAGGGAAATGTGTAGGTTAGTTCAGAACAGGAAACGGTGAAGGTACGCGTCTAACCAGTTCCAGGACTAAAGACCTAATGATGATGATGATTACTTTTACCCGAAATGCACATAATCCTTAGGTTGACCGGTGTTCTATACCCTTATTACTCTTTTATTACTCTTACACGAAATGCACATAATCCTTAGGTTGACCGGTGTTCTCTACCCTTATTACTCTTTTATTACTCTTACACGAAATGCACATAATCCTTAGAGGTTGACTAGCGTTTTGCAGTGATATAGTAGTGTAATTATAGTTTTTAAATGTTCAATTCAATGGAATCGGTTCTGTTGGAGATGTTACAAACACGCTCAGTAGTTGATCGTTTGTGACAACTGCACATCTTTGAGAGAAGCCGAACCTGTTAATACAAATCTTCCGACGCTCGCTGCTTGTGTTCCTCTGAATGCGACGACAATACTCCCTTTCACAGTGGCTACCAAGCGATCATGCGAGGTATTCACTCCTAAAGAGCGCTCATTTCCATTCCTATATTCAAGCGCTCTATCGACAGACTACCCCGAAACATTTAATACGCGGTCTTATGTAGGTGCTCAGGTAATTTTAGTTTTAAAATAGGCAACGATACCCAATTTTCTATATTTCTCATTCACGGTATTTCATCTTCTAAAACTTCTAACATAAAAGGGCATATAACGTTCGAACTATTGCTCTCTAACTTTGCACACGTGCTCTAGTAAAAGGAAAACGATTTGGACTGACCTCAAAACTATTCCCTCCTAGAATACGTAAAAAACAATCACAATTTTAGATGTTTTCCAGTTATTTTTATGCACGATATGGATGACGTTTAAACTGTAAAACTGGTTGGAGTAAGGATGGACCCAATTTTAAAAATAAGAAGATTTGTTGTTTTTAACTTTTATTGGGTCTTGAAATGCATTTTAGTATAGCTTTTTATATAAAATTATGGCAGTCGAATTTTTTGTATACGTCTAAAAAACATACAAATACAGTATTGCCCGAAATAAACAGTACTGAAATTGTAATTGTTTTGTATATTTAAAAAATACATATTATTGACACTTTATTATATGTTCTAAATGTGCACCTCCTCGTTCGAGACAGACTTCATAACGATGTTCTAAGTTTCTGGTCATGTTATTGAATAAGGGTTGTCCCAGGGCTGCTAAGAAGACTCTAACGGCATCCTTTAATTCATCGATGGTTTGTGGTGCCCGTTTGAAAACGGCATTTTCAGCCATGCCCCAAATGTATGCGTCTGGAGGTGTGAGGTCTGGAGAATGTGAAGGATAAGGGACGTCAGTAAATCGTGATATGAATTTGCTTGGAAAATGTTCTTGAAGAAATTGACGAATTGCGGCAGCAGTATGGCAAGTTGCCCCGTCCTGCTGAAAAATTGGTTTCGAAATGCCAAGTTACGTGCACGACAGAATTGACGTAGATCAGGATAAATCGTGTTAAAATTTGTCTGTACCTCTGTTGATTAAGTGTGACTTGCCTACCATTCTCTTCGATAAAGTACGGACCAATGATTCCGTGTCCGGAAACAGCACACCAGACACTCACTTTTTCACTATGTAAAGGAACCTCTTGAACCTCATCGGGTCTGGCAAAGCCCAGAAATCGATTTGTGCGACGATTCACATAGCCTGACAAGTGAAAATGTGCTTCGTCTGAAAACCAAACATTTTTCAAAAATTCAGGATTTTCATACTGTAACGCGAGAATTCTGGCGCAATATTCCACTCTACTGCGATAATCCCGAGGATGTAGTTGTTGATGTACCTGAATCACATACGAAAATGTACCCAGCTCCTTCAGGATTCTTTGAAAGGAAGTTCTTTTAAATCAAGTTGTAACGCTGTCCTTGCCTGGCTGACTTTCGGATTTTCTAAGATTTGCTCAAAAACACGTTCATGGTTATTGTTGTTGTTAACTGTCCTGGGACGCCCTGAGTTTCCTTTTCGTTGGCACAATACACTACCTGTATTTCTAAACTTTTCAATAACCTTCAAAATTACAGCATTACTTGGAGAACGTTTATTAAACCTTTGTGTGAATTGATCAGACACGTATAGCAAACTTGCACCATTACGTCGGCCGATTCCGTATGAACGAAAATAATGCTCTACCAGAAACACTTTCTCCTCTGTACTTAACACCATTTTTAACAATTAGGCCCTACTAATTACTTGTTTGAGGTTTACTTGACAGGTCTATACTAGCTAACTTGAGTGTGACAGCGCACGCATAAAAACACCGCCAACTTAGTTTCAGTACTGTTTATTTCGCGCAATACTGTATTACTTTTAAAGCTGCATTAAGGTTATACAATAAACATTTACTCTGGGGGCTACGTTGCTTAGATGGTAAGTCCACGGGTTTCCAATATACGTATGCAGATTTAATTCTTACACGCGATAAGCTTTGTGGTCTCTGGGCCATTAGGGCAGTTGCGTATTAGATGGCAGTCGTATGTCCCATGTAGTAGACTTCCCTATTGTTTCGTCATTAAAAACAAAACAATGTAACTAAATTTCATATGAATGCGTTACAAACACTCGTAAAACGATTTGTGAAGATATTGTATAAACATAACCACATTGCAAAATATTTTTCTTCTTATCTATCAGGTATGTGATAATGGGGTCATTGTATCCCGTGCTTTCCTATCAAAATCTAATGCAAAGGTATTATGTGATAAGAAGTAAACAGCTTAAAATGAAATCAAGTTAAATACTATAATGAACAGTTTAATGCTCTTACCAATTATGTCACAAAAATTAGAATTTCAGTTAGAAAACAAATTTAAACGCTTATATACAGGGTGTCCCAAAGTTGCTGGGAAATAAAGCTACCACGTCAAAATAAGTCGATTGAACCCAATTTTGTTCTTTTATTACTATTCTTCTCGTATTACAAGTAACAAGGTGTGAAAATTATTGATCAATTAGTTTAATAGCACGAGTGTCAAAAATATTAACTAGAATTGCATATAAACGAATGGAAAAACGAGCTGAAGAAATACGGAGGAGATCAAATTGGGTTTTGTAGAAACAGGGGAACACGGGAGGCCATTTTAGCTTAAAGCGTAATGATTGAGAAAGCATTAAAAAAAGGAAAAAGCGTGTATATAAGGTTTGTGGATTAGGAAAAAGCATTCGACAATGTGAAATTGGAAAAAAACGTTCGAAATACTTTAAAAAATACAAATGAGTTATAGAGATAGACGGATAGTACATTACATATACAAAGAGCAAACAGTAGTAATAGAATTAGAGCAGGAACGTAGAGAAGTAAATATTAGGATAGTGGTAAAACAGAGATGTGCGATATCCCCATTAATTTTTAACTTACATATCGAAAAGACAATAAATACTGTCAAAAACTGAATAATATCTTCAGATTTGCAAACGATATAGTGGTATTAGCATCTCGCGTCGCCGTGGATCAATGTAGTAAGCGTAAGACTACGGATCCCAAGGTCCTGGGTTCAAATCCCAACCCGGCCGTCTGCTTGAAAAATGGCAGGTGAGCATTTTTCACAAAAATTACGCCCTCGTTCAGATGAGAGGTTAAATGGAGGTCCCGTGTGTGAGTGTTGTCACGCACGTTAAAGATCCCTACCTTGCCTGGAACGGCAAGGGTTCGGCAAAATTCTAAATTTCCAGGCAACAAAAAAACTCGCCTCCTGGCCAATGTAGTACCGTCGGGTGGAGCATTGGAAATGTAAATGAACGGTATTAGCATCTAGAGGCAGCTCCGTGGCGTAGTGGTATGTGTGTGACTACTACGCCCAAGGTCCCGGGTTCAAATCCCGACACGGTCCGCTTGAAAAATGTTAGGCGAGCATTTTTCACAAAAATACACCCTTCGGATGAGAGGTAAAATGGAGATCCCGTGTGTGAGTGTTGTCACGCACGTTAAAGATCCCTACCTTGGTTGCAACATCAAGGGTTCGACAAAATTCAAAATCTTTAGGTAAAAGAAAATTTGCTTCCTGGTCAATGTAGTACCTTCGGGTGGAGCATTGGAAAATCAAATGTAGGGTATTAGCATCTAGCAAGGAAGAGTTAGAAGCAGCTCTTAACGAAATGGAAACAGTACTAAATGCGAGGTACGATATGAAAATTAACAAAAATAAATATAAAGTACTAATATGTAAAAAATGGAAAAATAAGTCAAAGACCAGATAAAAAAAAGAAAAAATTGAATTTACAAGAGGTTAAGTATTTCTGCTACCTATAGGAAGCCATGTGACGCAATATGGGAAAAATGCAAAAGATAAATCAAAGATTAGCACAAGGCCGTGATGCATTTAACAAGAAAAAGTAACTACTATGTTCGAAGACAACATACAAGGAAACAAGGAAAAAACTGTAGATAGCATATGTGTGAAGCATAGCATTGTACGGCTGTGAAACGTGGACACTAGAAGAAGTGGAAAGAAAAAAGATACAAACCTTTAAAATGTGGTGATACGGACGTATGGTGAAGATATCCTGGACAGACAAAATAAGAACAAAGTGGTACTGGAAATGTTAGGGGAATAAAGAAATATGTAGAAAACAGTAAACAGTAAGAGAAATAGGATGATAGGACACGTCCTAAGGCACGAGGAAATATTGCGGAATATATTAGAAGCAGAGAAAGAAAAAAGAGTAGAGGTAGACCCAGATTAGACTGCCGTGAAAATTTCAGGGAAATGTGCGGATTAGCCCAGAATAGGAAACAACAGAGGTACGAATCTAACCAGTCGTAGGACTGAGAACATAATGAGTTTCATGCATGGTCTAAATCTAAATACTGAAATTCAAGATGTTTCCTTGGGCAAATTGAAATAAACAGTAGAATTTTTAAAGATTCGCCTAGAAAAATTTAAGAAAGGAAGTAATTTATTTGCTTCACAAGCGCATATGGTAAATTGATTTCTTTTGCTTGGTTAATAAGTAAAGCGGCAGTTGATAAAAAATTTTTGAATTATAGATTTCTTCTATTTAACCGGTAGTTTTAAAACAATAGAATGTTTAATAGAAACATACATTATACATAGACGAGGAAACTAAAATTTCAAGAACACCTTGGAATTAATGCATTGATAGACGTGTTATGTAACAAAATAAAGGTGGGTTTATTTATATGGATAATTTAAATGAACGTTTTAGAATATGTAAATTGTAAATTTCAAGAGCACTTAGACAGACGATTCATGTTTATATACATGAAAGAATATTTTCAACATGTTGGTACACGGTTCCATTCAGAGGGTACCTAAAACATACTTGAAAGCTGTTCATAAAGGGTAGTTAGATTTGCTCAATTTTTAAATTGGATCATATTAAATGTGATTAATAAATGTGTGTTCCGTGTTTGAACCGTGTCATATAAAAAGCTAACGAAGTCTCCGTTTCGCACATTTTCATAAGGGGCATTATTTACAGGAATTTGATTTATGGCGAATGATTGGTTTTTGACGCTTTGCAATGTTAAATATATATATTATTGTGATATTTGGTGCGCCGAAAGGGTGTTGTTTTTCATTTTGAATGTGATTTTTGGATTCAGCATATGAAAATACATCAAACAACTTTAGAAACTTTTTAAAAGTAAATAATTGAAAATTTTATTATTTTTTAGAAATTTTAGGAATTGCAAATTTATTTTCATAATCCTTCAGGTAAGTACTCAGGAAATATGGCTCATGGCATATAAAAAACATCCTGTGTATAATACGGCATTTCAAATTTAATATTTTAAATTTAATTTAATTTAATTTAACCCTGATATTTAATAATATTAAAATTGGTATTTATATTTTCTAAAAGTGTATTTTTCCTTGCATCAAAGTAAAGGGGAGATAAGAAATGAAAAAACAACAACGATTCCAGGTAGTTTTAAATCCCGACGTCAATCAGTAGTGAAAGAGAAAGATTTACGACTTCTGGAATGAACGTAAAACTTGATAATAAGAATAGGAATGTGCAGTAAGTGTCGGTTAAACAACCAAAATTGAAAACAAGGTGACAGAGAGAGTTGATTTAAGCGCATACGTGTCGGGCCTTGGGAGGGGTGTTTTTAAAAACTGTTTCCAAGTCTCGTAACAATTTATTGGTTTAACTTAAAGAGAAATTAATATAGAATTTTGACAAACTGGTTTTAAATTATTCTAAGTCGAAATAAACTGATTTAATTGAATTAGTATTAGGGCGAGTAGCCTAGGTAAACAACAATGCTAAAGTTGTAATACTCAGACTGACTGCTGTCATCTGGGGCTTTCGGGTTATTTATAATGTCCCTATCCCTCACATGGCTGTGGGAACTTGCAGAGCTCATGCCTGCTTATTCTTAATTCTATTCATTGTTACATTGCTTCAATCTTACATTCTAGGTAATTGCGATATCTTAACCGTCTCTGACCTGCCACCTGCAGTGTCACTATCGTCTGGAATACATTGTATTGCATCCGTTCTCATGAACTGTTAATAACCTTATTACATCTATCCTTGAATTACATTGTTGTAATTGACTTATAATTTCTTAAACAATTTCTAATAACTTCCTATTAGATTCTATTATTTAATATATATATTATTATATACACCACCCCTCTACTTTCTGTGTGTTTCACCTATATTATACCCTTTATTTTATACTTTTGTAAAATGTGCACACCTAATGCACGCCCGTACTTGCACTGTTTGGTTGGTTCTAGTATTAACTACTTATTGCAATGCCTCGACTATTTAAAACTCTTAATCTCAGGGTATTCAAACTACTTATAGTGGATTCCGTTATAAGTAGATGTGCTACGTCCAACCAAAGTGCACTCTTTTGTTTTTCTACTAAAATTGCTACTCTACTTTTGTATATGCCAAAATTTATAAAATGATCAAAGTTACTATGTGCCAAATTAAATTACAACCAAATTATATATGACTAAATTTTGACGTATTAAAGAATATGATTTTTAAAAACTCACCTGGTCTATACTCCGTCGATGCCTTGCTGAATCCTGGCACAAAATCCTAATTACCGTATACGTCTTCACAATGATGCTGTTGAATTTCCGTGCTGCTTCCAGGTGTCCTCGACTATTTACTGTTCCCCAATATCTGAAATGATTAACCCAAATTTAGAATTTAGAAAAAAACTAGTGCTATAACTTCCCTTGTACTAAACTCCACTTCAAATCCTTGTTTCTTCTATAATTCCGTCCGCTTCTCTGTATCTAAATCCCAATCCACTCGTTCCTGTATATTCTTGCTCGCTGCTCCTGTTGTCTTTAAACCGCTCTCAAATATCCCTTCAAATCTCTTTATAACCACTCTCGATAACCTTCTAACTTTAAACCACACTCCAATATCCACTTCAAATCTGTATAACCACTCCCGATGACCTTCTAACTTTAACCACTCTCCAAATCCAATATTTTACCGTCGCACAATCACTACTATTTACTTTATACTTTCGCTTATTTCTTTACCACTTTTCAATGAAACTCATTTTAAAACAATTACCTTTATTTTCTTTTTCAAAATATTAGCACAGTTCTGAAAACACGTCTATTACAAAATTTGTTCGAAAATTAATCTCTGAAAAACACGTCTTTTACAAAATCGGTTCGAAATATTCTGCCTTGTTTACTCTCTAAGGCAACCATGCTAATTCTCAATTCGCCTACTACATCCTAAAGTTCATCACAAATAGTCAAGTCCGTGTCGCACATACCAAAGTTCATGTCTTTTATACAATTTCATAAACACACTAAATTCTAATATATGTCCTAAATCTTTACATTCAACCAATCACATTTTACGATGTTATTATAACTAATAATTTTGGGTTTACAAATATTGTCCAAAAGTTGATTCTATAGAAAATGAAACCAAAATTACATTTGACCCTGGATGCATGTTGATAGTGAACATTTACAGACGCATCCGGCTTTTGGACGGCAAATGTACTTTCAAAGGCTTTTAAAAATTCAACTCGGTATAAACCCTTGAGCATTTCACATCTTACTACGCCACTTAGTCATTTTAAAATTGCCTTTTGGCACTTAATTTCAACTACTATATTTGCATGGTATTTTAGTATACATAAAATACGGCAAACATATATTTTTAGGTTTATGTGATCAAATATGTGGATTATTTTTGTTTGGCATATACTACCTTGTACTAACCAACCCTTATAACTCTTAGTATCTCCCTTAGACATTTTAATATATATATATATATATATATATATATATATATATATACAGGGCTTTTCACGACGACCGTGCATTAGACATTTTTCAGAAAGTACAAGAGATAGAAGTATGAAATTTTATATGTAGTGATTGTTCGACATGCCGAGTTGATCTAAAATATTTTCGTTTTGATAGCACTTCCGGTTGTACCGGAAGTTGATATTATCTTTGTTATTTTAAATGGAACACTCTGTATATTTTTGCATTTTTAGATTCTACACACAATTTTAACTTAAATTCCTTTAATAAGTAATATCTCAATTTTTTACCGTTTTCGAGATATTTAGCTTTTTATGTTTTTTTTGTAAAAAACTGATATACTTTCTTGACAATAATGTACATTTAAACTTACAGTTTAGAAACCAATTATTAGCAGATATACTATTCAAATGTTTGATACACATTTAAATGTATTTGTTTCCATTCAACACCATACGAGGTGTCCGCCATTTTACTTAAAGTTTCTTACATAAAAATCTGAAAAGTCAATTTTTCTAAATGGAACACCCTGTATATTTTGCATTTTAGATTCTACACAAAATTTTAACTTAAATTCCTTTAATAAGTAATATCTCAATATTTAACCGTTTTCGAGATATTTAGCTTTTATGTTTTTTTGTAAAAACTGATATACTTTCTTGACAATAATGTACATTTAAATTTACAGTTTAGAAACCAATTATTAGCAGATAAACTATTCAAATGTTTGATAAACATTTAAATGTATTTGTTTCCATTCAACACCATACCAGGTGTCCGACATTTTTACTTAAAGTTTCTTGCATAAAAAAATCTGAAAAGTCAATTTTTCTAAATGGAACACCCGTATATTTTGATATTTTTAAATTGTTCAATCATTTTAAGGTAACCTTATGTAACAAGTCCTATTCTGAAGTTCAACTGTCTTTAAGTTATTTGATTTTAATGACATTAAGTGGTTCTACTACGATAATAAAAATAAATATCAGCATTATGTTCGTACGACGCTTTGGCAAATAATCGAACGGTGATACAGAATTAACAAACTGTCTTATTACTTTATTAGATTACGTGTTAGATTGTGTGTGTTATAAAATAATAAAAATGTCAAGATTAGATTATAGTAATGAAGATTTCTTAAATTTAATAATTACTTACGGTGAATGTAATAGAATAAATAGTCGAACTTGTCGATTAATTGCAGATAGATACCCGCATCTCCAAAACCCAATAAGAATACAGTTAATCGTCTACTTCAAAACTGTAGAACGAATGGAGCATTTCTTCCACACATTAAACGCAGAAAGCCGCAAGTTGAAAATGAAGACAATGAAATCACTGTTTTAGGATTTTTCTCTGCTTACCCAACTGCTTCATTACACGAAGCCGAAATAGAAATAGGTATACCGTATGTGACCATTTATCGTATACTTAATAAACACAAATGGCGCCCATATAAATTTTACTGCATCCAACATTTAAAATACACTGATTTGCCTCGGAGAGTTCAGTTTTTTGAGTGGTTGCTAACTAAAAGTCAAGAAAACAAAAACTTTTTAAAAAACATTTGGACAGACGAAGCAAAGTTTACCAAAAATGGAGTCTTTAATAGGCACAACAGCAATTATTGGGCTCCGCAAAATTTACACGTAGTCCGTGAAAGAAATTTTCAAGACAAATGGCAATTTAATGTATTTTGTGCTATTCATTGCGATTCAATCTTTTATCTGGAATTTTACGATGAAAATTTAACTGGAGAAAGGTATGTTCATATGTTTAGAAATGGAGTGCAGCCAATAATACAAAACCATCCACAAAGAGATTACTTATGGTATCAAATGGATGGTGCTCCATGTTACAATTACCGACCGGTTGGCGATTTTTAACAGGAATTTTCAAGACCGATGGATTGCAAATAATGGTCCATTTCGATGGCCCCTGAGAACTCAGATGGTAATCCACTAGATTTTTTCTTTTGGGGTCACTTAAAGAACATCGTCTATTCAGATCCTATCACAACCAAAGCCAATATGAAAGATAGAGTTAGAGCTGCTATAAATTCATTAACACCACAAGCAATAAGAAAAGCAACACACGATAACCTTATTAAAAGAATAAATGCATGTTTGGAAAGAAATGGTCACATTTTCGAGCATATGTTATAGTATAAAGATTAATTATTCTTTTTTCAACCTTTATTAAAGTCTCCTGCGAACATAATGCTGATATTTATTTTATTATCGTAGCAGACCCACTTAATGTCATTAAAATCAAATAACTTAAAGACAGTTGAACTTCAGAATAGGACTTGTTACATAAGGTTACCTTAAAAATGATTGAACAATTTGAAAATATCAAAATATACGGGGTGTTCCATTTAGAAAAATTGACTTTTCAGATTTTTTTATGCAAGAAACTTTAAGTAAAAATGTCGGACACCTGGTATGGTGTTGAATGGAAACAAATACATATAAATGTTTATCAAACATTTGAATAGTTTATCTGGTAATAATTGGTTTCTAAACTGTAAATTTAAATGTACATTATTGTCAAGAAAGTATATCAGTTTTTACAAAAAACATAAAAGCTAAATATCTCGAAAACGGTTAAATATTGAGATATTACTTATTAAAGGAATTTAACTTAAAATTTTGTGTAGAATCTAAAAATGCAAAAATATACAGGGTGTTCCATTTAGAAAATTGACTTTTCAGATTTTTATGTAAGAAACTTTAAGTAAAAATGGCGGACACCTCGTATGGTGTTGAATGGAAACAAATACATTTTAATGTGTATCAAACATTTGAATAGTATATCTGCTAATAATTGGTTTCTAAACTGTAAGTTTAAATGTACATTATTGTCAAGAAAGTATATCAGTTTTTCCAAAAAAACATAAAAGCTAAATATTTCGAAAACGGTAAAAATTGAGATATTACTTATTAAAGGAATTTAAGTTAAAATTGTGTGTAGAATCTAAAATGCAAAATATACAGGGTGTTCCATTTAAAATAACAAAGATAATATCAACTTCCGGTACAACCGGAAGTGCTATCAAAACGAAAATATTTTAGATCAACTTGGCATGTCGAACAATCACTACATATAAAATTTCATACTTCTATCTCTTGTACTTTCTGAAAAATGTCTAATGCACGGTCGTCGTGAAAAGCCCTGTATATATATACATATATATTGCCGTGGAATCAGGACCTAGCTTTAATATCGAGCCCCACGAATTGGGCGTCATAAAAGTGCCGTGGAACCTTTTACTAAAATCTCAAACCTCACGAATTTTCCCAATACAAAATTTTCTTAAAAAACAAATTAAAAAAAAAACTTACCCTTGTTTTTTATTAGGACGCTTTCGAATTCCTCAGCTTCCCTGGCTAGCTCAGCAATCGGCCTCTTCTTAAATACCTAATTTGACATATATACCTCTTTTACACTCACACACCATCAAATAAAATTACCAAATTAATACGACAACCTTACAATCTTTTATTTACACATATTAACAGATAAAATATATTTACACATGTGTCCAAACATTTTGGTACAATAATTACCAGCTCAAATTATGGAATGTTTTAAAGTCTTTGATTTTAAAATGATTTTAAACAAATTCAAGTATATATGAGTAGATGGGCCCCATATGTAAAAATTGACTTCACACTGGAGTATTGTGCGCTCATTATAACCCAGTTTTGTTTGTATATGTTTTAAACCTTGCATTAATGAACACAAAATTTACAGATCCGTTTACCCTTTACAACCCAATTTATAGCCTGAATAAATTTTTATATATTCCAAATAAACCCTTTTTCAACACCCAAAATTATTAAATTGTCCTGTACATATATCTATTTAAACAAGTTTATAAAACAATAAATATACCATCCAAAAATTCAACCACACAACACAGAAATATCCACAAATGTTTATATAACAACAGAAATTTTAAAGTAATGACCTGGAGGCACCTTCATTCTTCATTACTCCAGGAGATGGCTACCAGGAACCCCTCGTCGTTGTTTCCATCTACTGCTCTGATGTCATGGAACCACAGATCTCTACTATCTGATATCTCCGCTACCATACAAGATATTCTCTTCGTCTCACAGTACCATTCCATACTATAAGGTTATCATAAAGTAAGGGATATATTTTAAATTATGATAACTTTTTAACAAATTAAGTTAATAACAAGAAATAAATGAAATCTAATTGCTTATGAAATGGGATTTAGTATGCCCAAAACAGGTTACGGCAATTGCTCAATATGACCTCCATTTTGTTGTTGTAAGATCACCATCCTTACCTCCAAATTGTACACAGCATTTCGTAACATTTCTGGTTGAATTGTACCAATTTGCTCCGTAATACTGTCTTTTAATTCTTGTAGCGTAGTTGGTCGTCTTCTAAACACTAAACTTTTTAAATAACCCCACAGCCAGTAATCCGCTGGGTTTAGATCAGGTGATCTTGGTGGCCATGAATTTACGAAATGTCTGCTTAACACGCGATCTTGAAAAACGTTGGTTAACAATTCTTTGACTGGCCGAAAAATGCGCGGGGGTGCTCCATCCTGCATAAAAATGATGTTTTCAATTCCGCAGTGCTCGTTTTGCAGCTGTGGAATAACATAATTTTGTAACATTTGCAAGTATCGTTCACCATTTACAGTTACAGATACGGCTTGTCCATTCTTCATTTCCTCGTAGAAATACGTACCAATAATAAAATCAGCTGTAAAACCGCACCAAACGGTGACTTTCTTGTCATAAAGACCTTTTTGAACGATTTGTTGCAGATTTTCTGCAGACCAGATTCTACAGTTTTGAGTATTGACTCCACCATTCAGAGTAAAATGTGCCTCATCTGTCCATAAAATACGGGATAACCATTCGGGTTCAATTTCCATCTGAGCCATTACTCGCAAAGAAAAATCGTACCTAGTAGCCAAATCTGCGTCCTTTAATTCAAACAGCATTTTTAGTTTATATGGATACATGTTTAGAATTTTGCGTAAAATTTTCCAAACCGTGGTATACGGCATTTGCAATCGCTTGGATATCGCATTTGCACTGCTGATTGCGAGTGAATTGCTTCTGGCTATGTCTTGATTTTCATGAAGAACCTCTGCAACTTGGACATCACTAATTATTGGTCTTCCTGATCTTGGTAAGTCAGTTACAGACCCTGTTCTTTCAAATTTTGTATCAAATTGCGGTACGCTTTCATTTGACAGGGTCCCGCTCTCAAACCCATTCTCGTGCGAAATCTTCGTAATCCAGCGGTGTAATTTCTGCCGGATTCATAATAGCACTGAACTAAACTAATTCTTGTTTGTAAATCCATGTTATTACAGTTGAGTCGTTTGAACTCAACGTTTACTTGAGTTTTAATTTCAAAATAAAACTTCAAATTGAATAATTTCGTTTTGACACTAGTGTCAACAATTGTTACGACAACGCTTTTGTTTCTCATAGATACGGTAAAATCCCATTCATTAAGCAACTTGTTACTAACTTAATTTATTAAAAAGTTGTAATGATTTAAAATATATCCCTTACTTTATGATAACCTAGTATATATGGCACGCATACAAAATTAATTTTCAGGTCTGCTTACCCCATATAGCCTGCATCCATTTAATAATTTTATCGTAGTAGCCGGACCTTTTATTTAAATACGCCCTAACTCGTGCATCACGTTAATAACTTGAGATCCGCTACTACAGTTTTATACTTTCAAATGCGATGTTAAATATAACTTTACACACACAAATTCTAACCAAAAGCTTTACTATAATTTTGTTCTGAACTCACATTCAGAACTCAATGGGCGTAAAAGAGAAGAGAGCTTAAATATCTACGCTCCGGTATTTATATTTTTATTCAAACCCCCTAACGGACACGTTTAATTAGAAAAGCTTATTTTCCAAATCTGCTTCTCAAAATTTTGAATCTAACCGTCTCTAAATTGTGCAAAATTTCTCCCGTTCTACGTGCTATTTACAGAGAATTCGATTTCTACATTACCGTGCACATTCCTTTCGAAAACTGTTGGTTTTCAACCAATGACAAAATTTTCTGTCGTCAGAATGCTTCTGTATTTGTCTCTATCTGTTGTATATTACCGATTGTTCATTCCACCCGCTCCTTAAGATGTTTGCTACTATAGCTGCTTATACAAAGTGACCGTTGAAAACAAATTCTATGGAATTCTATATTAACGTTCGCCTCAAATTCTCTGAACGTAACATTTAACAAACAGGTGTTTCTTGTAATTATCGACCGTTTGAAAATAACAATTCCTCGATCTTCTGCTTCGTAGTATCTGTGTAAATGAACGTTGGTTTTTAAAACGAATACATTTGCCTTAGAAATTATTGATTATCTTATGCAAGCACGCTCTCCTATTTGCTTTCGTGCGTTTGATTAAAAAAATTATGATTTATTATACGCATCCTTGAACTTCTCTATGCCTTAAAGCTTTCTTTCCCTATGTAGTTCTAACATTCCAATTATTTAAATATAAAAATACCTTAATACTCGTCCGTTTTTACTATATGAATTAAATTAATTTGGTGCGTAAATAATTTGCTCTTTTCTATATACATGGTTGCTAAAATTATATTGTATACACCTATTTACCCCTTTAAATCCACAACAATATATATATATATATATATATATATATATATATAAATTGGGGGATACATAACTTACGTAGGAATGAGTTGGAAACAACACGTGTTAGATAGAGGCGTATTTTAGACGTTAGTTTTCGACGACTTGAAGTGTATACCAAGGTTGTTGAAGTATTGATTTTTCAAATACTACGAAGTAATGGTGCACGTGTTTATGTTGTTCGCTTTGAAGTGGTTTTACGGAGAAGTGTTTTTAAAATTATATAACGATTCGAGTGTAAATTTAGCTAATGAGTTTTGATTAAAGATAAATACGGAGAATTTGTGTACGTGTAGTGTGTGTTTGTGAGAGGTTTTTGGAAACGGAAAAGCCCGATCTTGTTGATGTCAAAATTTTAGGGATTGGAATAATATAGCAAGACTATCTTCAGAGAATTTTAACAGGTTTTACAGGTGGGAAACATGTATAAAATCGGCGGAAGATTGGTTTCAAACTCTCTTACGATTCTCTTACGACGCTCTTACGATTCTCTTACGTCTCTTACGTTTTTCTTACGACGAAGCTTACGAATCTCTTAGATTCTCTTTGATACTCAGATAATTTCATAATCTTTTGAATTTTGAACTAACGATAAATGTTTAAAGTAGAAACAGTTTGATTTTATTTGCACATATTGTGCAAACTAAGTAATTAATGTTGAAACGATTAAATGTCGGCGTTTAACCAGTTTTGGTTTACTACCACAAATTATGGTTCTTGTAGAAGATATTTGATGCACAGCAGAAGTTTGGAGAAGATAGAGAGCGCCATGGTAATTTTTGGTTACAGCTTGCAATTTGGAGAAAGCAATCCAGATTAGGGGCTGTTCTTGCATGCAGCAGTTCCGGGAAGAATGGTAGCAGGTCCCGCGTATATATATGATTTTCAGGTAACTGTACCTTATCGTTGTACGATGTAAATAGGTTATTGATAACTTTGTGGAGGAGGAAGTATGATTTTATGTTAACTAGAGGGACAAAAAGGGGGAGTGCTTCTTTATTGAATATTTTAATTTAGGTTATTTTATGTGTGAATTTATGTATAGGTTTAAGAATAATTTATGTTATATGAAGTAGGAGGGTCTGTTTAAAATATTGGTGTGCAGAAATTTGTACTAAAGGCCCAGATTTTACTATGAGCTTGTATGAAACAGAAATAGAGTAAGAAATATGTGTGAAGCCCTATTACCTTCTTTCAATTAATACAATATATTATTATGTGTAAATATTGATCTTGGAATATTACTGGTAAATGAGTATTTAAAAAGGGATGTATATAACAAGTAAATGAGATGTGAAAGAGAAAACTAATTTTGATTTTGGCTTGTATATTAATTTCAGTTGGAGTGCAAATAAATGTTGTCTATTTACCGTAGCAGGATGTTTCGTGTTGATAGTTTATTTTCAGGAAAGTGAGCACATATATATATATATATATATATATATATATATATATATAGTTTTAAGATGAAATGAAAACCCAAGTTTATATGTAAACTAGTAATTGAAAACCACTAAAAGAACGGCTACAGCAAGATTTAAACCTGAGGTCGCAGGTTCAAATCCTACTGTAGCCGTTCTTTTAGTGGTTTTCAATACTAGTTTGATTTGAATTGGTAATTCAACTTTACATATAAAGTTGGGTTTTCATTTCATCTTAAACTATTAATAAATATTAATAAACACGCATTTGCATTCCAAATGTGGATTATTCTTCTCTATTGATATATAGATATATATATATATATATATATATATATATATATATATATATAAAAGACAGGTTATTTGCAGTCCGCAATAAGAAATTGTGTAGAACAATATATAAAATAAGATGTATCTGTAAACAAACTCTATGAAAATAATAGAGTCTATTGACGAATACAAATCGGGCTGGTAGTTATATAGCCATTAACAAAACATTAGCTTATTACTTCATAGGGGAGGAAACATCCGACGGTTTCGGATTTATTAAGCCTCCTCAGAGTGAAATAGTCTCCAAGACTATACATATATATATATATATATATATATATAAAATACTCATATTTAGACCAGGGTAGAAAATTAAATAATCACATCAAATAATTTTAATCACTGTGTATAAGGAATTTTATTAGATAATACGCTTTATTAAAACCATGAAGCATAAATAAATTCGGTCGTTTCAGTAAAAATAAGAGATTTAAATCATGTACAAGACGCTTTATATCAAAAGAAACAGTATTAACAAGCTCTACGTGTAATGTATTTATTCCGAGGAAAGAAACAAATGGAAATTACGTGCAAAATTTATATTAATTAACTCTATTTCAAGTAACCGGTATTAAACAAAACGTACAGATAATAATTGAATATTTAATTAGGATTCACTAAAAATTAAAGGGTATTATTTTTAATTGAAGTTAATTGAATCGTTAGTAACAGATAATATCTATAGAAACTTGTAAAAACCCAATAAAATACCATGTAATAAAGCTCTGAGAATTAATAGTATGTTTGAACACCTGCGTAGTTTAAAAAAGCTCATTCGGCGAAAATTTTGTAGATAACAAATGGTTTCAAAGAATCTTGGAGAAACCGGGGCTTAATATTCACGGGAAGGCGCGATACGGGGTTATTTAACCCAGATAGTCCACATGGACTGAAAATAATCGATAATAAAGAATATCAATTTGCACCAATACGAACAGGTTAGAAAAGGAAAGAGAAAATGCGTCAAGCAAAGACACATATAGTAAAAGGCGGGATTTGAGCAACGTCACGAGGGTCACGATTGGTTGAAAATAAGATGCAAATATCAGAGGTAGAAACAACAATTTCTGTACAAAATTAATTAGTTATTCTTGGACATGTTTGCGTGCCGTGTGAGAATTTCTGAGATTTAACTGGGGCGAGTACAAAATTCGTAAAAACCGACGCGCGAGCTACGGAATGGGAAACGAGAATGAGAAATTCTTTAGAACTGGCCGTTTTGGGGACTCGACCGACAGACGGGCTAACTTCTATATATACCCAGGGGAATATGAACAAGCTCTTACATCCGCGACTTGATTCAATACGTTAAACAGTGCATTTTAGTTTGATAGAATAATTTAAAGTTTGCTCGTATATTTTGGTGATTTAAAACAGTTTGTTATTTACGTGCTAACATGAATGTACTTGAGTGCGCTTAGATACAAGGTAATAAAGTTAGTATCACTGTACTAATTAGTCAAAATTTACAACGACAAATGAATACACCAAAAGTATATTGGTGAAAGAAGTATGAATTTCTTTGCTATTTTTCGGGGGTGTTAATGATTAAATGGTTCATAAATGTGTCTGGATCCACAAAACAAGGGTCAGATATACACAGTTGAGTTCCGGAAAGGCCCAGAAACAACTTTAAATAAATGGTGATGGAGAAAATTTTTAAAGCGTTGAGAATCAGAAGCCGTGAATATAATCCAGTTGGAATGGTGTGATTAACAAAAGGGACGATGTACATTGAAGCTACGAGTGCAGTAACCTTCAGGTAATTTATACTATTTTGTTTGAACTTTGATATTTTTGGTGTGTGTTGAATGACTTTATAATTGATTTACTCAAAATGGACATTAGTGAAATTGTACTAACAATAAAATTTTAATTTTAAGGTGAAATTTGCTTGTTTAAGTAGAAAGGGTATTTAGTATTGATGTTCTGGATTATGATGAAAATTTTGGGTGTGTCTTTGAGCTCAATTAGACGAACCTGGTTAATTAACGTAAAGGGTGGTAGATGCTCCTTTGTACTCAGACTCCGGTCTGCATATATTGTTATATTAATTAGTAGGCATCCAACAAGGACTTTAATTCAGGATGCACATTTAAATGATAATAAATGTAATCTTGAAAATTTCTGATACTGAAATTTATGCAAAAATTTAATTTTGAAATTTTAATGTATTGTGAATATTGATGTAAATAGAGTTAACGTTCGTGTTTGTGGTAGGAATGTGTTTGTTTTTTTTTATGAATGAGGATGAAAGTTATCTAGGGAGCAGCCGAGGCGATTAACAGAAGAAAGTCAATGGACCAACACAGTTAAGGTAATGAATAGCTTTTGTAGGATTCACAGCATTCTGGACATCCAATTCGTAGGGGCTCGATTCGAAAAGCGGAGTACCCGGATTTTGGTGGTATCACAGCAAATATGACGCCCAATCTGTGGGGCTCGAATGTTTTTTAGAAAGGGCCAGTTCCCGCATTCAAAGGAGAATTTCACAGCAAATTTGGCGACCCAAAAGTGAGGCTCGAGTTCCAAATAAAATTTTTGTGATTTTATTCCAGGAAACTGGCGATCTGAGAGAGAGTTTTGTGTGTGTATAAATTTAGAGTATTTTAGAGTGTGTGTGAGTGATTTGAACGTATGCAGAGAAAGGAGTGGTTAAGGACTCAAGGAGTGGAAATTGGAAGTGACGATAGTGCATTGTGTGAGAAAATTTCGAAAATGGAAGAAGCTGGAGGCAGTAGAGATCAGTCGAGGACGGAATCAGGAGAAACAGGAAATGAGTTAATGATGAGAATGTTAGAGGAAATGCGATTAGCTAGGGAAGAATCGAATAGAGCGAGAGAGGACTCAAATCGAAAATTTGACCGAATGAATGAGACATTAACAGGAGTTAGGGAAACCCTAAGTGAGAAAATAGATAAGACGAATAAAGAAGTTTCAGAATTTAAAAATAGTCTTACCGTAAAGATGGGGGAAGTTGAAAATAGGGTTGAAAAAAATGAGCGTGATATTACAGGTCTTCGACAGGAAATGGGACATTTAAAGTCCGAAGTACGCATGTTCTGTGAAGAAGAGATTAATGTAAAATGACTGAAGTGACGGACTCATGTAGGCATCAGTTAGGCAGGGTAGAACGCGAAGTTAGTAGTATCAAATACAACATGTCAAATTTAACGGGGGATGGTCCCAGATTTTCTACAGGTGGAGTATCAGTGGACCAACACATGAAGTTTTATGGCGATAACAGGGTAAATCCACAAATTTTTATTAATAGTGTAAGAAATCTAGTGGGAAATTTATTTGACGAACAGACTAAACTGAATACGATAAAGGCTTTATTAAAGGACAATGCGGAAGCGTGGTACAATTTAGTAGGACAGGACATAGACACCTACATGGACTTTGAGGACAGATTTTTAAAGCACTACTGGAGTGACCACAGACAAGACCAGGTACGAGACGACTTAATCACAGGAAATTTAAGGAGAATTTTCAGGAAGTAGGAGCAATATGCTATACGCAAGTATAGCATAGCAAAGCAACTGAACCCACCACTGACGGACCGACAAATTATTAAGTATTTATCACGACACTTCGAGGTAGACATAAGACAACACGTAGCACTACAGAACATAGTGGACAGAGAAATGTTTCTAGAATACTTGCAGAGGTACGACGACGTAAGTAGTGGACGACCTCGGGATAACAGGGAAAGACAGATCAACACAGTTAGGTTTGACAATAGACGGGACAACTACGCTAGACGGGGGAATAGTTACGGATACCAGCGACAGAATTGGGAACAGAGACGACCATATGTTAGGAGTAATAGTTTAGGAAGGGGACCTGCACCGAGACCGGGACCTACCAGAATGAATAGTTCACCAGACATGAGCGGGACTGCTAATACAGACACGGAACGAGTGGAAACGCCTAGGACATACGCTGAGGTGACGGCTAGACCAGGACCAAGTAGGGAAAACAGACCTGGACAGGATTTTTAGAACGCGACAGACCACTAGATTTCAGTGTAAATGTATATGAACATCCACGTGAATTTTTCAAAATTGAGGAGGAAGTAGAGCCAGAAACTAAGGAAAATTTATGTTTGCCAATTATTAATTTAGAAATTTTTGAGAATAATGTAGAAGTATTACTTGATACAGGGGCAGAGGCGAGTTTAATATCGGAGGAATTCGTCAGCAAAATTAGGGATAAGGTTTGTGATAGAATTATGCCTATAAAGCGTAGCCATTTAGTAGCTCCAAATAAAAAGAAGTTTGCTGTAGTAAATAGTGTTGTGGTGCTTAGGATAGATATAGGAGGTTTAAGCTGTGAACAGGAGTTTGTAATTGTACCTGGACTGAAGTTTCAGAGCATTTTAGGTGTTGACTGTATGATGAAGTTAGGGGTTTTGATAGATATGGAAAGGAAGGTAGTAAGGATTAATGATAGGGTAGTGCCATGGAAGGGCAGTTATGAAGTCACAGAGGATGACACGGGGTTTAGTATTAATGTAGTAGAGGAAGAGGATGATGAAGGTAAACAGATCAACACGATAAGATGTCCAGAGGATAGGAGAGTAGAGGTTCAAGCTTTATTACAAAAACATGCAGAATTAGTGGGGGTAGAAGCAAGCACAGCGTTAGGCTATGAGCACAGATTGGAAGTGGATAATTCAGAACCGTTCAACGCAAAGGTTTATCCAATTCCAGCAGCATATCGGGAGCAGGTGAAGGCAGAATTAAATAAAATGTTGGAAGATGGCATAATAGAGGTATCAAACACTCATTTCATAAATCCGTTGGTGGTAGTTAAGAAAAAGGATGATAGCATTCGTTTATGTTTAGATGCACGAAAAATTAATCAACGGACCAAACCGCAATTCCATTGTCCACCATCCATGGACACACTTTTGACGAGATTAAGTGGCAAGTTTATTTTTAGTAAAGTAGATTTAAGGAATTCATTCTGGCGGATTCCATTACACAAGCATTCTAGAAGGTACATAGGAGTTTCCGTAGAGGGAAAAATCGATAATATTTAATTAGGATTCACTAAAAATTAAAGGGTATTATTTTTAATTGAAGTTAATTGAATCGTTAGTAACAGATAATATCTATAGAAACTTGTAAAACCCAATAAAATACCATGTAATAAAGCTCTGAGAATTAATAGTATGTTTGAACACCTGCGTAGTTTAAAAAAGCTCATTCGGCGAAAATTTTGTAGATAACAAATGGTTTCAAAGAATCTTGGAGAAACCGGGGCTTAATATTCACGGGAAGGCGCGATACGGGGTTATTTAACCCAGATAGTCCACATGGACTGAAAATAATCGATAATAAAGAATATCAATTTGCACCAATACGAACAGGTTAGAAAAGGAAAGAGAAAATGCGTCAAGCAAAGACACATATAGTAAAAGGCGGGATTTGAGCAACGTCACGAGGGTCACGATTGGTTGAAAATAAGATGCAAATATCAGAGGTAGAAACAACAATTTCTGTACAAAATTAATTAGTTATTCTTGGACATGTTTGCGTGCCGTGTGAGAATTTCTGAGAATTAACTGGGGCGAGTACAAAATTCGTAAAAACCGACGCGCGAGCTACGGAATGGGAAACGAGAATGAGAAATTCTTTAGAACTGGCCGTTTTGGGGACTCGACCGACAGACGGGCTAACTTCTATATATACCCAGGGGAATATGAACAAGCTCTTACATCCGCGACTTGATTCAATACGTTAAACAGTGCATTTTAGTTTGATAGAATAATTTAAAGTTTGCTCGTATATTTTGGTGATTTAAAACAGTTTGTTATTTACGTGCTAACATGAATGTAATTGAGTGCGCTTAGATACAAGGTAATAAAGTTAGTATCACTGTACTAATTAGTCAAAATTTACAACGACAAATGAATACACCAAAAGTATATTGGTGAAAGAAGTATGAATTTCTTTGCTATTTTCGGGGTGTTAATGATTAAATGGTTCATAAATGTGTCTGGATCCACAAAACAAGGGTCAGATATACACAGTTGAGTTCCGGAAAGGCCCAGAAACAACTTTAAATAAATGGTGATGGAGAAAATTTTAAAGCGTTGAGAATCAGAAGCCGTGAATATAATCCAGTTGGAATGGTGTGATTAACAAAGGGACGATGTACATTGAAGCTACGAGTGCAGTAACCTTCAGGTAATTTATACTATTTTGTTTGAACTTTGATATTTTTGGTGTGTGTTGAATGACTTTATAATTGATTTACTCAAAATGGACATTAGTGAAATTGTACTAACAATAAAATTTTAATTTTAAGGTGAAATTTGCTTGTTTAAGTAGAAAGGGGTATTTAGTATTGATGTTCTGGATTATGATGAAAATTTTTGGGTGTGTCTTTGAGCTCAATTAGACGAACCTGGTTAATTAACGTAAAGGGGTGGTAGATGCTCCCTTTGTACTCAGACTCCGGTCTGCATATATTGTTATATTAATTAGTAGGCATCCAACAAGGACTTTAATTCAGGATGCACATTTAAATGATAATAAATGTAATCTTGAAAATTTCTGATACTGAAATTTATGCAAAAATTTAATTTTGAAATTTTAATGTATTGTGAATATTGATGTAAATAGAGTTAACGTTCGTGTTTGTGGTAGGAATGTGTTTGTTTTTATGAATGAGGATGAAAGTTATCTAGGGAGCAGCCGAGGCGATTAACAGAAGAAAGTCAATGGACCAACACAGTTAAGGTAATGAATAGCTTTTTGTAGGATTCACAGCATTCTGGACATCCAATTCGTAGGGGCTCGATTCGAAAAGCGGAGTACCCGGATTTTGGTGGTATCACAGCAAATATGACGCCCAATCTGTGGGGCTCGAATGTTTTTTAGAAAGGGCCAGTTCCCGCATTCAAAGGAGAATTTCACAGCAAATTTGGCGACCCAAAAGTGAGGCTCGAGTTCCAAATAAAATTTTTGTGATTTTATTCCAGGAAACTGGCGATCTGAGAGAGAGAGTTTTTGTGTGTGTATAAATTTAGGAGTATTTTAGAGTGTGTGTGAGTGATTTGAACGTATGCAGAGAAAGGAGTGGTTAAGGACTCAAGGAGTGGAAATTGGAAGTGACGATAGTGCATTGTGTGAGAAAATTTCGAAAATGGAAGAAGCTGGAGGCAGTAGAGATCAGTCGAGGACGGAATCAGGAGAAACAGGAAATGAGTTAATGATGAGAATGTTAGAGGAAATGCGATTAGCTAGGGAAGAATCGAATAGAGCGAGAGAGGACTCAAATCGAAAATTGGACCGAATGAATGAGACATTAACAGGAGTTAGGAAACCCTAAGTGAGAAAATAGATAAGACGAATAAAGAAGTTTCAGAATTTAAAATAGTCTTACCGTAAAGATGGGGAAGTTGAAAATAGGGTTGAAAAAATGAGCGTGATATTACAGGTCTTCGACAGGAAATGGGACATTTAAGTCCGAAGTACGCATGTTCTGTGAAGAAGAGATTAATGTAAAATGACTGAAGTGACGGACTCATGTAGGCATCAGTTAGGCAGGGTAGAACGCGAAGTTAGTAGTATCAAATACAACATGTCAAATTTAACGGGGGATGGTCCCAGATTTTCTACAGGTGGAGTATCAGTGGACCAACACATGAAGTTTTATGGCGATAACAGGGTAAATCCACAAATTTTTATTAATAGTGTAAGAAATCTAGTGGGAAATTTATTTGACGAACAGACTAAACTGAATACGATAAAGGCTTTATTAAAGGACAATGCGGAAGCGTGGTACAATTTAGTAGGACAGGACATAGACACCTACATGGACTTTGAGGACAGATTTTTAAAGCACTACTGGAGTGACCACAGACAAGACCAGGTACGAGACGACTTAATCACAGGAAATTTAAGGAGAATTTTCAGGAAGTAGGAGCAATATGCTATACGCAAGTATAGCATAGCAAAGCAACTGAACCCACCACTGACGGACCGACAAATTATTAAGTATTTATCACGACACTTCGAGGTAGACATAAGACAACACGTAGCACTACAGAACATAGTGGACAGAGAAATGTTTCTAGAATACTTGCAGAGGTACGACGACGTAAGTAGTGGACGACCTCGGGATAACAGGGAAAGACAGATCAACACAGTTAGGTTTGACAATAGACGGGACAACTACGCTAGACGGGGGAATAGTTACGGATACCAGCGACAGAATTGGGAACAGAGACGACCATATGTTAGGAGTAATAGTTTAGGAAGGGGACCTGCACCGAGACCGGGACCTACCAGAATGAATAGTTCACCAGACATGAGCGGGACTGCTAATACAGACACGGAACGAGTGGAAACGCCTAGGACATACGCTGAGGTGACGGCTAGACCAGGACCAAGTAGGAAAACAGACCTGGACAGGATTTTTAGAACGCGACAGACCACTAGATTTCAGTGTAAATGTATATGAACATCCACGTGAATTTTTCAAAATTGAGGAGGAAGTAGAGCCAGAAACTAAGGAAAATTTATGTTTGCCAATTATTAATTTAGAAATTTTTGAGAATAATGTAGAAGTATTACTTGATACAGGGGCAGAGGCGAGTTTAATATCGGAGGAATTCGTCAGCAAAATTAGGGATAAGGTTTGTGATAGAATTATGCCTATAAAGCGTAGCCATTTAGTAGCTCCAAATAAAAAGAAGTTTGCTGTAGTAAATAGTGTTGTGGTGCTTAGGATAGATATAGGAGGTTTAAGCTGTGAACAGGAGTTTGTAATTGTACCTGGACTGAAGTTTCAGAGCATTTTAGGTGTTGACTGTATGATGAAGTTAGGGGTTTTGATAGATATGGAAAGGAAGGTAGTAAGGATTAATGATAGGGTAGTGCCATGGAAGGGCAGTTATGAAGTCACAGAGGATGACACGGGGTTTAGTATTAATGTAGTAGAGGAAGAGGATGATGAAGGTAAACAGATCAACACGATAAGATGTCCAGAGGATAGGAGAGTAGAGGTTCAAGCTTTATTACAAAAACATGCAGAATTAGTGGGGTAGAAGCAAGCACAGCGTTAGGCTATGAGCACAGATTGAAGTGGATAATTCAGAACCGTTCAACGCAAAGGTTTATCCAATTCCAGCAGCATATCGGGAGCAGGTGAAGGCAGAATTAAATAAAATGTTGGAAGATGGCATAATAGAGGTATCAAACACTCATTTCATAAATCCGTTGGTGGTAGTTAAGAAAAAGGATGATAGCATTCGTTTATGTTTAGATGCACGAAAAATTAATCAACGGACCAAACCGCAATTCCATTGTCCACCATCCATGGACACACTTTTGACGAGATTAAGTGGCAAGTTTATTTTTAGTAAAGTAGATTTAAGGAATTCATTCTGGCGGATTCCATTACACAAGCATTCTAGAAGGTACATAGGAGTTTCCGTAGAGGGAAAAATCGATAATTTTAAAGTAGTATCGTTTGGTTTGTCGGCAGAAATGAAAAAAATAGTAAATGAGAAACAGACAAGTGTAGGGACTGAAGAAGAAGCAGTATTTAAGAGGCAGGATAATAGGGATGATAAGTTTATTGTATGTGAGATAACAGGGATGATAAGTATAGATATAGAAGGGGGAGAAATAGGGATGAAGAGTATTAGGTTGGTGAGAAGAAAGACTTGGAGGGTCAAGAAAAGAGTTAGATTTAAATAAATTGATGAACAAAGGATAGAGATAGGTGAATTTAGTATAGATATAGGAATAGAAATAGGATAGGGATAGAAGTAGGTGTTTATAGAAAATAAAGCTAGGTATAGGATAAATATGCGAGATAATTAGAAATAGATTTAGGATGAGAATAAAGATTAAATGTAGGAAGAAAATAAGATAGGTTAAGTGTAGATATTTCATATAAGATTAGTGGAGAGTTAGGAATAGAGTAAGAGTAGGATAGGTATAGAGAATTAGTTAGGGGGAAGTGAAGTATAGTGAAGTTTAGTTAAAAGTTAGGAATAGGATAGGTATATAGGATGTATATAGGATTAGATGGATAAGTAGGATGAAGTTAGGGATAATTTCAGTTTATAGAATTAGGTGAGAGTTAGGAATAGGATAGGGATATAGGATAGGTGTAAATATTTTTTTTTGGATTGGAGACAAAGTAGGTAAGTTAGATAGATAAGGATAGAGAGAGATAGGCAATTTTTTTTTCTAAATATTTTTTGGCAGTCTAAATGCTTTATATTTGCATTCAAATAAGTGGGATTATTTGTATTCAAATAGGGGGAAAATACTCATATTTAGACCAGGGTAGAAAATTAAATAATCACATCAAATAATTTTAATCACCGTGTATAAGGAATTTTATTAGATAATACGCTTTATTAAAACCATGAAGCATAAATAAATTCGGTCGTTTCAGTAAAAATAAGAGATTTAAATCATGTACAAGACGCTTTATATCAAAAGAAACAGTATTAACAAGCTCTACGTGTAATGTATTTATTCCGAGGAAAGAAACAAATGGAAATTACGTGCAAAATTTATATTAATTAACTCTATTTCAAGTAACCGGTATTAAACAAAACGTACAGATAATAATTGAATATTTAATTAGGATTCACTAAAAATTAAAGGGTATTATTTTAATTGAAGTTAATTGAATCGTTAGTAACAGATAATATCTATAGAAACTTGTAAAACCCAATAAAATACCATGTAATAAAGCTCTGAGAATTAATAGTATGTTTGAACACCTGCGTAGTTTAAAAAAGCTCATTCGGCGAAAATTTTGTAGATAACAAATGGTTTCAAAGAATCTTGGAGAAACCGGGGTTTAATATTCACGGGAAGGCGCGTTACGGGGTTATTTAACCCAGATAGTCCACATGGACTGAAAATAATCGATAATAAAGAATATCAATTTGCACCAATACGAACAGGTTAGAAAAGGAAAGAGAAAATGCGTCAAGCAAAGACACATATAGTAAAAGGCGGGATTTGAGCAACGTCACGAGGGTCACGATTGGTTGAAAATAAGATGCAAATATCAGAGGTAGAAACAACAATTTCTGTACAAAATTAATTAGTTATTCTCGGACATGTTTGCGTGCCGTGTGAGAATTTCTGAGATTTAACTGGGGCGAGTACAAAATTCGTAAAAACCGACGCGCGAGCTACGGAATGGGAAACGAGAATGAGAAATTCTTTAGAACTGGCCGTTTTGGGGACTCGACCGACAGACGGGCTAACTTCTATATATACCCAGGGGAATATGAACAAGCTCTTACATCCGCGACTTGATTCAATACGTTAAACAGTGCATTTTAGTTTGATAGAATAATTTAAAGTTTGCTCGTATATTTTGGTGATTTAAAACAGTTTGTTATTTACGTGCTAACATGAATGTACTTGAGTGCACTTAGATACAAGGTAATAAATTTAGTATCACTGTACTAATTAATCAAAATTTACAACGACAAATGAATACACCAAAAGTAGGCAGTTTTGGCGTATATTGGTGAAAGAAGTATGAATTTCTTTGCTATTTTTCGGGGGTGTTAATGATTAAATGGTTCATAAATGTGTCTGGATCCACAAAACAAGGGTCAGATATACACAGATGAGTTCCGGAAAGGCCCAGAAACAACTTTAAATAAATGGTAATGGAGAAAATTTTTAAAGCGTTGACAATCAGAAGCCGTGAATATAATCCAGTTGGAATGGTGTGATTAACAAAAGGGACGATGTACATTGAAGCTACGAGTGCAGTAACCTTCAGGTAATTTATACTATTTTGTTTGAACTTTGATATTTTTGGTGTGTGTTGAATGACTTTATAATTGATTTACTCAAAATGGACATTAGTGAAATTGTACTAACAATAAAATTTTAATTTTAAGGTGAAATTTGCTTGTTTAAGTAGAAAGGGGTATTTAGTATTGATGTTCTGGATTATGATGAAAATTTTTGGGTGTGTCTTTGAGCTCAATTAGACGAACCTGGTTAATTAACGTAAAGGGGTGGTAGATGCTCCCTTTGTACTCAGACTCCGGTCTGCATATATTGTTATATTAATTAGTAGGCATCCAACAAGGACTTTAATTCAGGATGCACATTTAAATGATAATAAATGTAATCTTGAAAATTTCTGATACTGAAATTTATGCAAAAATTTAATTTTGAAATTTTAATGTATTGTGAATATTGATGTAAATAGAGTTAACGTTCGTGTTTGTGGTAGGAATGTGTTTGTTTTTTTTTATGAATGAGGATGAAAGTTATCTAGGGGAGCAGCCAAGGCGATTAACAGAAGAAAGTCAATGGACCAACACAGTTAAGGTAATGAATAGCTTTTTGTAGGATTCACAGCATTCTGCACATCCAATTCGTAGGGGCTCGATTCGAAAAGCGGAGTACCCGGATTTTGGTGGTATCACAGCAAATATGACGCCCAATCTGTGGGGCTCGAATGTTTTTTTTTAAGGGCCAGTTCCCGCATTCAAAGGAGAATTTCACAGCAATATATATATTACTATGCTAATACTAATGCTATGCTAAATAAATTTATACTAAAATATATACTAAATAAATACTAATACTATGCTAATAAAGTCATTTAGGGGTAGATAGGATTACTAGTATAGTATGCTTTATGGAAACATCATGAAGGTTCAGAAAACTAGACATTTTTACAGAGAATGTGATAAATTCAACAATTCGGCAGGAAAGCAAGTGCCAACGCCCTGTATATAAACTATAGTTATAATTATCTTAAAAAAAGAAAAGTACTCTAGAAGATTTATTTAAATAAACAACTTAGCAAGTCATAAAACGACGTAGACGGAAGCTGCAACACAATACGCGTGAGTAATGCATTATTATTACACAAAGAATCCCAGTTAAACAAGCAGGTTTGAAAATGCGTAAGATAGGAAACGCATATAATTTAATATATATATTAAATTAAGGCTACGTGACCAGAAAAGTAAAATCTAACACCTTGATAGATTAGAAATAAATACGACTTGGTGACAAAAACAAAGTTCATCAAATTTATTGTACAAACAAAACGTACGTGACCAGGGAAAGTGAAAATTCAAGAGAACTAATGCAATAACAGTCATACGTGCAGGAAATAACGCATCAATTTCGTTTATACATAAAAAAATTCATAGAAATACCCAAAATCTTGATAAAACAATCACGTACAACGCTTCAATCGTTGACTATGCGCTTGTCAACAGATAGACCTTCCTTTTAAATACGACAGGATTTGTAAATAAATCAGTTTAACTTGAATGAAAGCATGGTTTGCATCACCTAAAAGAAGATATTTACGTACAAGAATTACGAGTGATTTTTATAGTTAATAAATTGTATAACGGTGAATAGTGCAAAATTAAATAAGGTTCGTCGTTTAATTCCCAAAACGACTCTGAATAATTACTGGATCCGACATAAAAATTCAACAAGTATTTAAACAATTACTGGATCCTACGAGGAAACACAATAGGCACCTAAACATTTACTGGATCCGACAAGGAAATTTATTAAGGACTCTAAAATGAATTAATGAATTAATCAGGAGAAGCTATACAAAGGAAAATGCAGACCATATCTAAAATAGATCTGGATTCAACGTTGGGCCATTTAAATCACTAAGCTGAAACTGAAACAGCGAGCAGGGCGAATGAGCCAAGCCACAAAGGGACAACAGATTAGTCAATCTGAATATTTTGTTGTATTTTTATTTATGAATATTTTAAACATTGCTTCATGAAAACTTTATGTGAGAGTCAACAAAGATCGTTTTAATACACGTTATAAATTACGTAAAGATTGAAGGAAGTTTAATAATCGTATATAGGGCTTCACATAATAATCATCATCATCATTAGGTCTTCAGTCCTAGAACAGGTTGGACTCGTACCCTCAATGTTTCCTAGTCTGAACCAACCTACCCATTTCCCTGAAATCTGCACAGTCTACATCTATCACTATTTCTGTGCTAAAGTCTGATCTCGGTCTGCCTCTTCCTTGCATTTCCTATCTCTGCTTGTAGTATATCTCGTACTATTTCTCAGAAATGCCTTAGAACGTAACCTGTCCTTCTGTTTTCCTATTTTTCATTTTCCACAGATATCTTTATTTCTCTACTATTTCTACAACCTATTTGTTACTAACTTTGTCTGTCCATGCTACCATCTTCATACGTCTAAAGCACAACATTCCAGAAAGCTTCTATCTCTTTCTGTCTGCTTTTCCTAGTGCCCCTATTTCATAGATGTACTGTGCTGTGCTCCACACTCTGCTTTAAACAGTTTTCTTCTTGTATCTATGTTCGTTGTTTTTGAACATAGCTGCTGTTCTTTCTTGTTTGATGCAGTTCGGTTACCTTCTATTGTTATACAGTTTTATACTCTATTCCCACGATATTCAGTAAAATATGAAGGAGGGGTAAGCAGCCTTTGGCTGCCTAGTTCCCCAGCACCTGAACCTTTGTCGAATTAATACTTTTCCAATTTATCCTTTCGCACAATCAACATTAGTTGAAAATGTTTCACAACCAACACTTGTAGTTGTTTATAATAATCATCAGATTTAAGAGCACTTGATTTTTCGTCATTGGGTTTTACATGTTGAAACTGGTTGGACTTTTACCTCAGCTTATTTATGCTCTGAGCTAGCCTACACCGTTCCCTGCAATTCTCCCAACAGCCGATATACAGCTCGATTCCCTTCTATTGTTTTCTAATTATATGCCCTATTTCACCGAGATTCAGTGGTATGTGAAGGGGGTTAAGCAGTATGCGGCTGCCAAGGTTTCCCCAACACTTAGACATTTGCCTTATTATAGTTTTCAAATAAATTCTTTCGCACAATTAACATTAGTTGAGAGCATTGCAAAACCAATATCTGTAGTTGTTTATAATAATCACCATGTTTAAGTACAGTTATTATTTTTGTCATTAGTTTTTCCATCTTGCGGCTGGTTGGAAGGGTACCTCCATTGATTTCTATTCTGAGCTAGCCTACACATTTCCCTGAAATTCTCACAACCTACATTTTTTACTATCTGTGCAGTAGTCTAACCTAGGTCTACCTCTACTTCTCTTTTTTCCTATCTCTGCTTCTAATATATTCCGCACTATTCCCTCATGTCTTAGTATGTGGTCTATCATTCTATCTCTCCTCTTTTTTACTGTTTTCTACATAGTTCTTTCTTCCCCTACCATTTCTAGTACCTCTTTGTTCTCAACTTTGTCTGTCCATGGTATCTTCATCATACGTCTGTAACACCACATTTCAAAGGCTTCTACCTTTTACTTGTCTGCTTCTCCTACTGTCCAGGCTTCATAGTCTTACAGTGCTGTGCTCCACACATATGTTTTAAGCAATCTTTTTCTTGTTTCTGTGTTTGTGGGGTGAAAATCATATGAGATTCTATTCAGCATTAGTCTTTAAAGGCTTTATTAAATTTCTTTATTTGTTTGTTAATTTTATACATCACACATGCTGCGAAAATTTTCAGTACAATTGATAAATCACAATCTCATGCCTAAAAAACATATAAGTATGGCACAGAACGTCAAAAAGAGTGAAAATCAATGATACTGCAAGCTGGTTTTGCTTAAAAATTTAATTAATGAAAATTAAAGTCAGTTAAATATTTTCAAACTGAAGATAGAAAATTTTCAACAATTTTTATTCAAAGCTGTTTAAGTATACGCAAGGGAAGGAATTTCTTTTAATTGATATTTATACAGATTTCATAGAGCCTTTGATTCTCCATTTTGGTTCTACATTTAAGTCTACACTTAAGTCTACTTAAAACTACTTCGAGATTTAGTTCAACGTCTAAATTTGGTTCTAATTTGAAGACTACTTCGAGCTTTGGTTCAACATTTAAGTTTGGTTCTACATTTAAGAATATTTCTGGTTTAGTACTATTTTTGATATAATTCCATTCTTGATATGAATTGAGTTCGATCGTAGCTCACGTCTAATTCACAATATTAAAATTTTGTTTATTATAAGAAGAGCAAGGTGTTGATGCCAAGATACTCGCAACGTAAAATAACGTTAAGAGTCGAACATAATCCAAGTTGGAACTTCATTCAACCTGAGAATTTGTTGAGTGAGGCATAGTACAACAACCAAATTGCAACACGTACATTAAATAAGGTCAGAGATATATTCTAGTTTAAAATTTTGGTATCATCTATATTTCATTGTGGGAGTTTTATCGTATTGAAAATTTTTAATTACTAGGTGTTTTATAAAGTATTTGCGAAGTAAATTACACTGATTTGAGTCAATCTGATTAAGAAGTAATTTTTTGTGCACAAACGATACCCTGTACTTTGACAAAAGTTTTCAGAGAAGACAAATTATAAGTCACAGTGTAAAGAAAATCAAGTTCTTTTTGTTACAAGAAGGACATTACAATTGCAAGATTTTGCTTTATAGCTATTGTTTGTTTCCATTCGTTAGGTGGCGACATAGCATATATATATATATATATATATATTAAAGATAATATACTATATATATATATATATATATATATATATATATATATATATATATATATATATATATATATATATATATATATATATTAACTTATTTGTTTTTAATTTCATGTCATCAAAAGTTTATGAATCGAGGGCTAAAAAATTTAACTTTGTTTTCAGAAATCTTCCTAATTTCGGCACTGAATATCTCAATAACTATGCGATAGCAAAAGATTTTTAGTTGTTAATTTTTAAACAACATTCATGACATTAGTTGGTTGACAAATAGCAAAATATTAAATTAGTTTTGTAAAGTTGATAACAGAGACGTACTTTGATTAGCAAACTTTGTTGTTTATTCAGTGACAGATATCTGGATTATTCTATAGCAATAATACTTTAACGACCCAATAAAAGCGATTATAAATGTATTCATTTTGATAACTTTAATAAGGATTGCAATAATTGAAGTGTTTTTCTACGTTATTATATATACGGATATAAGACTTGACCTAGAAGTGACAACGTTTGCACAATTCCATTCGGGCTATCTCGTTTGTTTACAATTTGCAGCATAATACTTCTAATTTTGTATCGCTTTATTACCTTTCCATAAAATAATAGATAAAAGATGACATATTTTCTAAGTAGTTTTACTTAGGAAACTACTGAAGAACGTTGTCTAGGATTGGAGTAATATTTTCGGCTGAGCCACCAATAATGCTGCAAAAGTTATACTTATGTTTTTGAAGAGGTATACGTATTTTACATATTTTCGTTAATTTAAAAAAATAGAAATCTGCAAAGATTTCTTTGTTTAGGTATATAGATAGCACAATAAACGCTATAATAATTGTAACAATGTGCAACAATCACTTTTAATTTTTTTTACAATAAATTTAGATCCATGGATTGCTTTTATATGCCCCTCTTCGAAGGCTAAAGATACAAACAAAATCACTTGTTCGTTGGATTTCTAAGGACATTCGTTGCAGAAGATTAATTAATGTGATAGCGATTGTATCTGGTTCTAAGTTAGTGTGGCAAATTGGTACAAAGAGCACAACTTTCAAAACCTCTCATTTGTTGTGCCGAAAATAAGTCTTAGTTTTAAGTAGGTATTTAATGTTAAAAACAAAATAAATTGAAACAATGTTGGTTTGTTGGTGCCAATTAAGCTTGAGCAAAATTCTTTTGCTATTACGTCCAAAATGCGATCACAAATTTAAATCAACGTAAAAAACAAAATGTTTATTACAATCACAACAGTCATTACAAATGGCATTAAATTAGAATGGCCAAAGAAGCCTATGAATAAAAAATAAGGTAAACCTGTTACCTGCCAAAACCGATTCACAAAATTATTTAGTAACTAATTATTGTGGGGGACGTTTATTGTAGCATTAGTTTAAGTGTATTACACATAGTTGTGTAATATAGCTTTAAGAAAGTAGGGTATATTACGCATAATAAATGTGGTCTGGGGTTCTCCGGCAGTGTTTTGGGGAAATAGCTCTTTATTTTCATATAATTTTGTGATGAAGGCAATTCGTAGGGGTAGTGGAACAAACGTTTTCCCGAGCAACCAGAACGCGAAAAGAAGGGGTGGTGGTTGACAAAGTTGACGGAAAAGCAGCCATTAAGGACTTTGGAATGAACCACTTATCGTAATCGGCGTGTGCGGGAATGCATATAGACTATGTAGTGGAGTGTTTACCCGTCGATTCCTTTACCTAAATTCCTATCGTATCCTATCTGTGTTCCATTTTATGTTGTCGGTAATACCAACGAGCTCTACTGTAAAATATGGACTAGAAAAGACAACCCGCACCCACGCGGCTACCATAAGAAGCAATAAGAATTATTATCTGATACTTAGCTGATAATGTGCAGTAATTTAAAAGGATAAGCGAGTAAGAATTAATTTACATTGCAAATTTGAAGTAAATTATTTCATTTTGTTTGTAATTTCTACGAAACATAATACACCCCCTTTGCGGGCATGCGATTAACTACTGTACCTTTGTTTGTACTATAACAATGGCGCCGACGGGTGTATCTTCATTATAAATGCTAAATAAAGGCAAATACACGGTAGTTAATCGCGTGCCCGCGTATAACCCGTACTGGATTTCTCAGAAATTACAAAAGAAATATAATAATTTACTTTCAATTTTACAAAGTAAATTGATTAATACTCGCTTATCTTTATAAATTACTGTATATTAACAAACTGTGTAACGGATACTTATTATTTTTTCTCAGGGTTGCTGCGTGGGTGCGAATTGTCCTTTCTTTTCCGTTATTTGCAGTGAAGCTCGTTGGTGTTACCTACAACATTAAATAGGAACACAGAAAAGGTACAACAGGCCATGAGGTAAGGGAATCGATAGATAAACGCTCCGCTACATGGTCTATATATACTCCCACGCACGTCGATCAAGATAGTTAGTTTATTTGAGAGTTGTGGCTGGTCGGAAAATCTCATATATCTATTTCGAACCATAGAAAGTTTTTTAAACATTCGTCTCCCACGGTATTACACGATGATAAAGCTATTTCTAAAAATTCCCGAAAACAGTTCACTGGCCCTATTTTCTAACTTGTTCCGGTATTCCGTGCGGACAAGAAAGAAAAGTAAAGTAAGCAGAGAAAGTAACCTGTACCGAGTACCGCAACAAAAAAGATGAATCCTAAGAAGACCGTGTTAGCTAGAAAGCCGTAGCGTGGGGTGGGTCACAAAGAAAGAAAAAGGAAACATCAGTAAAGGCATTTTATTTGCAAATCTCTAAGAAAAAACATCCTACAAGAAAAAGGAAAACTAACCAATATAAAAAACAATATTTCTCCAAAACATACCACGAAGGATTTACTCCTTGCAAAAAATTATGCAAAGATAAATAATACATTCTGTTACGTGCCCTCCCTGCATGGAAATATTTTTGTTGGTACGTAATTAAATCCTACATTTCTTGCGTTCTTTTTACGGCTATATGAAAATTTACTAACAATTTCAACGGCGTTATCAATTCAAACGATTGCTTATTCATCATCCTGTAGATTTTATTAGTATATTCAGTTATAAATTTAAATACTGCAAATCTATTCGATATTGAAATAACATCGAAAAGCGGGGTGTTTGGTAATCAGAACATTTGTTTTCGGAAATATTGCAATTGGTTATGTATGTGTTTTCTAAAAATTCTTCGCAAATACAGGTTTTGGTTTATTGAAAGTATCTGGTTTGCTTATCTTTACACCGTATTAAAGATACATTTTGCATTGGTTGCTATTACATTTTCTATAGTTTTATGTGAAAGCTAGGCAACCCTCCTTATACATCATACATACATCCTTGAATTTGGTGTATATTTGTTGTTAAGAACGCTTCGACTGGTTCTACAAAACAGACGTTAGTTTGGGTTTTCTCATTATTGATTTTAATTTTCATTTGTTAGAAAAAAATATTAAGCTTGACGCATTCGGGTTATCTTTCTTGTAAAAGTTGGTTGTATGATGGATACATCTCATCAATTCCTTTTTAAGGAACAGTTTTAGATTCGTTTGTGCAAAATTAGAAATACGCGATCTCCTTTAATGATGGAAGTTCTAATAGCTAGAAGTGGGATAGCATATTGTAATAAAAAATTATTTCTAACCTTTTTTTTTATTATTTTTATTTATCCTCGTGACTATCAGCTAAAAAATTATACCTTTAAATTTCCTAAACCCTAACCTGATATCACAAGGTCGAGAATTTCTTCTTATTAATGTAAGCCCAAGATAAAGTTGGATGGAGAATGGCTTGAGATAAAGAAAAACTTTTAAGACATAAACGGCTAGTCGAGTGTTAGCTCTGGGTAGATCATGAGCTTGGGTCATGGGTTGTCAAAAGACCAAAAATATATTTAACGAGCGCCACCGTATTTTTCAATACTATAACCAACAAAATTTAACTGTGCTTGTATTAGGGGAATGCGGAAACCTTATGTCAACACCACTAACATAGCCATAAAACCTGAATTTCACTCTTTTAAACACACTTACCAAAATCTCAAACACCAGATGTCATACAGATGTCTCGGCTTGACCTGTGAACAAACAAAGGTACAACATGGACACCATTTGTGTCCTCAAAAATATTTGCCAAAAATAAAATAATAGAATTCAGGTTTCTAAAATATACACCCAGGGAATTTGTTTTCATTACACACAATTTCTAATCAGGGATGACTTGTAATTTTTTTACTTGAATTCTAAATAATAAAAAGTCATTCAAAAACAAAATAGATTCTATTTGAATAAATTTCTGGATTCATGTTACTATAATATTTAAATTCGTATCTTTATAAAATATTCTTTTAATAATTTTTATGGAACAGAAATATACTAGTAAAGAATTGTATTTAATAATCTAAAGATCTCTGAATGGATCTTTCTACAAAATTTAAATATGCTGACTTGAAATTTTCTAAGTTATTCATAATACATAATTTTCTTTAAGCCATAGAAGTACTTCTTCGACTCTCACAGTAAAATTTAATTATCAAAGCGTTGATAAAATATTATATAGTTACTCTAAGCTACTTTTATTTAACAGTTAATACTCGAATTCCACATGTCGATGAAAAATGAAAGTTCATGACCTCAAAATATTCAAACATACTTTAAATTAACGTAAGACGACATGTGAGGTCTAAATAGGACAACTGAATCTATGTTTTTTATATATCTGACATAAAATGTCATTCACAACTTTTTAAATGTACACTTTGTGTGCACGTGCAAACATTCTGACAAACAATAGATTTGTTATTTAGTTCGCTGTTCCTTAAAAGCTTTTTACGTTACAAAATTTTTAATGTTCTATTTTCTTATTGCAACTTAATTAATATTCAAAGTGATTAAATTCTAAAGAACACTCACGTGTTACGATACTGCTCTGAACGAAAGAAATAGGACCTTGACCTCAGCTGTCGGAAATTTCCATAACCATCGATTATCAAAGTTCTTCTGAACACAACTATTATTTAACGAAACTAACTTCTGCTTGATTGAATTTAATACTCCAACAAAATTTGGAACCTATATGAAATTGCCTTCTATGAAACTGCATTCTATGATATTATATAAGATGTAGCCATATATGATATTGTCTTAAGATACTGGCGGCTCCGTGGCGTAGTGGTATGTGTGTGACTACTACGCCCAAGGTCCCGGGTTCGAATCCCGACACGGTCCGCTTGAAAAATGTTAGGCGAGCATTTTTCACAAAAATACACCCTCGTTCGGATGAGAGGTAAAATGGAGGTCCCGTGTGTGAGTGTTGTCACGCACGTTAAAGATCCCTACCTTGCTTGGAACAGCAAGGGTTCGGCAAAATTCCAAATTTTCCAGGTAAAAAAAACTCGCCTCCTGGCCAATGTAGTACCTTCGGGTGGAGCATTGGAAAATCACATGTAATGTCTTAAGATACTGTATTAAAATATTGCACTATGAGAAAAAAATTAATATAATCTATTTAATTAATTTATACCAACTGTATTAATGATGTAAAGGGGCTTCCATCTCAATCAATTATCTATTCTTTTTTTCTTACTCTGTTAGAGGCCACGTGCCTACACACGACCATCTTGACTCCACTGTCTTGTAGAGCAGCTTACCCGTTCGAACGCTAATAATGAAGTGAACAAATTGACAACTCGACAAAGCTTAGTAACGAACCTTAGACCATAAAGGTAAAGGAATCTATATGTTATTATTAATTTTATGTATTAATTTTTACTGAACGGAAATTTATAAATTAAATATTTTAAATTATAGCTGTTTTATTTTTATGTTAAAGAACGAAGTGTAACTAGAAAAAAAATACGTTACAATATTTGGGTAAGATAAGATAAGATAAATAAATTTAGCTACTACTTATGTAAAATGTGTGCCATCAGATGCCGACCACAAAAAGTTGTTATGCTCCAACTATGAATTAGCAGAACTTACAAGATCACGCCGAGATAAAGTTAAAACCAAGCTGTAAAACTTGCTGGTGTTTTTTTCTCTGCATTATTTGATGACTTCCATCAATAAAATAAATTTGGTCTGGATTTCCTTGGAGAAGTTTTTCAAGTTATTCATCGCGTACCTGGAGATAGTGTAACATAATTTTTGCCGTTCAATAGAATAATATATCAATGATGTATCTAAAATAGTTCAAAGTAAACAGTTATAATTTTATTGGTGCGAAATTAAATTGAAAAAATAGTATCACAGTTAAAAATATAAGTATAGGGTATTTCATAACGAAATCCTGAATCAGAACGCATCGATATTGGTACAATAGAGCTTGCGCAAGTTCATCACTAATGCTCATTGATTTCCGGTCGAACAGACAGTCACGTCGTAACACGAAACGAGTAAGCATGGCTGATATAAGGAAGCGATGTGACTTTCGTATTACTTAGGTGCTTTAGAGAGTTTCCAGGTAAAGAGAATTTATCAATGATATGTAATTAATGTTTAAGTTTCATCATATAAAGCCTTAAATTCTAGCGCAAAGAAAGAAAAGTATCAAATGTTAAAACAAAATAATATAAACTTGGATAACAGAATGTAAAAATTCCCACATTTAAAGAAAGTGCACCTTAGCAACACAATATGGCGTAACCAAATTAAGCGTTTTACACGAGACATGGAAATGCAAGATGGCAACAACTGTTTGGGGATTCGTTTGGTGAAGCTTGAATATTGAATTTTGTGTCAACTGTTAGTTTAACATGCTATGAGGATGAAGTATCAAATACAAAAAGCTGACGAGGGTTTTATATATCGGTAACGTACAAAAATGATGAAGTTATTTTGTATTTTTTGTCACGTTGCGATAACGTTTGTATTGGCAGTGGTTAGCTTAAAAATCTAATATCCCTTTATATTATGTTTGGTTAGATAATTTTAAAAAATATTGCTAGAGTATTTCATGAAGGAAATTTTGTTGAATGAAGATTTAAATTATAATATTAATACCTGTTCGGCGGTTATCATAAATGTCAATCATACAAATAGGAAAACAATGAGTGAAATTTAAATGAATAAATCTAAGAGCTTGTTTGCTTAACAAACAAGTTGCATGCGTTGTTAACAGATTTGAAATAATTTAACCTTTAGTGACTTGAATTTTTAGATGTTCAATGTTGCACTTATTTAGTAACTTGTTATTTCAACTAAAAACTAAATAATTAATAGAAACATATGTGAACCAATTTGTCAGATCTGATTCCTGGGGAATTTGAAACTATTAGTTGTTAATTTATAAAAAGAAACTTAATCTTTGACTACTTAAAAAGTAGATAATTATAACTTTAAAAATTGCTTATGATGCTAAAATATTCTGTACATATCTGTCTTATGTAACCAAGAGAATACTTATTTAGTTTTATTATAAATGATGAACTAATTTAGTAATTTTCGTTTAGTGAGATTGATTTAAAAGAGATGAAAGTAGTATGATGCTAAAATCCAGTGAATATCTTAACATAAGTACCCTTAGTTGGTTTTGAGATGCAAACAGCTGTCTCCATTAATTTGTTTTAACATATTTATGCATTTATTACAGGTACTAATTGTTACGCTAGTAACAACCAATGTGTTAATACTTTGAAAGGTTTCTGCACTTTCTTTTCAGGTTTTTCTATCACAAAATGTTACATTTAAAGGTGTAGTGGCGCCTGGCAAATCCGCCCTTTTACAGACCCCCTGTGTCTCATCGAAATCCGTTGAAGTTAGAGTTCAGAGTTAAATCGAGAATCTCATAAAGGACCTTTGACGGAAACTTACATCTCATGTGTAATAAGAGTCTACGTAGTTATCTTTGCGAGTCTCTTTGCTTTTATTGGGGAGTGTATAATTATTTTCTATAAGAGAAAATAATAGATAATAAAATATAAATTTCAATAGCACGGGGTTCAAAAGGGAACTACTTTGTTTCATCATAGGAAATTTTACGAGGACAGCTGTTCTTGGTTGAGTAGTTATTAGATAATAGACTGTCCTATAAATTTGTTTATATAAATTTTTTTAGAGTCGCCCTACTGTTTAGGTGCGATATTAGTACATCATTTTGTGCCGCCTTCTTTGAAATGTTTGCTACTCAAACAACTTTAAATAAACCCTCTTCCTCGATACGTGCTAGTTAGTTTTTTATTTCAAATGGTTTCGTCGAAATATTTGCTATTCTAAAACCGAGAACCTCACCTTGGCAATTCTTCGAAAAATAATTATAACCACAACTCATCATATTTGATGATCGTTAAAACTACTTCTAAATAAGTTCTTTGGAAAGATTAAATGCTTAAATGTGTTTGAAATTCCGTGTCGTTGTATTTGCACGTGTTCGTTGCTCAAGTTTAATTGGTAGCAACGTCTTTCTTTATTAAATTATTCCGAGAATATTTATAACGTGGATCGATAATTATACAAACCTCTGTTCTGTTCGAGAAAGCTAGGTCACTTTACATGCTTCACTGTGGTTTGATTGATCTATATCACAGGGGCATTTTAAAATGTAGCTTGCTTCCCCTGCAACCAACGAAGTTCAACAGAATTAATTATCGTATTCTGTTTTCTGAATTCTAGGAAGGTTTTGCTGTTGAATATATTTTTGCTTGCTTTCTCAGAATATTCTACACCCATATCGGTGGAAACGGTTTGATATTTTCCCGTCCATGATTTTCAAAGCTGTATAAAACGACTCCAACTTTGAAAAGGTCACCTCTGATATTAATTCGACGCTTCTTTACTGATTCGACTGCTCTTTGAGCGTTGTGAAATCGCGTGCTTAAAATACGTTTGTGCTAGTGTAGTACATTTAAGTTGTTCTAGCCCCCAGCTAATTTCGTGAGATGGCACCCGCGAGAAGATAACTCCAGGTACAATATGTTTTTGTTTGCTTTATTTTGTGTTGCTGTTTTGGAAGATAGACACTTGCTTTTGATTAATTCTACAATACATTGTAGACCGACGATAACACACGGTTAATTATGTGTAAATTATTGCAAGAATTTTAGTGCATTTAGAGCACTTTTCTACGGTGTGCTTTTTACTGTTTAAATTAATCTGAACGTCAAATAATGGACTGTTAAAAATTTTTAATGAAACGAGATGCATTTTCTACAGAATGTATTTTTACCAACTATATTATTATTTCAATATTTCTTATACATGTTTAGGGTTGGAACATATACGTATGCCTAAAATTAGATATTAAGATTATGTTTTTGATATTTTTCTATGTAGACTGTATACTATGTAAATTGACGCTTTATGTACATTACGTTGCAACGAACGATTCCGCAACCATGTATTTTCGACGTTTGTAAATATTCTTTTGGGGGACTACTGTATGTTTTTACAATAAAAACTTTTAGTATTTTTAAAGCAAAAAAGTTGATAAAGTTGCACTTGACAAAATTTTCAAAACTTTAACGGCTAATATTGCATGAACCCGAGTGCGACAGTCTTGCGGTTTGCAGCAAATTAAAGCTCTAGTGAAGCACTATCAGTTTTTACAATAAAAGCTTTGAGTATTTTTAAAACAAAAAGTTGATAAAGTTGCACTTGACAAAATTTTCCAAACTTTAACGGCTAATATTTCATGAACCTGAAGTGCCACAGTTTTGCAGTTGCAGCAAGTTAAAGCTCTAGTAAAGCACTATCAGTTTTTACAAAAATCTTTTAGTATTTTTAAAACAAAAAGTTGATAAAGTTGCACTTGACAAAATTTTCAAAACTTTAACGGCTAATATGCGTAAACCTGAAGTGCGACAGTCTTGCGGTTTGTAGCAAGATGAACCTCTAGTAAAGCACTATCAGTTTTTACAATAAAAGCTTTGAGTATTTTTAAAACAAAAAATTGATAAAGTTGCACTTGACAAAATTTTCAAAACTATAACGACTAATATATCGTAAACCTGAAGCGCGACGGTTTTGCGGTTTGTAGCAAATTGAAGCTCAATTAAAGTACTATCTGTTTTTACAATAAAAACGTTTAGTATTTTTATGTTCGTTAAATAAATTTCTTTGTTACTAAGTTTTCAATTTAATTTTCTTTCTAGGTCACCCACCCCGCTCTCTGACATTGTTAAGCTATCCCGAACTCTGATTCTTTTGGTGTTCGATTCTGTCCCTGTGTTTGGGGGTGGTATTTGGTGTAGGCAATTTTTCTACTACTTCCTGTGCTGCGTTCTTTCTTAACCGCACAGAATACCGTAGCACGTAACAAACCAATAGTAATAAAATTTTTTTTTTAAAACAAAACTTAATATAACGTATTAGTAATTAAGATAATCATCATGACAATAAAAACCGTCGAAATAAAAGATTCCATAGAACATCAATAGGTACGTCGTTATTCTGTAATACAAGAATGCTAAATATGTAATACTAAAAATAATTAAAATAAAACGTAGGACAAACAAAATCACAGAGTGTACACTGATGAAATAAGTTAATGCGTGAGAAACGCCAAAACCGCTAAAATGCAAAACCGTACCTATGACATACCTAGACATTCAAGACCATTGCAACAAAACAAAATACGTGACTTTTATGTAGTAGATTCGGCAATGACCTTTAATTTAGCATAGATAAAATATACTACATTCTGTTCTTCGTGTTAGTATACTTTACTAAAAGGGGGAAATGTTATATAATGACTAGGTTCGAAAAACTAATTAAGTTGGTAGTTGAAAGTAACACGGCTTCAGGATGTAAATATAGGTTTGACGGCACAGAAAAACATGCGGTAAATCACTTATTTTTTTAAAATTTGCTTGCAAGTGCAGGGAAGGTTTAAAGCAGGTGTTCGTGGATTTAATGTTGTAACGAACGGGTAAAGAGGTTAGGAGCTTGAGGGTTCCCTCCACAAACATTTACAATTTTGTGTTGTGTTAGGCAAGCTGCTGTTAGCTGGGAACAAAAATTAAAATACTGGTGTTCCTGAACATCCTTAAACTTTTATAAAATGAACTAAACCGTGTATTTATGTATAATCATAATTACGTCCATATTGATTTTAAATATAATAGTTTGCATATATAGTAGAAAATTGAATTTTAATGCGGTTTTATCGGTGGGTTTTATTGTTAGTTAAAAAATGAAAATTTAGCATTTTTAATGGTATTTAACTGTTTTCTATGTATTGTTATAAAGGGCATTTCCATAAATTGGATTTAGTGTCGTGTAAATTAATACTGGAAACTGAAATAATGGATTGGTAGTATAATTGATGAATTTAAGATTTACTTTAGGATTTCTTTTAGTAATAATTGACAAGTTTGATGTTAGAAAATAAGTTTTTTTTAAAAAAGAATATTTGTAATAATATTGCAATTATACAGTCTTAATAGAAGCTAAATTTGGATTGAATTTTATTTGAATTTGTTTATGAACTAAGCAAAAATAAATAACTTTCTGAAGAAACGTCCAACCATCACAGTGATAAAGTCGTATTTGGGAAAAGCATTTTATTTACAAAAGTTCTTTAATATGACAAAATTTAATGAGTGTTTTAAGGTATTGTAGAGAAAGGTAAAGTACGATGTGACGAGACTTATAGAACCAGAAGTAAAAGGAACCTATTCGAAATAACCGTCTTTGGTGTAGCGATAGAATCAATGGGATTGCTGAGATAAGACAGTTTGGCGCACTTTAATTATGATAATAGAAAAACCTTTCAAGGTAAGTGGTCAGCGTGATACAGTCTTTGTATTTCAGCCATTTCAAATATACAGAGTGTCCGGAGAATACGTGTACAATGTAAGAACAGAGTTTCCTTGGCTCAAAATAGATCGATTTGGGCCAACTTACCCTATACACAAGTTGCTTCATTTAGCCGCTAGAGGGCTACAAAATTCGTGAGAAATTCTTGATATTTTAAAATAACTCGAAAACGCGTCGATATATCTTGACCATTTTTGGGGTGTGAGTTTCCATTTTTAATTGACATTTTGTGGTGTTATACATAATAGTACTAAAAGCATACGAGTGTCCCAATAATGAAATATTTTATAAATATCTGACCATAATCTTTTTGCTGCTTATACAATGACTTGAAATTTTTTTTATGAGTAGTCGACTTAATTTGGAAATTTCTGTGTCTCTTGTAACATTTTAATTAGATGTGCGTTTTGCCAGAAAAAAATAATTTTAAATGTCTGCATACTTTCGTCGTCATTGCTGCATTAAGTATAAAACGAGGCAAATAAAAAAACATAGTATGTATAGTAGTAGACTTTGCTTTTTATTTGTCACTTAATTTGATTATCATTTAACCTCAGTTTGCCTGTCAAGTCGTGCATTTCTGCTTATTCAATAAAATTTTGCATCTTTCATCTTCCATCATGGGTAATTACTCAAACGCCGAAGAGATAGATATGCTTTTGGTTTTCGGATTTTGTCAAGGCAATAGTCGTGAAAGCGTCTACAGAGAGAGACTTTTTGCCTATCGATCCTGAGAGGCGTCTAGCTTTCTGTCAGTTTATTCAAGATCAGAGACATCAAAATGCAAATTTCAGTCGCAAAATTTTATTTACACACGAAGCTTCTTTTACAAGATCTGGTATCACTAAGGTACATAGTGAACATGTTTATGCTGTAGTATGTCTTCATGCAACTAAAGTGACTAATTATCAATATGAATTTAAGATTAATGTCTGGGTTGGAGTTATTGATAATTTTATTATCGCTTCTGTTGTGATACCAAATCGATTAAATGGAGACAATTATTTCAACCTTCTACAACAAACTTTGCCGAATTTATTGGAAGGTATGCCATTATTACTTCATCAAGACATGTGGTTCATGCACAATGGTGCTCCTCACTACTTTACTTTAGCTGTTTGACGTCATTCACATTAAGAATATCTGGATCGATGGATCGCATGGGGATATGATGCTCCTACAAATTGGCCCATCACGATCGTCGGACTTGACGCCCTGTGATTATTTTTTGTGGGGTGCTTTAAAATCTAAGGTTTATTCGTCCCTAATTGATAGCGAAGAAGAATTGCAAAAACAAATTCTAAATGCAGCCAACTCTTTAAAAAATAATGCACAAACAATGCAGAGGGTTTAGTTTAACTTCTTACGAAGAATTAATTTGTTCATTGAAGTAAATGGCGGTCATTTTGAACATTTATTGTAATGTTCCAACACTTGTACCACACTGTTAATTTTCAGTAATAATAAAAAAAATAAATAAAAAATCTAAAATTTTTTTCACGAACTTTGAAGTTCCTTAGCGGCCAAGTGAAGCAACTTGTAAATAGAATAAGTTGGTACAAATCGATCTATTTTGAATCAAAGTATCTCTGTTCTCACGTTGTACACGTATTTTCCGGACACTCTGTAAATTTTTATTATGATTATTAATTTTCTTCCCTTGGAACTCACTCTGTTGTTAGCCAGTGTACGCTTAAAATTGTTACGGGGTCCCCGCTACGTAAAGGCATATATAAATTTGAAACGTACCGATCATTTTACACGTAACAAAATACAATCATGGTAAAATATATTGGAAAATTAGCCAGAAAATAAAACCAAAGTAGGAAAAACAGTAGAGAGTACTAATTTCCTACGTTCAAAATAACATTTAAGAAAAGGGCAAAATATTTTGAAGCGGTCAGGTAAGAATGAATCCTATTTTATGACCAAGCAGTTGCGAAACTCGCAGCTTTTAAGTTGTTTGTTAAAAGACACATGACAGGAGTAAGAAGTATCACGTGGTTCTTCTTTCTTTTTAACTGTCAATTCGTATCGACCAACAGTATGAGCAGGGGGAGAATTGAAAAAATATTTTAGAGATATATATATATATATATATATATATATATATATTTTACTAATCTACTCTCTACCCCCCCTTTCTTTCTTTAATTCTTTATTTATTTTATTTTATTTTCTTCTTTTTTGTCGCGCCTTTTATGTAATGTGCACACCTAATGCACGCCCCGTACTTGCAACGTTTGGTTGGTTCTTTAATCAAACTGTTTATTACAATGCCTCGACTATTTAAGCTCTTAATTCTCAGGGTGTCCACCTACTTATAGTGAGTTCCGTTATAAGTAGATGTGCAATGCCCAACCAAACTGCACACTCTTTTGTTTTAGTACTAAATTTTTAATCTACTTTTGTATATGCCAAATTTTATTACGATCAACGTTGCCTTGTGCCAAATTAAATTACTACCAAAATTTATGACTTTTTTGACGTTTTAAGATATTTCAGCACTCACCTGGATTATACTTCGTTCTTGGCCTCTCTAACTGCTGGCTCAAAATCCTCGTCGCCGTATGCGCCTTTACACGGTTGTACTATCTGATAGAATTTTCGTATCGCCTCCAGGTGTCGTTCTTAAATTTTAGATGCTCCCCAATATCTGAAATAAATAACCCTAATTTAGAATTTGGAATACCCGGTTATGTTACTTCCCCTGCGCTAATTCTTCTGTCCTAATTTCTGCTTTGAATCCTCCACTACCAATTGTTGCTCTCCTAATTTCGCTCCTCGTGTTCTATATTAATCCGTCCGTATATCCGTATATCCACTCCATTGTCCTGCTACTTATAAATCTCTATCCAAATCGATCTTCGTTCCTTTAAATAACCACCCTATGTCCTTCTGCCTTTAAATCGCTATCCAAATCAATCCCAAATCTATTTAAATATTCGTTGCTTCGCCGTCGCTTATATAACCACTCTATGTCCTTCCGCCTTTTAATCTCTATCCAAATCCAACTTCGTCCCTATGTATAACCACACGATTTTCCTTCCGCCTTTCCCAAATATTGTTCCAAATCTATTCAAGTATTCGTCGCTTCGCCGTCGCACTATTACCAATCTTTACACTTTTTATTATCGTCGTCGTTGCTTATTTATATTTCGCTGCTGCTCTTTACCCTTCTTTATTCAATCAAAAACTATTCAAAAATCAAACACGTTTATTAACTTTTTAAAATCGTTACACAAATTAGCGCAGTTCTATGAAAACACGTCTTTATACAAAAAAATTTCAAAATAATCTCCCTTTGTTTTCTTTCCAAGGCGACCATTTTAACATTTCTTGCCTACTAAATTATAAAATTACATAACTAAAGTCGTTCAATAATATCCAAACACTACGTTTGTGTCGCACATACCATAATTCATGTCTTTTTACACTTTCATAATTCACATAAAATTCTAGTATTGGTCCTAAATATTTACAGTCCTTCAATCACATTTGACGTTGTTATAACTAATAATTTTGAGCTTACAAATTTTGTCCAAAAGTTGATTCTATTTAAAATAAAAAGCCAAAATAAATCACACTTGAACCTGGATGCATGGTTGATAGTGAACATTCATAGACGCATCCGGTTTTTGGACGGCAAATGTACTTTCAATGGCCTATAAAATTCAAACTCGGTATAAACCCTTGAGCATTGTACATCTTACTACGTCATTTAGTCATTTTAATTTACCTTTTGGCACTTATATTTCAACTACCATTTTGAATTGTACTTTAGCATATGTAAAATACGGCAAACATACATTTTCAACTTATGTGATCAAATATATGGATTATTTTACTTGGCATACACTACCTTGTACTAAACAACCCTTAGAACCCTTGGTAGCTCCCTCAAACATTATAATATATATATATATATATATATATATATATATATATATGTATATATAATACTAAATTCTCGAACGTAAGTAAATAGTTAATAGAATAGTTGTTGAAATCTTGGGATGCAATCGTTCATACAGCAATAAAAACTACAGTGTCAAATTGTAATTCTATTCTAACGTTTCGGCACACGAATTATGCCTTCTTCAAAGACTAAAATTTGCTGAAATAGTTACAAGGTTCATTTACTATTTCAGCAAATTTTAGTCTTTGAAAAGCATAATGAAACGTTAGAATAGAATTACAATTGACACTGTATATTGTGTATGAACGATTGCATCCAAGATTTCAACTATTCTATTAACTATATGTATATATATATATATATATATATATATATATATATATATATATATTAGGTAGTTTATTACACAAGCTAAGTTGAATAAATACTATCGTATTATAGTGAATAAGATGAAATAATAACTTAGACTTTTATGCAAAGCCCAAATGATCATTTCAAATCGAGCTAGTAATAGAAAGATGGAAAATATAAGGTCTTGGATAGGACTTGAACCTGTATCCTGGTTTTGCCGGAACCATGGAAACAAATCTTAAATAGTATAATAGACACTAGCGGACAGAATATTGATAGATGTAATTGGAGGGATAGCTACGTTGCCAACTATTGAGTAGTAGTGACATCTAAACAGACTGGAGAATCCAAGCGTTAAATTCAGGGCAGTTCGTGTTCAAGGACAGAGATGTTGATAAAATGATTCAACATTACGTAGAAACCCTGAAAATTTATGTAACATTATTCTGTCTTTGTATTCAAATTAGGGAGTACCTTAATTGAAATTATTATCTTTATTTCAAGCTTTGTTTGTGTACAAATAATGTTGTTTTGTAGTAGCGATTGTGAAGTACTCATAAAAAAAACTTGATGTGTTTTTCGTTAATTGTACATATTCCTAATTTCATCACGTGGATGCTATTACTATCAAGCGGGTATGTAAAAATTGTAGTACATTTACGATAAAAAAATGATAATTTGGTATAAGTAAAAGTATTATTTGTTATTTTTCAAAGTCACGAATTTCCCATAGCGAGGTTTTATACTGCGCAAAATGACTATTAATCAAACGACAACGGCCTTTATATTAACAACATTTACTTTGGAAGACCAGGAAACTTATATTACTTCCTTTTGATTGATCACTGGGTAAAATGTTAACGGAGACCACTTATAGGTGCATAAAGTTGACATCACAACATATGGTGCATACTTTAGGGTTAATTGTATTTTGTTGCGTATAAGATGCGCCTTAAATTAAATTGCCTATTGTTAGAGCCAAAAGTTGTACACAATTAAGTTAGTTGGTACCGATATAAATATCACGCGACTCCATCGAGCAATCTTATAGCATTGTAGTCAAAAAATCCTAGGTTAAGGATTTTACCGTTATCCACAGACCAGAAAACAAAATAAGAAATTTGGACATTCATATAAAGCGAAATCGTTCTTAAGTCGAATGAATTACTAGTTTGGTCAAAAGTTTGAAAATCCAGAAGAAATGCAAACGCCTGCATTAAAGATCATCAAGGATATCCCATCATTATCATCATCAAGTCATCAGTCCTAGAAATGGTTGGACGCGTACCCTCATTGTTTTCTAGTCTGAACCAACCTACACATTTCCCTTAAATTTGCACAGTCTGCATCTATCACTATTTGTTTGCAAAAGTCTGATCTCGGTCTACCTCTATCTATCTTTTCCTATCTCTGCTTGTAATATATCCCGTACTATTCCCTAGAAATGCCTTAGAACGTATCTTGTTCTTCTATTTCTCCTATTTTTTTTTTGTTTTCCCACAGATATCTATCTTCTTCTACTATTTCAAAAACCTATTTGTTATTAACTTTGTTTGTCCATGCTACCATCCTCATACATCTGACGCACAACATTCTAGAAGGCTTCTATCTTTTTCTGTCTGCTTTTCCTACTGCCCCAATTTCATAGATGTACTATGCTGTGTTCCACACTATGCTTTGAACAGTTTTCTTCTTGTATCTATGTTCGTTGTCTTTGAACATAGCTGCTGTTCTTTCTTGTTTGATGCAGTTCGGTCACCTTCTATCGTTTTACAGTTATATACCCTACTCTCCCGATATTCAGTTGTATGTGAAGGGGCGTAAGCAGCCTTCGGCTGCCAAGTTCCCCCAGCACTTGAACCTTAGTCGAATTAACAGTTTTCCAATTTGTTTTTTCGCACAATCAACATTAGTTGAAAATATTTCACAACCAACACCTGTAGTTGTTTATAATAATCATTAGATTTAAGAGCACTTATTTTTTCGTCATTGGGTTTTACATCTTGAAACTGGTTGGACTTGTACGTCAGCTTATTTATGTTCTGAGCTAGTCTACACCGTTCCCTGCAATTCACCCAACAGCCTATATACAACTCGATTCACTTTTATTGTTTTCTAATAATATGCCCTATTTCACCGAGATTCAATGGTATGTGAAGGGGGTTAAGCGGCCTGTGGTTGCCAGGGATCCTCCATCACTTAGACATTTGCCGTATTAATAGTTTTCCAGTAAATCCTTTCGCACAATTAACATTAGTTGAAAGTATTGCTAAACCAATATCTGTAGTTGTTTATAAAAATCACCATGTTTAAGTACAGTAATTATTTTTGTCATTAGTTTTTCCATCTTGCGACTGGCTAGAAGCGTACTTCCATTGACTTCTATTCTGAGCTAGTCTACACATTTCCCTAAAATTCTTACAGCTTACATCTTTCACTATCTGTGTGTAGTAGTCTAACCTAGGTCTACTTCTACTTCTCTTTTTCCTATCTCTGCTTCTAATATACTCCGCACTATTCCCGCATGCCTTAGTATGTGGCCTATCATCCTATCTCTCCTATTTTTTACTGTTTTCCACATATTTCTTTCTTCCCCTACCATTTCTAGCACCTCTTTGTTCTTAACTTTGTCTGTCCACAATATCTTCATTATACGTCTGTAGCACCACATTTCTGCTTCTCCTACTGTCCGGGCTTCACAGCCATACAGTGCTGTGGTCCACACATATGTTTTAAGCAATCTTTTCCTTGTTTCTATGTTTGTGGTTTTGAGCACAGTAGTTGCTTTTTCTTGTTAAATGTAGCACGAACTTGTGCTAATCTTTGTTTTATATCTTTTGTGCTTTTCCTATCTTGCGTTATTTGACTTCCTAGGTAGCAGAAATTTTTAACCTCTCGTAAGTTCTGGTAACTTATTTGTATTCTTGTTTTTGATTTATTTTTCCGTCTTGTATAATAGACCTTTAATTTTATTTTTGTTAATTTTCCTACCATATCTCTCCGTTAGAACTGTTTCCATTTCATTAAGAGCAGCTTCTAACTCTTTTTTGATAGATGCTAATACCGCTATATCATCTGCAAATCTAAGCATATCAACTTTTGTCCCTGCATATTAATTCCAAATGTCTTCCTGCATTTGACAGTATTCATTACCGCTTCTATGTGCAACTTAAAAATTAATGGGGATAAGGCACATCCCTGTCTCACCCCTTTCCTAATATTTACTTCTCTACTTTTTTGCTCTAATTCTATTACCGTTGCTTGCTTTTTGTATAAGCTATGTACTATCCGTCTATCCCTAAAACTCATTCCAATTTTTTTGAGTATGTCGAACATTTTTTTCCATTTCACATTGTCGAATGCTTTCTCCAAATCTACAAACCCTACATATACGCTTTCCTTCTTCTCTATTGTTTTCTCCATTGTAACCCTCAGAGCTAAATTAGACTCCCGTGTTCCCCTGTTTTGCCTAAACCCAAATTGATCTTCTCCCAGTATTTCTTCGGCTCGTTTTTTCATTTGTCTTTGTACAATTCCAGTTAATATTTTTGAAACGTGTGCGGTAAAACCTATTGTTCGAAAATTTTCACATCTATCCGCGCCTTGTTTTTTTTGGTATAGTTACTATGATGTTACCTTTGAAATCTTTGCGTACCTCGCTTGTCTCATACATATAGCTTACAAGTCGGAAGAGACGTTCTGTTACTGCTTGTCCAGCGGCTTTTACAGTTTCTGCTGGGACCTTATCTGTACCCGGCGCCTTACCATTTTTCAGGCTCTTTAATGCTAATTCAAACTCATCTCTAAGTATAGGATATCCCAGGTCACTATTTTCAATGTCTGATTCCTGCTCTAATGCTGTCAGTTCCTCTCCTAAATATAAATTCCCTATATATACCTGCCATCTAGCTACTTCTTTTACATTTTCTATAATGACGTTTCCTCCCGCCCCCCTTATATTTTTGCTTTATGATTTTATATCCATAAAATTTATTCTAATTAATTTGTATGTTTCGGGTGTCTTTTCTTTATCCATCTTAGTTTGTACCTCTTTGCACTTTTCATCAATCAATTGTTCTTTAGCTTTCCTGTAATTGCGAATAATTTCCCATTTTATGGCTTTGTATCTCTGTTTTCCTGTTTCATCTGATCTATTTCTGTTTTTTCGTCCTTCTTCTATTAAATTTAGGATATCCTTTGTTATCCATGGTTTCTTGTTTTCTTTTTGTGTATACCCCAGCATATCTCTGGCCTCCATGTCTAAGCTGGGTTTAATATTATGCCATTCTGTTTCTACTTTCTTAGCATCACAAATTTTTCCGATATTTTTCAGCAATTCATTGACTTTTTTTCAAATCTTTCGTGGATATCTTTATCTTTTAGCTTCTCAAAGACAAAGTGCCTTTCTCCGTTCCTCTTTTTCAGATTTTTAAATTTAAGTGCGGCTTTCATAATAACGTTGTTGTGGTCAGTGTCTATATCTGATTCCGGGTAGCTTCTACAGTCTTTTACTTAATTTCTAAATCGTTGTCTAACAAGAATGTAATCTATTTGAAATCTTCGTATATCTCCTGGCATCTTCCAAGTGTATCGTTTTCTAACATAATATTGAAATAATGTATTTGTGATGGTTAAGTTGTTCTTGTCGCAAAATTCTACCAGCCTATTTCCCCTGTCGTTTCTCGTGTTTAAACCAAATAAACCTACTACCGCTCCTTCCCTACACTCACCTTCCACTGCATTAAAATCCTCCGTAATTATTAAATTTTCATATCCTTTAACGTATCTTAATATGTCTTCGATATCTTTGTAGGTCGCTTCTGTCTCTTTGTCACTGTAGCTAGAGGTGGGCATGTATACTTGTATTATTACTGTATTTACTGGTTTAGATTCAAATCTTACCATGAGTACTCTTTTGTTCTTTTGTAATTAGTTTCCTACACGTCGTCCTATCTTTTTTTGCATAACTATCCCCACACCCGAATTTTCTTCCTCTGATCCTGTATGAATTATTCTGAAGTCTCCACAACAAAAACCCTCCGCCTCTGGCCAGCGGACTTCACTGATTCCTACTATATCTAGTGCTAACCTATTCATTTCGAGTTTCAGGTTCTCTAGCTTACCTACTTGTTTCATACTTCTGACATTCCACGCTCCGACTCGCAGAATCTTCACGGATCTTTTTCTATACTCTCGGATCACATCCCCCGAAGTAGTCCCCTCCCGGAGATCTAAATGGGGACTACTTTACCTCCGGAATTTTTTTTCTTAGAGAATGCCATCATGTTTAATAACAATTTCTGTACGCTGTGTACTTGGGAGATAATGTGGTGGTTTTCCGTTGCCTTCCAAATCGCAGTAGTGTGTCTTAGAATGTCATACCGACCCCTATGATCTCTCCCACTAATTTGGTTAAACCTATAGTTCGGCTCTTTAGCTCATTGAAATGCGCAAGCCTTTCTATTTGTTCTAGTATTTTAGAACGTCGTCAAGGTGCAGGTCTTTTCAGAATGGCAAGGATATCCCAAGAAAATACAATTTTAAAAAATTATTATGGCGTTCTTTTAAGTAAAGCTTTCTGAAATCTACGGATGGAAGCTATTAAAGAGGAGTTATCACAAAATACAGAATATACAAACAACATTTCTAACAGTCTACGAATTGAAGTGTGAAGTGTTAAGAGCCTAAATAAAAAATTGTCACATCCGGAAATTTATAATGAGACATAATTGGTTGGAGATAGATGCTCTGAGTGATAGAGAGGTCAATGAAAAAAGATAAAGAACATTTGATTAGCACGACGGTCGCCCTGGCAGTTGGATTCAACACCGATTCTTGGACCGATCGACTGTTGGCGAACAAGACAATAGAATAATTTCTACAGCGTTGAGTAAAGGACAAGGAGCAGCATGTTATGTAAAACAGCACAGTGAAAGGATATAATTAAAATTAATTCATAGTTCGTGTCAACTACAATAGTATTTGACCTGCTGACAAATGGCCATGATGAATAAGTAGAGTTTGTTTATGAATAAATATGCCATGGAAGATGAAAATTTAATAATGGAAGATTCAAATGCCAAAGTCGAAAAACGAAAAAGATTCAAATTGTAAGAGTACATGAACTGGGAGAAAGAAATAAAACAGAAAAACAGTTAGTAGAGTTCTACACAAAATTTTAAACCAATAATTGCAAATACTTTTTTCACAACTCACAACAGACGAATACATAAAAATAATCAAGAGATAAAAGCATATCATGTAGCTGATGTAATAGTTAGTGATCACAACTTAGATAGGATAAAATGTCAACGATTTCAAAACCTAATAAAAAGATCTTGTCGGAAAAAATAAAATTTAGAGAATCTGCATGAAGAAGAAATAAGCAAAAATTTCCAGAACCGTGTGGCAAACTGCCTTAACACTAAAGGCAATTTAGAAAATTTCTAAGAGAAATGGATAACTACTATAGCAAAAAATTTATGCATCAGCAGAAATAATCTTGGCAAGGTCAAAACAGTTAATGGAGAACCTTGGATGAAACAGAATATATAAAAGTTATTGAATAAACGCAAAAAATATACAAGCTCTAAAAATGAACTGTCGAGTATATTGTATAAACGGTTTCAAAAAAACAAACAAATAAGTTAAATATGTGGAGCAGTTAAGGAAAAATAGATGATCAATGAAATCTGAAAGACAAATAATTGTGAATAAGATAGACAAACAATATTAAAAACTAAAGGTATGTTTGAAAAAAGTACGACATACACTAATAATTAACTAAACATTGATGGAAATCATATATATATATATATATATATGTATATATATATATATATATATATATATATATATATATATTGCTGTGATACGGGGTTGTTTAGGGGTGTATTCAGTAGTAAAGTTCGCGTAGTAACCGTAAATAGCAATGGGAATCAGAAAACTGCATTTATTTAGCAGGAAAACAAGTAATTCGCACATTATGTAAATATCAAGCATTTTACACCCTGTATATGAACCGTAATTAACTTTAATCAATGCCAGTAAGCATATCTGTCAATAATAAAACTCGTATTCAGCAGGGAAATAATTATACATATAATTAAACTACGTAGAGAAGTGTTCAACAAGTTTATAAAATAAATACACAGAAGATAAGATAAAACCTAATAAATCTTCATGCAATTAGGCTTGTAATAAAGAAGGAACAATAAGCTCTTTGATAAGAAAACGCACTTTCAAAGATAAGTTTAAAATAAATACATAAACAAAAACAGCAATCGTATTATATCATTTATTTTTGTACAATTCTCCAAAAGCTTTATCTACACAAAACAACAGACATAAGCTAAAAGTCCAGCGACGATAACAATTAAAACAATAGTAAATAACAGCATGATACAAAACTCCAAAATAGTTTCAACAGAAATCAACTTGAAAATATACTAGGAATATCCAGGACAAATATAGTTGGTCACAACAATTTGCATGGCTGCTTGGAAAACCAATCCAAATGTAGAGCGAAAAAGCTACATAACGCCCAAAAGTGATAAAAAACAGTCAGTCTCAAATTAAAGCACGTCGAATCTACAATACTTTTATCAAATATTTACGCGTCAGATAAATAAAATTTATATTATAGTGCAAAACAGTGCTGTGTAAGAATTGCGTTAAGAATACATTAAAGAGCTTTTGCCGTTTTGCAGAAAACGTGAGTAGAATTGGTTAATTAAATTAAATTAAATATTTATAATGATATAAGGCTTCTAATACTATTCTAATCTGCTTCTAATAATATTCTAATCTACGTCTAAAGCAATTCTGGTTCACTTCTAATACAATTCTAATTCATGAGACTAAGTCTGGTATTCAGAAATTCATAATAATAATAATAAGAAACCTACGAATTCCACGTGAAGAGATCCGAGCCGTATACAGAGAAATATAGAATAAAGCACAAGGTGAATCTTGGAAATAGAGAGCAACAAAAATATTGGTTCAACGTACGTTAAGGAGTACAAAGCAGAGCATTGGTTTTCGATTGAAGATAATAAGGGGGGGTGTTGATCCACAACACGCAACAACTCATCAAAGTATCACAGGTCAGAGATACCTAGTTTTAAGGAATCTTCTCAAATTTAAATTTTAAGACTGAATATATTAATTTTCTCTAAAAACCTGTAAGGAGTCAACAAGAACATTTTGAAACGTACGTAATAATCATAAAAAGGTCTCGAGCGTTTCAGATTTTTTTGTAAAAAGTGTCGTTTTTGGTGACTAAGTTATATTAAAAGAATATATATTTTGGGATAATTAATCCATATAATATTAATTGATTGAAGGGTGTATTTAAAGGATTACAAAAATTGTGAAGTGTAAATATTATTTCCTTTTATTATATGAATATTGATTGACTTCGTTTTATCAATTTACACAGGTAAGAGTTAAAGGGGTAAATTAAAATTGATCATCGTAACGTTGTGCACTCTGTGTAAATTAAAAAGGTCTAGCGGTGGCATAATAAAATTAGAAGATTAGAGAGAAACACAGAGCGGTGGCGTTCAGCTGGACGTTTATTACATCCGGCTGCTCGAGCGTGGGGGAGTACTGCAGCAATATATATATATATATATATATATATATATATATATATATTACTCATATTTAGATCAGGGTAGAAAATTAATGAATTACATAAAATAATTTTAATCACCGTGTATAAGGAATTTTATTAGATAATACGCTTTATTAAAACACCGTGGAGAATAAAAATTCATTCGTTTCAGTAAAAATAAGAGATTTAAATCATGTACAAGACGCTTTATATCAAAAGAAACAATATTAACAAGCTCTACGTGTAATGTAATTATTCCGAGGAAAGAAACAAATGGAAATTACGTGCAAAATTTATATTAATTAACCCTATTTTAAGTAACCGGTATTAAACAAAACGTACAGATAATAATTAATATTTAGTTAGGATTCACTAAAATTTAAAGGGTATTAATTTTAATTGAAGTTAATTGAACCGTTAGTAACATATAATATCTATGAAAACTTGTAAAAACCCAATAAAATAAAGCTCTGAGAATTAATAGTATGTTTGAACACCTGCGTAGTTTAAAAAGCTCATTCGGCGTAAATTTTGCAGATAATTAATGGTTACAAAGAATCTTGGAGAAACCGGGGCTTAATATTCACGGGAAGGCGCGATACGGGGTTATTTAACCCAGATAGTCCACATGGACTGAAATAATCGATAGTAAGGAATATCAATTTGCACCACTAAGAACAGGTTAGAGAAGGAAAGATAATGTGCGTAAGACAAAGACACTAATAATTAAAGGCGTGATATGAGCAACGTCACGAGGGTCACGATTGGTTGAAAATAAGATGCACATATGAGAGGTAGAACAACAATTTCTGTATAAAATTTAATTAGTTATTCTAGGACATGTTTGCGTGCCGTGTGAGAATTTCTGAGATTTAACTGGGGCGAGTACAAAATTCGTAAAAACCGACGCGCGAGCTACGGAATGGGAAACGAGAATGTGAAATTCTGAATTGTCCATTTTGGGGACTCGACCGACAGACGGGCTAACTTCTATATATACCCAGGTGAATATGAACAAGCTCTCTTGCATCCGCGACTTGATTCAATACGTTAAACAGTGCATTTTAGTTTGATAGAATAATTTAAAGTTTGCTCGTATATTTTGGTGATTTAAAACAGTTTGTTATTTACGTGCTAACATGAATGTACTTGAGTGCACTTAGATACAAGGTAATAAAGTTAGTATCACTGTACTAATTAGTCAAAATTTACAACGACAAATGAATACCCATTAGTAGGCAGTTTTGGCGTATATTGGTGAAAGAAGTATGAATTTCTTTGCTATTTTTCGGGGGTGTTAATGATTAAATGGCTCATAAATGTGTCTGGATCCACAAAACAAGGGTCAGATATACACAGATGAGTTCTGGAAAAGCCCAGAAACAACTTTAAATAAATGGTGATGGAGAAAATTTGAAAAGCGTTGAGAATCAGAAGCTGTAAATATAACTCAGTTGGAATGGTGTGATTAACAAAAGGGACGATGTATATTGAAGCTACGAGTGCAGTAACCTTCAGGTAATGTATACTATTTTGTTTGAACTTTGATATTTTTGTGTGTGTTGAATTACTTTATAATTGATTTACTTTAAATGGACATTAGTGAAATTGTACTAACCATAAAATTTTAATGTTAAGGTGAAATTTGCTTGTTTAGGTAGAAAGGGTATTTAGTATTGATGTTCTGGATTATGATGAAAATTTGGGTATGTCTTTGAGCTCAATTAGACGAACCTGGTTAATTAACGTAAAGGGGTGGTAGATGCTCCCTTTGTACTCAGACTCCGGTCTGCATATATTGTTATATTAATTAGTAGGCATCCAACAAAAACTTTAATTCAGGATGCACATTTAAATGATAATAAATGTAATCTTGAAAATTTCTGATACTGAAATTTATGCCAAAATTTAATTTTGAAATTTTAATGTATTGTGAATATTGATGTAAATAGAGTTAACGTTCGTGTTTGTGGTAGGAATGTGTTTGTTTTTTTTTTATGAATGAGGATGAAAGTTATCTAGGGGAGCAGCCGAGGCGATTAACAGAAGAAAGTCAATGGACCAACACAGTTAAGGTAATGAATAGCTTTTTGTAGGATTCACAGCATTCTGGACATCCAATTCGTAGGGGCTCGATTCGAAAAGCGGAGTACCCGGATTTTGGTGATTTCACAGCAATATATATATATATATATATATATATATATATATATATATATATATATATATATATATATATATTCAAGGTGCCCTATTTCTTACACGTTGTATGGGTAACTCTGTTATTTGCGACATTAGAGAAAAGGTTAAATAGAGAAAGTAGTGCAGTTTTTAATGCCGAGTTCAGCCATGAAGAGATAATTAACATACAAAGTGTAGAAAAAGCGTTATACTAAAATAACGAAATTTTGATCATTTTTGTTTTGCTTCGTGGTTCATTTATTGTGATAGATACAGTAAAACGTTGTAGATGTTTTTTACATTATTTTAAAAGGAAAATAAGATAAACTTATTTGTTTTTACATGGCTTTGGTCATGTTCCAGTAAATAAGTGACGTTATGTTTTTTTAAATAAAAACCATAATTGGCGGTAGCTCTGATAGAAAGGCATTTTTTTTCTCTTTTCAGTGATGTACTACAGTGTACATGTTTAATATAAAAAATTTTGAAAGAATTTTGTTTTTATGAAATACGAAACTTGGTATTAAATAATGAAATACTTATGCATGGCATAACAAAAATATCAAAAACAAATTATGTTAAAAATTTTAAATATAATAATACTTCATAAGGTGTTCAAAGTGCGCACCATTTTGTTGAAGGCACAGCTCACATCGTTTTTTAACATTACGAGTAAGAAAAACTGCAGCACTTACATGGTTATCAATCAGAAAAAGAAATGTCTATATTTCAATGCAGCATCAAAGAAAAAAAACAACAGAGTACTTGTACCTTAGGGAGTGCAGTTGTCTGCCATAGCGGATTAGAAAGTGCGTATTACACTTTCCGACGGACTATATGAAACGATTTCACTTTGGTTAACTCATTATATCACCAAAGAAGTCAAACGATTTACCAAGAAGGCATCTTAATTAGCAGCGCGATTTACAGGATTCGTTTACGAAGAAAGGGCTTGACGTTAAATAGTCAACCTTCAAACTACGGTCTGTATTTATAAACAAAAGAACCACGTAAGGGGCAATGTATTTTGCTTTCAAAAATATCTCCGAAGGATTAAGTGTAAAAAATTCTCAGACAGAATCATCAAAAGTCTACTAGCTGTTACAGCATGTAAACAAGGAAATAACCTAACGGCTACCAAAATTTGCTAACAAAGAGGGGAAATCTTATTGATTTGGACACCTGCACAATTGTAAGATAAAGCATGCTTTTTGATGGAGCTATAAGTAACAAAACTATTCCAAGTGTTCATCTACTAGGCAGGTTGTTGAACGGCCTTATTTTTAAAGAAAGCCATGAACGTATATGCAGCTGTAGTTGAAACGTGTTACTGCAGGTGTTAGAACATATTTGTAACGGCTTTGTAACGTGAAGTTGCTAAGCAGCTGTTTGATTTTCTAAGGCAAAATATTATAAAGTAAATACTTGAAATTTTTTTATAAAATAACACTAATTTCAAATGGAAGGAAATCGAGTTTGTTTAGAAATTCTAGGACGTTTTAAAAAAACTAGTATGAATTAATATTCATGCAGAAAAGATCGCTTGCAAGATTTTGAACGTAACAAACTCGCTACAAATCGAAATAAATTTTTCCTTGTGTCCGAGAAAAAATTACCAAACTTCAACTTTACTTAGTGTATTCTAAATTTTTATATAATTTGAAAATAATATTTTATAATTGATAATTGAACAAGAAAACCTGTTTTGGTTGATATATTCCGGCAGTTTGAGTGAAGTAAGTTTAATTTCAACACCGTGATACCTCCATTTGTGCGACTAAAAAAATTAGATGCAATTCTTACCATCGCAAGTCATCAAAGCATCGCAGATAAGAAATAGGAATGCTTACAGCTTGAAGTGACGGCCTATTTGAGGTCTTACAACTGGTTATATTCGACATCTACGGGATCACATGACTCAGCATACCAAAGTCTTTTCCTGGAAATTCAAGTGAATCAATTTCAGAAAAGTAACGGCGAACAGAGAAATTCCTCACTTTCCTTGTCCAACAGCCAATAGCAAATCATTATCTGACATAGGATGTATGTATATACATATTATGTAGTGATGGGTTGAGTTAGTTGAAAGTAATTTAGCACCGATTGCCGTAAATAATTTTGTCATGAAATAAATTTCATCTCTCAAAGTAACAGCTTCGTATAAACTAATTTCAGAATCCCACGTAATAAATCTATCAGTGAATTTCCATAGGAATTACTCTTAATTCGAACTGGCACAAGTCACTAGATGGATCTAAAATAAAATTTCTAAACGTATTATAATCTTTAAGGAAAATACCCGATTTAATGTTATATTGAAACAGTAAATTTGCTAATGATAATTGCATGTACTAATAAAACCTACAGGGTGTTGGATAAGAAATTATTTCTATTTAAAGGGTAGTTGAAAACGCTCAACGATTTCCTATGACCGTGGGAACAGTAAGAAATATGAAATTTAATTACATCAAACGAAAATATTTACCTACAGGATGATCGACAAATACTCGTTCAAACTGAAAGGAAATCGGACTTGCTAATAAGCATGCAAAATAAGCGTGGAAACAGATCCGGATATGCAATTTTAAAATATGCGCCAAATTATTTAGTTACAAAGACGGGACCTAACAAACTAGTTTTAGTAGTTTTCCACTTGTATGTCTATTTAGTTCGTTGTGACGAACTCTGTATATATTTGTTATATGTACACAACATTTAATATTTTTAAAAACTAATCTATACAGTAGTCTTAAAGGTAACACAAAAACAAGTCTTTTTACGAATTCTTTAATTTTACTAAAATTTGGATTATCACATATTTAATTATTGAATCTAAAAAACTTCAATCGATGAGGTATCAAGGTAAATCTTGTTAATACTTGAAAACGGGAAATACGCAATTCAGAATTGAAAGAAATAAAGCTATTAAACCAACAATGGATTAATTGACAGCTAGAAGAAATACTGCAAGAACTGGAAAGGTCCACCGATTTCTGGTATAATGTCGAAGATGTGAAAGCTTTATAATTCGATATATAAACAGTACGACCTGACAGTCAGAGTAGTCTGGGTATTAAATCATAGGTGATGTGAACTAAATTGCTATTCGAGTGGTTAAGATAAATACGCTTAGTGTCCATATAAATTAAGAAAGAACAGTTAGTGCTTGATTGTGAAATTAGTAGTAAATGCAGCGTATCGGTGCTAAGAAAGAACTCAGTGTAATAAATAATGTAGTAATTAACACTACAAGTTTCTGTAGCGACATTAGAGTAATTTTAAATATTCTTCTGTAAATAATCAGGTTTATATTGGACTGAATAGAAAACATCAAATTGAAATTAAGTACAGTACAATTCACTATAGTTGAAGATTTATTATAGAAATTTGCATGGAGTTTTAAACAATTGCTCATACGTAAGAATTTAAATACTTACTTAAAGCTGATGGATATCTTATTTCTAATTTATATAAGGTTGTACTTAGGTATTATCATAACCGAGGTCATAGGTAGAATTAAAAAGTTATCGTGTACATCTGCATTTACCTTGTATTACGAATAATATAAACAACTAAAGGTTTTCTACGGTTTTTTCTACTTTGATTACCATAATTTTTGAGCATGCTTTGGTAACGTTAATTTATGGACAGTCGCATCCTGCAAATAAATATTTTGCACTTAGAAATAGTTTTAGTCCACTTAAAGTCTAAACGAAAGTATTTCACTTATTTATTTTTCCGTTTTTGCATTTTATTGAACCTTTGTTACAGCTTATACCTTTGCATTTTTATAAATAGGTAAGTTTCAATAGAAAATAAGTTAAACTATTTATTCTACTAATAGTCGAGTCAAAAAGTAACATTGTGCAATTAAGCTCTATGGTGTTTTAAACATTTGTGTGTAACTCAAGGCAGACAGTTGACACATTTGACTGTTGGAAAATATTTGATGGTGTTGGAATACAAATACACTCTTAACAACTGTTTGTTTGTTAAGAAATGACAGCAGTTTTCAGATTCACCTTAATAGACATGTTAAAATTTTATTGGTTTTTAATATTTTATTAATTCATTAAAAAGAATACAATTCAAAAAATTTTTACCAAGCATTTTGTTCTTTGTCCGAATACAAGTAGACTAAGTTGGTACAGTATATAAATATTTTTGCTAATAGATATATATTTTTGTTTCGAGATATTGCTGTTAACATAAAGAACTGTATCAGAAGGTTTATCGGTTTTGCCTTAAACAGGCACATATGTATTTCAAAGCAGTTATAACGCTCGCGCGTTAATTAAGCACACATTTGTGAATAGAAGAGCATTTATTAATTTAAGTTAGTGAAAAGAGCTTTTAGTACAAAATATATGTAAAATTTTATATTAGTTTGCGTAGTTTACAGTTTATAAAGAGACTATTCAATTATATTATTAAAGTAAAATTTCGAAATAAACAAAAAAGCTTTCAGTACATTCTTTTACAACCAGCAGTAAAAAGGACTTCACATGTTGAATATCAAATTAAAAAACACTAACATATTTTTCCATGACTAATCATTTTACGAACGTGTATTTGAAAACATTTTCACGCATTGTAAAAACTCCGAAATCATTGTCAATTCTTTAAATAAACATAAACCATAAAGCGTCACACAATTTAATGCGCAAGGACTAGCCGAAGGTACAGAGATGATATAACATGGACAGTGTACAAATAACAATACATATGCTCTCATGCACGGAAAAGCCCTTGACCTCAACCTCAAGCTTAGGTTCAAATCGTGCACACCGTGTGAATGGATGAAATCGCATAATGGAACGATCCATTTAGATTTATTCAGATTAATTCAAATCTTTGAAGAAAAGCTTGCAGCTTCAGTCAAGCGACAAGCACGATCGACGGGCAGATGAACTGGTTTACAATAATTCGGGTAATGCTAAATTGAACTAGGGTTTGGAGGAAAATAAATCACAAACGCAAAAGTACTCGCTGACTCGAAAAAGTGCTGTAATATTGTGAAAATGTCTGTAGTATGTATAAATATGGAGGAGTAGCGTTTAGTTTGTCGAAACATTTATTCATATATGCGGATCTCAGAAAGAATTGGAAGCGTACGAAAAAGAAAGAAATTATTGAAATAAAAGAGGATGAGGAAATTAAAATTATAAATGTGAATTATTTGGAGAAAGATGCAAATTTTTTTGAGAGAGAATGTGAAGATAATGTAGATATGGGATCAATTGCTGCTATATGTCCAGGTGAAATTAAAAATAAAATAGAATTGTCATTAAAAGAGAAATCTTATGAATTGGAAGATAGAGAGTTAAGAATTGCTACTAGTTGTAGAAATAAGTTAGAAGCTATTGATAGTGAACCATTTAAGACTGAAGTTTATGCATTTAATGCAGAGTAATTGAAAAATGTGTAATTGGAAAGTAATGAAGTAGGCTGGAGATAGAGATTCTAGACCATAATTTTTTGGACGTGAGTAGTATAGCTGAGTAGTTGCTGGAACAACTTTATGAAAATTTTACACCCCATTTTTCAAGATTATGATAAAGATGAATTATGTATGATGGTGAAGAGAATTTTGTATGACATGAAACTTGATGAGACGGGTGTAAATATGAGAAAAGTTAAAGATATAGGATAAAAATTTTAGAGTGCAAATGATATTAATATAAAGTTAAGGCAAGTATGGTTGATTATAAATAAGATAGGAATAGGTAAATCGTTAAAAAAAGAAACGCCCTAGAATGAAAAAGAAGTTTGTTCAGTAATTTGATTCCAGCGCGAAATGTTATTTTAAGTCGCAAGTGGTGGCTATGCGGCAATCGTATTTAAGCATGCAGTACGCATATTGTAATTTAATAGTGGCGAGGTTGCAAAAAATAGAGAAGCAATATTCTAAACGTAACTTACAACGAAAAATGAGAATTATTAATTACAAGGGGGAAAGTTTTCCAAGATAATGCTATTTTTAAAGGTTTTGTTAAATAATCAAGAGAAAGATATAACCAGAAATGTACTTTGATAATAAGCTGTTTGAAATGAGAATTTTAATATAGCGAATCTTGTAAGCTGATTTGACGTCAATTAAAAATAAGAAGATATTTTATTACGATGACATATTTGTGGATTCTGCAAGTATTACTTTTAGATTTATTTTTAAATGATTTATATTTAATGTAAGGTATAATAATAACTGTTAATCATATAATAATTTTATGTAAAAGGTTTTACCAGAAGAATATGTGATCAGAGTTCGAAATACTCTAACCTTTGAATAAATTATTTGTCAAGGATTTTTTATGGCCAAAACAAATCTTACAAGCGTGGAAATAATCATAATCAGATAAACCATCCTCAAAAGAATAAGTTTAATTCTGTAAATTTAAAATAAAATAAGCAACAATGTTTGTTTGTAATCAATACTTCTTACAAATTATTTTATGTTTGAAAGAAGCAATGTTGTAAATGTTCTAAGTGCTTTTGTATAAGAGAGAATATTTAATACTGTATAAATGCTTTGTAATATTGCTGTGTTTAATTTCATTTTGAAACACTCCGTCAGTTCCGTTAAGCTAGCCAGACAAAATTAGAAAGGAAAATAAGTAAATAATTTCAAGTTACACAAATTGCTGTACCTGTATCACAGCACCCTTTTAGTAACGGCCCAAGCGAGGCCTTGTCACATCAATCTTTCAGCGACGCAATACTTCTTACAAATTATTTTATGTTTGAAAGAAGCAATGTTGTAAATGTTCTAAGTGCTTTTGTATAAGAGAGAATATTTTATACTGTATAAATGCTTTGTAATATTGCTGTGTTTAATTTCATTTTGAAACACTCCGTCAGTTCCGTTAAGCTAGCCAGACAAAATTAGAAAGGAAAATAAGTAAATAATTTCAAGTTACACAAATTGCTGTACCTGTATCACAGCACCCTTTTAGTAACGGCGCAAGCGAGGCCTTGTCACATCAATCTTTCAGCGACGCTTTCAACGCGGCCTTGCCACAGCATATATATGTTGCTGTGAATATGTAGCTATATGCTGCTTAGGAGTTGAAAGCCAATAAGAAGCGTTATATATAAAAAAATTATTTACTATGAATTATTGCATGAAAATGCTCGTAAGGTCCCGCTAGCTCATATTAAATAAAACAACAAAACTCCAACATCAAAGTTATAGTATCATTCAAATATTCATCAATAAATAAAAAATAATATAAGTTACATCCACAAACATCTTTCTTAATCGCATATTTTTCAAAAGATTACTTACACACAAGCATTAAAACTTACAAATGCAATTTACAACTTAAGTCTAAAAACAACATTAAATATTCAAAAGAATTCACACAATTTTTGTTACTACTATTCCCAAAACTTTTTTATGTAAGTCACTATGTTCAAACATTTTCTGTTAGAGAGAACTATCAATAATTTGTAATACTATAGTTTGAAACCGATTAATAAGTGTAGATGACCAGCTATCTTAAAAAAACCTTTTATAATTACCAAATTAACTCGAAATTTGACCTAAAGAAAATCTAAATTCATCCATTTACAAGAAATATCTATATGTCAAATTCTTATGCAAGTTTAATCTACTTAAAATAACTATAGCACACAAAAGTCTTTCTAAAGATTTAAACAATGATAAACTTGCGTTCTTTGTTAAAATTGTTGTTTAAATATCCATGTCGTCTCATTTTTTAAAAGCATTCTACCAATAAATGCATTGAAAGCCATACCGTGCTTTTCCATGTTCTATTATAATATTTAAATTTATATGCATTTGAAAACCATGCCATGCTATACCATTTCGCATTTTTCTGTTTAAGTTTATCGTACCGGCATATAGTTCATTAAAACTGATTGTGGTATTTTACCTCCAATCTGAGCTGTTCATATTTTAGTACAATTTTACTTTAGACGTTGTTCGTTATATTGCATAACCTCAAAATAAATTGTTGTTGACAAATATTTTAAACTAACGCGAACTTTATTTATTGACAAAAATATCGCTCGTAATGACCGACATAGATTATCGACAAGTGATCTATAAACAGACCATTGGTAACTGACCCCCATTTTAATTACTTCCGATTTATATAATAAAATCTTTACTACTTCATTTTTTCTTGAAAAATTCTATAACCTTCCTAGTTGTTCTGACTCATATGGGATGATGTAATTTTTTCAAAAATAGGTTCATTTTATACGTCTATCTTATCTAAATAACTGCCATTTCAAATTTATTTGATCGTAAAATTTCAGTATAGTTTCTTAATTGGCATCCTTGCCGAATATATATATATATATATATATATATATATATATATATATAATATAAATCTTTTTTTGGATTAACGACCTCCTTTTCGATAATTGATTGTAATTATGTTTGTGGGTATTAGGTCTGCTGGGGTAAAAGAAAACTCTTTTTTATGGCCTAAATTTTCGCATATATTTAATGCTTTGTCAAAGGCAATAAATTGAGATTAATAAAAATTAGCTTCCATAAATAAATTTAAAGCCAATATTTTATTTATACTTAAAAAATTTTTATTCGATTCAATTTTATAAGATTATATAAAGGAACTTAGTTTAAATTTATTTATGGAAGCTAATTTTTATTAATCTCAATTTATTGCCTTTGACAAAGCATTAAATATATGCGAAAATTTAGCCCATAAAAGAGTTTTCTTTACCCACAGACCTAATACCCACAAACATAATTACAATCAATATATATATATATATATATATATATATATATATATATATATATATGAAATGCATATCTGTGAGCTGATTATCGTGAGTGGTTATGTTATCTAATTTATTAGGTTGTTCAAGATCTTGTCACTCTTACAGTTTTACTAATTGAAACGTTTTCATCATGTTATGTGTTGTCATGCAGATAATCTGTCATTTGTTTATTTTTACAATTTGATTTATTTTTTACTTGTGCATGAATTTTAAACATTCAAATAATCTAGAACAAGGAACTTCTTTCTACCAAAAAACAGTTTTTTAAACTAAAATACACAGTTTTAATGTATTAAAAATAAACTTGACCTTGTTGTCAATAACTTTTTCAGGAAAAGCACTTTTTTAACAACCAATACGAAACTTTACTATAAACATATCAAATCCGACGAACACCATTTTCCATAGCTCATAATCCTACAAACATGGAATCGAAAATATTCTAATGCATTGCAAAGTTGCCGAAATCATTATAAATTATTGAACCAGACACAAGTTCATAAAGTAAAATAAATTTAATACGTAGAGACTAACCCTAGCGCAGATTTGGTAGTAAATAGACTGTGTGGAGATACCATTACCGGAACTTTCCCAAGCACTGAAAAAGCCCCTTACCTCAACTGCAAAATGGTTTGTCTTTCAATACCGTGAATTAGAAAAATCACACAAATTCCCGTGGACATTTTAATTTATATATACCATCAAACTATAATAGTATGGAGAATTCGAACACAATCGATTAGTCATGTTTTTCTAGCGGCTAGATTTCTATCAACTATTAACCGAATTAAGCGATGCCAATTGTTAAGTAATTGAAAGTATGGTAGTGAAAATTTGGGTTTGACAGTAAAAAGTTCCCAAACGCGCTTGTATGCACGGAATTGAAGAAATTATTGACACTAAATGAAAGTGAGCTAAATTAGACGAAGGTTTTTATCAACATTAGTTGAATTAAATGATTACTTATTGATACCAGAAGCTGGTCTTGCTTTAGAAAAGGGTGGTTGAACCTTGCATTCTAACTAGCTCTAAGTTAAAAAATCTTTAACCTTTCTACCTGCTTATATCTCGTAGACATGCATTGGATTATTCATACCTAATTCATTAGTATTTAGACTTTTACGTAGTGCACGCTTAATAAAAGGCAAAATATAATAGAAATAAGATCACGATTGTGTTCATAAAAATTTAGACAGTCAAATTTATTAGATTATTAAAAATATATAAGATGCTCTTTTATATATATACGTAATTGGGCAAAATTAGGGTTAGTCCAGTTTATCTGCGTTGGTAGTGATTGTTACAACTTTTGATTTTCATGGTAGCTAATATAGGTTAAGTAAACGTCTTGCCACTCTTTTTTTATTTGTGCTTAGATTAAAACAGCAAAGGAAGTCAGTGTAAACAGGGTTCCACCAGCCTGTCGCGATCGGAAATAATTATCTTTTAGTCGTCTTGTAGATCTCTCACCATCTATTTAAAGCGCAAAGAGCAGTGTCAGGTGGGTTAACGTTCAGCATTTTATTATTGGATTGAAAGTCCACAACCCCTTTCCAGGTAGGTACTTGAGTTAGAGTGTATACCCCTACAAGAATTCTTTTCGTCACTAAGCTAGCTGGTGCAATTTTTTCTCTGTTTGTTTCCAAGGTAAAGTAGAGACACTAGCGTCAAAATAACACGTATCAGTTACACCGATGTTTTATTTTTGGAATTGTCACCAATCATTATAATGTAGGATACTAATCAACTTTTATTTTAGAATTATTGCTGCAGTACCCTTTTTTAAAGAAGGCACCTGTAATTTTATTATGGTAAATAAATTGTGTTGAATTATGGCTTTTAGCTAGTTTCAAAGATATGGATCAAGTGCCTAAAATTAGAAGACCCTTAAATCCTCGACAAGAAGCTAATCTTTTATCTATCTGTGTATTTGGGTGAGTATACGGTTTACCTTTGAATCTAAATTTACTTAAAGTTATACAGATACACATTTGCAACGTTTCTAAAACGTTATCATAAAACCCTGAATGAGGAAGATATACCAAGAATTTTAGATAATCATGTGACATCCAACTTATGCGACACCCTACAAAAATTCTGGAATGTGGAGCAACCACTTAAAACGACGTCACTTTGGCGTGCAATTATACGTGCATTCGGTGCAGAATTTTTGATGTTAGGAATGTGCTTACTTTTTGATCAAGTATGTCTAAGGGAAGTATTGCTTTTCAATGAAAGCTATAGAGAGTAAATACTTTATCGAAATCATAGGTTGATGCGATCCATATCGTTATGTCTATTGGTTAAATGGTTTTCTGAAAGCGAAGCTAAAACGGATATGACGATGGCATATTTGCATGGAGGAATAATAGGAGTTACATCGATTTTAAGCGTTATTGTTTATCAGCTGACATACCAACAGCTCCAATTACTAGCCATGAAGATTCGTTCAGCTTGTGCATCATTAATATATAGAAAGTCATTGAGACTAAGCAATTTTGCTGTTCAAAAGATAACTGCTAGTCAAATAACCAACATTTTGTCGAATAATCTTCGACGATGTGATGAAAGTCTCCTATCAGTACATTTTCTATGGATTTCGCCTGTCGAAATAACGTTAACGTTGTTTATTTTATATAATATGCTGGGGTTAGCATCAACAGTTGGAATATTGTTCATGATCCTGCTTATTCCTTTACAAGGTAAGACGATAATTTTGAAGTTTTTTGTCTCTTATGATGAAGCATAGATAATATTATTGTAACCAAAGAGATGGTTTTCGGTAATTTTATTGAATGAATTGTAACTTAATAATTTGGAAAGCATTCATGCATGTGGCTTTACATTATGCAATTTTGAATCAATGCAAGACCTTACACTGCATGTCAATTGCATGTCGCTTCTTTTTTACACTTGTGCAATATGTATGCAATTTTAGTTTGAAGGGTAATGCTACCAACGAATGAAAATAACATTCCATTAAAACAAATTTGAATTTATTACTCAAATCAATATAACAGAAAGTTTGTTTTTCTCACATTGTTGCAATTTGGTTATTATGTTGTTCAACAGTCAGATAATAAAATATAGGCTATCTTACGCTTATGATAATTTTATTTCTAATTTGGTATCTCATTTATCACTAAAATCAGTTACTAGAATTGCATAAAAATTGTTGGAAATTGGAACATGTTCTATTTCATTAAAGTTGCAACAGCTGACTGAAAACTTGTTCGAAGACATGCGCAGTATGTTGCATTTGTATTGCATTGCATCAAAATCGCATAATGTAAAGCAACATTAACGCATGCAGTCTTCTATCGGAAAACGCTATTTTGTATAAAACTTTTTAATTCACGTTAAAAACTTCCGAAAATTTTTAATGAACTGCTTTATTTTTAAGCTTTCTTAAATTAATTCTATTGATAAACTCGATACGACCATATACAAAAACGCGTTCCCTAGAAACACGTTCCACGTCATACGGTTTGGCGAACCTCGAGTTGCTCGTGATCCGGATCTTCGCCGTGCCGACTGTTGCTAAAACCTGCAATGTCAGGTGAAACGATATGAAGACACAAATTGTGAGCTAGGTAATGCTGTACTTCCCATAATATGTCTGTATTAAATATTACATCTTTGCTACTTCCGTCCTGATGAGCCCCAATTAGAGCGAAACGCGTCGACAGGATATTGCAATATTTAATACAGACGTATTATGGGAAGTACAGATCACCTAGTTCACAATTTGTGTCTTCGTGTCGTTTCACTTGACATCGCAGGTTTTAGCAACAGTCGGCACGGAGAAGATCCGCTCAACTACCTTTTTCCATAGCCTAAAGTTATAATTTCAAAGATTAGTAAGTTTAATGAGTCTTAAATTAATACAAAGTATTATTGTGAGCTAGGCGATGCTGTACTTTCCATAATCTGTCTGTATTAAATATTAAAACTTTGCTACTCCTGTCCTGATGAGCCCCAATTAAAGCGAAACGCGTCGACAGGATGCCCTCGTGGCCGAATTTGAGTCACTTACCATTAATTCTTTTTTACTTTGTTTTAATTTAAGACTCATTAAACTTACTTTTCTTTTAAATGATAACTTTTGGCTATGGAAAACTACTGGGGTAAGTGCTTTGTGAATATTAATTACCCGGTGTGTTATATCTGAATGCGGGGTTAAGGTAATAATTTGGTCCTCAAAAAAGGGCTGATTCTTGTTAAACATTTACTGTTCGAAAAATCAGATAAGCTAGGTACTTCACACATTGACATAATGTAAATTTATTTAAAAAAGATTTTACTTTTATACAGTGTGTCTATTTAAGTTGGCGGCATATGGAAAACTTTTTTATTTTTAGTTTTAGGAAAAAAGTTACTCTTTATAAAAAGTTCTGCTTGTTCTGCAACCTAAAATAAAACCTTTACATTTCAAAATTTATTAGTCATATACGAGGTTTATCAATAAATATGAATTTGGCGCAAGAGTAAAGTACCTTTATTTTTGAAAATTTCGAAAATTGTTATTATGAAATGTCGTTCAGAATCAAAAACCACGTTCAAATATGTAAAATATCCATCGATTATAACAATTTTTTTTAAACTTCTAAAATAAAAATTTATTTAAGCTTACGCGTTATTTCTTTTAATTTAAGATGCACTGACAAGAACTGTCCATGAAATGTACTTGCTCAGCATTTCGAAAGACTTTCTTTAATAATAACAGTAGTTTAATAATAATGTAATAGTTTTTGTTACACATACGGATCTTATTATTCTGTCCCTCAATTAACTACCTTCCTTTTTTTCGAGAATCTTTTAATGCAGACCGTTATTTACTCTTTCTACAAAAAGAACTAGATGATTTTCTTAATGATCTACCCCTACTTGAACGTCAACAGATGTGGTTCCAGCAGGATGGTGCCCCATGCCATAGCAGGTTAGATGTAAGGCAATATCTTGAAAATTGTTTTAATGGAAGAGTTGTGCATCGGTTTTTGAAAATTCGTTGGCCACCTCACATTCCAGCTTTGATCCCACTCGACTTTTTTTGTGGGGCTTCTTGAAAGAGGTGTACCTCCAAGGGTCATTCACAAGATGTTGTCCATTTAGAACGAACCATTAAAGAAACCGTTCAGAGTATAACGCCGACTATGATTAGAAGAGTGTTGACAGAGTTTAGAGAAAGAACGATTACCTGTATTTATAGAGAAGGCGGATATGTTGAAGCGGTAGTTAATTGAGAGACGGAATAATAAGATCTGTATGTGTAAAAAAAACTATTAAATTATTATTAAACTATTGTTATTATTAAAGAAAGTCTTTCGAAATGCTGAGAAATTACATTTCATGGGCAGTTCTTGTCCGTGCATCTTAGATTAAATGAAATAACACGTAAGCTTAAATAAATTTTTATTTTAGAAAAGTTAAAAAAAAATTTTTTTATGATCGATGGATATTTTGCATATTTGAACGTGGTTTTTGATTCTGAACAACATTTCATAATAACAATTTTCGAAATTTTCAAAAATAAAGGTACTTTACTCTTGCGCCAAATTCATATTTATTGAAAAACCTCGTATATGACTAATAAATTTTGAAATGTGAAGGTTTTATTTTAGGTTTCAGAACAAGCAGAACTTTTTATAAAGAGTAACTTTTTTTCCTAAAACTAAAAATAAAAAAGTTTTCCATATGCCGCCAACTTAAGTAGACACACTGTATACCTACTATCGATGTGATAAAATTAAATTATTGTATGTTTTAATTTGAAAATATTGTAAAATCTGATACAAGAATATTTTGAATATGGTATATCTTAAAATTCATATAAAGAGCTTTCAGTTATCTTTTCACTTAGAAACTTCGTATTTCGTGTTGGTAGACACTATCACACTTTAATCACTAAAATGAGGTGTTCCTTTCTTTTGTGTTGAAGTAATAATGCCATGAATTAAAAAGAGGTTAAAAAGTGTTTTTGTCTTGAAAGTTGGTGTTAATTACTGTCATAAATAATTAATTGTTTGCTGAAAAGTTGTGTTGCAGTAAGGCTTTTGTGAGATGTAAAGTTTTAAAGTTTAAAATTGATTATTTTTTATTGTCAATCCTCGTTAAAATGTTGTAGTTTGGTAAATTTTTATCTTTGTACAAAAAAAACCTTTTTAATTAATTTTTGGAGAACATAACCTCAAGATCTATACGTGGTAATTAGAATTTTATCTTACCTTTTTAAAACAATTTACGTTACGTTCATGTCTTCTTTGGTACTGGAATTGTTATTTAGTAATATATTTTGTTTTAGTATTTTGAATAAATTACCTAAAAACTTTTATATTTAATTGCAAAACCGTTTAATTCTCCTAACCAATCTGTATCAACTTCGTGTGTTTGTAATCTAAAAAAGAATTACTGTTTGTCTTGGTGTATTGAAACACATAGTTCCGTTTATTTGTTATAATAATATCAGCTTCCGTTTATGTTTGCTTAACTAAGTAAAGTTAGCAATATTTAGGTTATCGTATTTTTTAAAAATTAGAAATATGAACTACCTTTACTGAAATTCTGAGAGCTTAGCTAGGAACTTGTGATTAGCAAATATAGCCCCTGTCCTCCGCAGGATCAACGCCTACTACAGTTTCGAGGTGAGGTTTTGCATAATTTAAGCACCCCTATTGATTTTAACGTAAATATTATGGATTCCGAAAAACTCTTAAAAAAATAGCCGGCACTATCGTCGATATAAAGGCTATTGTTTATTCTATTGACCTAACTCCTACAATATTGCAATTATTGCGCATACAATTAGATTGTTAAACGTAAAACAGCGTCTAGACCTATTTGCAACCTCTCATCTTGGTAAATTTGAGAAAATCACAAATAAACTTCGCCGAGGGCCAAAGCCGCCCACAGTATAATTTGTAGAGGGGGTCAAGACTACTTTCAAAAATATTAGTTATGTTACACAAAGGATGAACACTGTTAATGCAACCCCGTTACCGGACGTATTGGAAAGTAATGTAAGGCATAAAATCTTATTTCTTTAGAGTAGCTCAAAAGCAGTTGGACCATCGATAATGCAGCGTTTTTTAATATTATAGTTGAAATCACGAAAGAATGCATTCACGCCATAGGTTACTGAATTTAAAAGCGATATACATTAAAAGTATGTCGGTGTTTAATTCAGAAACCTATGACGCGAATGCATTCTTTCGAGATTTCGGCTATAGTATTTGAAATTGAAAGAAAAACGTAGGATTGATAGTTTCTTAATAAATGCAGCATTAATCGAATTTTCATAAAGTGTAAAGTTACTTACCAATCTGGTAAATTGCTGGTGCAGCAGGCTATCAATTCTTTGGCTTGATGATACACAGGGTAGCAAATGAAAAAGATTGGATTTTACATTAACACACACTAATTGAAAATTGAATGGACTTATTCCAATACATGTAATAAGCCGCCCATAAGAAAATGTAAAAATACAGACACGACACAACCATATTTAACGGAAACAGAAAAGCCACATTGTCATTCAAATGGCCACAAACCACAGATATTAATTAATAGTAAATAAATATCCGACCGGCACTTTAAATAGTGTCTTTAATATTTGTTGCACAAACAAACATGACTAAGAACTAAGAAGGGTACAACAAACTATTATAACTGGCACTACTGAATAGGACTGTTCTCGCGTTTTATTAATCATCATCATCTTTGAATAAAAATATCAATCTTCTTCGGTCTTGACCAAATCTATTTAGAACTTCATTTATAAATGCTTGTTTCTCCCTACCTACCATGTCCTTATGTACACTAAGCATGCATAAACCTGATAATCTATCCTGACATGCTTGATCTAAGCCACGATTTTACCCGCTTTAGCGTACTAAATGACCTTTCTATTGTTGCAGTAGTTGGAGGTAATGCCAAAAATATTCAGCGCAGTTTTGATGGCCGGAAAAAAGAAACTTCATTATCAAGCAAATGTACAAAGTCTGTATCTTGTTGAATCTCTATTTTGCCAAAGTTCAACCCACGTTTGCAACTGTTCTGAAAAGTTATCAATGTTGTAACTACTGGCTATTTCTTCTTTTTATTTAACAATGCTCTTTTATATTGTTGTCTTTTAAGTTATTTGGATGTAATCCAGAGAGTAAAAAGAAGTCGTAGCATCTTCAGAAAACCTTGTGGAAATAGACTGTATAACAGAATCCAAATAAGGAATAAAAAGGCTTACTCGAAAGTAATCTTCAACACTACTCATATGATAATTAGACCTATGAGTTTGTCTTGGTGCAATACGTGGTAATGTAATTTCTAATCCAAAACCATGGGCATGTTCAACACTTTTTTTATAAACCTCTTTAAAATATTGTTCAGGATCACTACGGTGTGTCTTAAAAAGTTTGAGTAGTTCATCTATGTGCTGTTTAACGGAAAATAAGTTTATACTTTTAGACTGCAGTGCATTACAAACAGGTTTCAATTTGCTAGAATATTTGGCCATAATATGCAGACAAAGAATAAATTTCGACGAAGAAACGCAATTTAAAAGTTGACTGGCCCTATTTCTTGTCTGAGCATTTATTTCACGGTTATGAGCTAACAACCTCATTGATTTATATTTGGCGGACCAGCGTGTTTCACATAATAGTGGAATATTAGAAACATATCTACGTCTTAATGGACTATCTCGAAAGAAAGTAATTACTTCTTTAATGGTACCTACTGAATTTTGAATATCCGGAATCTTGTTCAAATCATTTATCACTAAATTTAATCTATGGGACGCGCAGTGAAAATATATCGCTTTTGGATATTTATTTTTAATAAGTTTTGGACTCCTGCTCATGACCTGCCATCGTCGAGCAACCATCAAACCCTAATCCAACTAATTTATCCATACAAAGACCATATTCATTACAAGCGTTTAAAATTGCAGCAGTTATACCTTCTGCGTTCATCGATGTAAGGACTACAAAGCCTAAAAATTCTTCTCTGACCGAATTGTCATTACTAACAAATCTTACTCCAAGTGATAACTGTTCTACCCCAGCAATATCTGCACTTTCGTCAGCCAGAATTGAAAATGCTTCACTCAAATTCACATCTTTCACAATTTTTTCCCTAATTAATGTTCCACAAATTGAAATTATTTGATTTTGAGTTCTGTGAAAGGCGTATTTTGAGTTCTTCTTGCAAAACTTTAAGTGCTCGTTTAGAATGTGATCCCCACTTTCTATTCAGAATTGTAAAAGATCCTCAAAATTACCTTTTTTATCACCTCGTAATGGCAAATCATGCATACCACAAAAAATGACGGTGGATATTATTGGTATAAGTTTTTTGCGATTCGATTCAATCAAATCCCACTCAGCTTCATTTATTTGAGAGGTAATTGATAGACGTTTTCCTTCAATCATTTTTGTAAAACTAGAAGCTTTTATAGTTGAATCACGATGCCATTCGGTTGTAGCATGTGCTTTTGCAGAAGCGACAAAATTATGATATTTTGTGAAGGGCTCTACAATGAAAGAACCAAGAACCCCTCTTTCAACAGTTGGCCGAAAAACTACGCAATATTTGCAAAGTGCGCCTTTGAGTTTTGGAGAATACGCAAGCCAATCGTATTGTTGAAGCCAGTCATATTTAAAAGCACGTCTTCTTTCTTCGGAATCGTTCTTGAAATTATATTTAGGATCTGGTTTGTAAGGATTTGTTAATAATGAAAAGCGAACATCGTCGGAAAGTGTTTCATTTGAGTTAACAAAATTGCCCAAATCGAGCATGTACTCATTCTTATCAGTTGAAAGATTGGTGTCATATTCACATGTGAGAGATTTTAAAGTATTAGGTGACGAACTACCAGCTTTATTTAGATCATTGACACTATTATGTACTATACTATTACACTCAAAAATAGCATTAGCACCAGCACCGCTACTACTACAGCCTATGCTAGATGATTCTTTTAGTTCATTTCGTTTGAAAAATTTTCTAATATCCATTGTTAGTATTGTTACTGATCTTAGATCTGAATTTCTGAAAAAAATAACACGCTTTACTTTTCTGATACTTCAAAAGAAGAGATTTGTTAATCAAATAGACTTTAAAGAAAAAAAATAAGAATCTCCCAATTGCAAATAAATATTATTTTTAAATATGCATTCTCACGCATTAGGTACATTAGTACTTACTGCTATCCTATCCGTAACTAAACTGTAACTGCAATCTTCGGCCTTCTTTAAAACAAAACCAGTAACTACACTACTTATCAACACTGACAACAATAACTACAAGTAAAATGACCAATCAATATCTATCAACATACACGTCTTCTACTAATTCAACAGTCAGATAAAGTTTCCTAAGTCACAAATTAAAAGTACACCGCATTCGAAAACACTGAATACAAACTGAAGTCACTGAAGATATAGACGTACTTTACTGTTATAGATAAAGAATATATTTTTCTCAGAATAGAACACAATGAGACATTTGTAGAACATTCCAAAGTTTTAGTTGTAGAGTACCTGAACCTGTACAATAAGAAAGAAACCATTATGAAAGCCTTTATTTATATTTCGTTTGAATAGAAACTTTCAGGGTAAAGATATTTAGATATTAAAAAATGAAAATAACAGTTTTGTTATAGGCGGTTAGGGTTACTATTGTAAGGTAATCGCATTAATTCGCATTTCCTGCTTAAAATGACATACAAAGTCGGTGTATTTATAGTTAGACAATAGGCATACCTGTAGTGTAATCTCAACATTTATGTTTACTTTATTTTTAAACAATAGTATAACCGATAGTGAAATCGTAATCTTCTTCAATCTCTAGCGACGGTGCACTTCGTGTTGCGATTTCTAACGAAAAACAAACCAAATAAACATATTCAGGGGGGGTCAGGCGGTATCCCCATTGACCCCCTTTGTGGGCGGCCTAGCCGAGGGCCTTGTTTTAGAAAGATTGTATGTTACTGTCGAACTCCCTGCCATTACTTGCAATGAAACTAGCTCAGTGCACTACCTGTGGAAAAGATAGACGTGTCTGAATTAGTACCGGTTAATAATGGAACCTTACTTTTCTAGGAAATAACTAAAAAATTTCTTTGGCATCTTTTCTCAAATGGATAGACCTCGAAATTACACAGACCAACAATTATTTAATAGTGCGGTAGAACTTTTTCCCGACAGCGCTTTACCTGGTTCCAAAACATCAAACATCAAATTAGCTCTTAACCTGAATTAATTAATCTCTTAAAACAAGATTTTTACATTGAACAACGATTACGAAATTCTATTTCAAATCCGTGCTCGTTTTTAGTCTTCCGATGAAAATGATTTGGCATATATCGTCGATATGCAAACGTTATTTAATAGGTTAGATAAAAGATGTGACATGCCGAAATTGTCGACTCAACTTATTCGAAATCTGAACGCCTATTATTCTGAACATCTCGCTTTACAAAAAATTGAATTTATCACCCAACTTGAAGACTTTTGCCGTTTTCTACAAGAAGTGAAGTTCCGTTTACAAAAATAGCACTCCACAACAAAACCCCAGTCAAAATTTTCGCAACAAAATGTATCTTACCGTAACGATTCTTCCCGCCATTCCCATCATTTCTTATCGCATATATCAAATACCGAAAAAACTCCTTTTCTCGTTGGAATTGTCGGAAAGGTAACCATAATTATACTAACTGAACAGAACGTAGAAACATTTTTTGTTATGAGTGTGGAAACCCGAATGTCTATAAAAATAAATATCCACGTTGTAATGTTCCGTAAAGCTACCCAAGGTACGCCTTTGTTCAGGATGTATGCTCTTTGTCTCGAAAACACCCAGTACCACAAAATTACCGTTATCGCAACAATTACGCTCGAAACCTATTGTACCGTTACCTTTATTACGTAAAAACGATGATTATGCCTCTAATAACATATCTCCAAAACCAACTCCTATTTCTTTAACTGAAATATGTCATACAACACAAACTGAATGTCTAACTGGTTGAAAACCGTGTATACTTTTCATCACCCTAATTCGGCAAATGCAAAATTAAAAACGAAACCGTTTTATAACCGCCCACATTTACTGATTTCTATTGCCTCCCTATCTGCATATGCATTGTTGAATACTGGCTCTAATTCCTTTTTGATTAATTCCACAGGTTTGCAACAACTAAGAGATCAAAATATAAATTTTAAAATAATGCCTTAAAATACATATATTATTATCGTTCATTCCGCTTAGGTTCAAGTAATCGGATCTATCAAATTAAAAATTCGTATAGAATCTCTAGAACGTGAAGACAAATTTTTAGTACCAATCCTAGCATAGTCTTTTCTTTTAAGAGTTGGTTTTTGCCATCTTTTTAATTTGTAATTAAATTTCCTCGGTTCTACTTGGCAAGTTAACCTTAAGAAGAACAAATATGCTTTATTGGGAATTGCAAACAAAATTTCTCTTACCGAAGAACAAACTATCTTGTTAGATAAAACCATGAATAGATTCCTTCTATTATCTACCTCAGAATTAGGTTCTGTAACGATCGTATCGCATGAAATCTTTACTGCCGATTCTAAACCTTTTAAACAACGTCAATATCTTTTATCCCCTGCTTTACAGAAACATTTGTATGCCGAAATTGATAAAATGATTTAGTCTGGTGTTATTTCTCCTAGCTCTTCTCCTTGGAGTAGCCCTATTTTATTAGTTAAAAAGAAAAACAGAGATTATCGTGTTTGTTTTGATGGTCAAAAGTTAAACTTCGTTACAATATTCGATAGCTACCCGTTTTCTCAAACCGACTCTATCCTAAGTAGATTACGCCATGCGCACTATATATCTTCCATAGACTTTAAACAAGCCTTTTATCAAGTACCTTTGGAACAATCCTTTCGTTAGAAAACTGCCTTTTGTGTACCAGGGAGAGGACTATATGAATTTAATTTCTTATCGTTTGGTTTATTTAATGCCCTTCAAATACATAGATAGAACACTAGGGCAAATTTTACATTAGTCACGTGCTTTTGTTTACCTTGACGATATCTTAGTCATTTCTAATATCTTTGAACAACATATCGTAATTTTAAATGAAGTATAGTCAAAACCATTTAAGCTGACCTATGACTCACCGCGGTACATTATTAGAAATGATAATGTAAACTGCATTGTCTTTGTCAGTATATGTATCTACTCTGCGCTAAAAAGGATGGATAGGAAAGAAGTAAGTCTTATAAAGATTAGTATGGCAGCATCAAAACGTATGTCTGTTATAACTAATATTTATGTATTATTATAATCTATAAATAATTTTAGTTTCCTGTCGCTTTTTGTTGTCTTTTCACGTAGTTTTTGCTTTTTTGTAGTATTTACGTTTTTACATTTAGCTCAAATTGCAAATATATAAGTTTTTCAAAACTAAAAGGATTTCTTACACATTGTAAAAGGTAAATACAGATGCAATTAAACGTAAAATTTATGAGATGCACTCGAAAAGTAATACAAAAATTAATCGTAAATAGTAACATGTTTATATTTTTAGGATTGCATGTAACTGCAAAACACTCCAAAAAGAGCTTGCTGCTGCCGGCATATATGATTTTAAATTAACTAGCTTAAGAAGAATTTTACCTACCTTAATGTAGTAGAGCAATAGTACAATAAAGTAATACAATACCGTTTTGTTTGTTTAATACCAAATTTGATTAAATACAAATTAAATATTTACAAATACACTTTTATATGTACAACCATACTTGTTAACCATTTAAAACAGGAATAATATAAAATCCCGAAACTACAATTTCCCTGATAATCGTGTGAATAACAGTCTCAATTCCAACAGTAATCATTAGTCTTCAGATATTATCGAATCAGTTAGAACACAAGCGTCTTTATACTTAATGTCAATATAATATCTTGAAAATTCACTTTGTTTTCAAAAACCAACAATATTTGCGACACCATGCTCCGAACCAAAATATCCAGTTCTGTTGTACATTTCTATACCAAGATTTTATCTACATTCCTGAATAACCATATTATATTAATATCTTCATTTAAACACAATTCATCTAAATAAAATGTTGGTCTATTTCCGTTCCAAACTTCCAATTTACCTTAAATTTTTTTGTTTAATTTTTATTTAAAAAAATGTATTTTATATTTATGTTAACGCCATTGTCAACTGCACATCCAACAAACATTTCTTATAATTCGTAAAAATTAAAAGATCATTTATAAAAGCCTTGGGACATCTCAGCTCATTTGTCACAATATAAACTTCATGCGCCATTTTGTATAAACAACTGAACTAATCCGAATGCTAGAAATACGTTCTGATTGCATTGATGCATATGCTTTAACAAGATGCGTCATCGGTCAGCTTAACTGGTTTTGACTATAGCGGATTACTTGAGTAATGTTGGCTTTAAAATTAAATGGGAAAAATGTAACTTTTGCTGTTCCTCTGTTTCCCTTTTAGGGTTTATTGTCGATGAAAATGGCTTACGTGCTGACCCCGATAACCTAAATGCTATGTGTAATTTTAAAACGCCCAAAAAGTCATTGAAATTAAACGTTTAATCGCAATGATATCCTATTATCGTATATTTTTACCAAATTTATCTCTCTCTGGTCCTATTACTTTCTTAATTAAAGATAAAAAGAAAGGGCAATCTAACTTTAGAACTTGTGATACACAAGAAGCATTTGATGAAACAAAACATTTGATTACTTCTGCACCCATTTTGATTTCCCCTAATTTTGAAGAAACTATATATTCTGACTGATGCCTCACTTACTGGCTTAGGTGCTATTCTGTTTTAAGAAATAGATGGTTTAGAAGACAATATCGCTTATGCAATCCGTATGTTAACTACTGCGAAACAAAAATACTCTGCTACCAAACGTGAGTTCTCGGAGTAATCTTTGGAATTAAAAAATTCAGGGGTTATGTCGAAGAAACTCAATTTATAGTAATTACCGATTGTGCTGCCCTTACCTGGTTAAATCATTTGAAACAACCAGCTGGATGTTTAGCCAGATGGAGTTTATGTATTCCTCAATTTTTTTCACTGTTCGCCATACACCTGGAAAATTAAATATCATGCCAGATGTTCTCTCTTATGATGTAGCTGCCTTGAATCTTCCTAAATTAACTCTCGTTACCTGGTACTCTAATATGGTATAAAAAGTGATTGAGCATTCTTTGGTGTTATAGGATATCGTTTATATAAATTTGTTGCCTCTTCCTCATCTAAACCTGCAAATTTACCTAAATGGAAATTAGTAATCCCTACTCCTAATCGACCTGAAGTTTGGAAAATGTTTTATGATGATCCTACCTCTGCACATTTAGGTGTTACAAAAACTATAACGAAAATATCTGATTTTTATTATTGGCCCAACTTAAGACAATTCGTATGCCGTCACATTAAAACTGTAAAGCTTGTCGTGCACAAAAAAGTTTACAAGAAGCTCGTCCTCGTCTAATGAGTACGTTTAAAAAAGTATCTTATCCATTCCAATTAATTTCTCTCGATTTATTAGGACCCCTTTCTCGATCTAAGAAAGGTAATCAATACCTATTGGTTGCAACTGATTGGTTTTCCAAATTTGATTTTGTTGACCCCTATCTCTTCCGCAATCATAAAGTTTTTAGAGCAACAAGCTTTTCTTATCTTCGGCGTGCCTTAAATTGTTGATTCTCTGTGGTAATGGTCCACAATTTCTTTCAAAAGATTTCCAAAATTTCGCAAAAGGTTATAAAGTACAGAAGATCTGGTTCAATGCTAGATATTACTGCCAAATAAACCCAAACGAATGTGTTAATCGTGTGATTGTTACCCCTATCTCTTCATATATCGTATCTAATCATACTAAATGGAATGAAAATATATTTTAAGTTGTACAAGCTTTGCGAACCTCTAAGCATGAATCTCCGCTCTTTTCCGTATCATTTTTAGTGTTTGGCCGTTGTACCCCAATTGACTGTAGTTACTGTCGCTTTGTTTCAGACAATGCCGATGTAATTGAATTTGCTTTTCTAGTTATCGGCTGAAGTGAGTGGACGTGTTTTACGGAGCTCCCACTTCAACAGCAAACAAGTAAGTTTTTATATAGGGTTTTTATTATATTTTATTATTTGAAGCTTTGTTATTCGTTGTGTTTAATTTTATTATTGTGTGGAATTAATTTTAATACAAAAGGCAGTAAAATAAAATCAAAAACAATTTTAATTAATTAAATAATAAATAAATCGCGTTTTTCTTTGAATTTTAAAGTAAAAATCCGGGTTTGAAAACAAACTAGATTAAATTTCGGGATAATAAACCAAAACTAATAAAGAAACCTAAATTAGTTTCCAAAATAATTTAGAAGGCGTTTTTAATGAATTTAAAACAAAAACTGCGTGAATCATGTCAAATACCGCGTAACATCATCAAAGAAATTTGGGAAAATTTTGTAGTGTGCATGTAATAAAATAACAAATTAAAAACCAAAATTTAGGACCTTTTTGAATAAAACAAATAGCATAAAAATCATAAATATTTAAAAATAACAAAAAAATATCGTTATTTTAAGTACACGCGAACTTAAACGTTCTTAAAGTCGAATTTTTAGTGTAATTAGTGGTGTAACACTAGAAGCTCGTACCAGGCACCGAGTATACACGGGTTAAGTACGTTACCGGTACCACACTCCAATAGCGCGTGTTATATTTGTTCATTTCTATATTTAAATTTAAAATACAGTATGTTATAAATTTGATATTTGAAGTAATTAGCTTATATAGATTTGAAATTTAATTTGGCGGTTTAAAAAATTTAAATAAATAAATAGTGTTGTTAGCGGTATATTTTTAATAAAATTATTTTTATTGGGCTAGCAATTTTATTTGATCGTAGTTTTTTACACGTTTAAGGTTTATCGTATTTTTGTTAAGTTTGAAATTTAATTTGGCGGTTTGAAGTTTAATTAATTAAATAAATAAAGGGTTGTTTATGGTTTATCTTTAATCAAACTATTTTTAATGGACCAACATTTGTGTCCTTTTAGTGTCGTAACGGTCAGGTCGTTTTTAAGTTGCGTTTTTGTTGGATATTCTTTTGTCGTTAGCTTTGTTAGCATATTGGTCCACCGAGACGAGAAACCGTTGCTGAGGAAAAAGAGGGGTAATCGGTCGGAGTCTGCTAGGTCGGAGGCTGAGGGCGCTGTTGGGGGGAAACAGTTTAAGGTCGTTAGGACGTTAGGTTAGGGGCTCAGGAGGAGGTTAAGGAGGTAGAGAAGGAATCTGTGTCTGCGGCGGTCGTGTCTGAGGAGTCAGAGCCTCCTGTGGTTGTTGCGGCGCCGGAATTTCCCTCAACTTTAAGGTCCCAGCGTAAGATATCGACTAGCAGCAACGGTAGCGTTGATGTTAGCGACCTTGATAAGCTGGAACTCTTGAAGTTCAGGGTGAGAAAGCGCACGCGGCCGTCTACGTGAAGGTGCCGACTACCTCCGGTACCATCGTCGTAGAGGATAGGAAGATGGTTTGGCACGCCGTTGATGATATCCGTGACGTGACGAACCAATTAATAGGTATGGTTAAGGCGTTGCGTCTTTGTCTAGATAACTCTGGGAGAGCTAGTATGGTCGGGGGAAGTCCTGCGGAAGTTTTAGTTGTTTCAGGTGCCTAGGGTTTGCGGAGTCAGGAAGCGTCGGTGCCGCGCGCTTTCTACGCAGCAGCTGCAGCAGGGGTTTAGTGAAGTTGTGTGAAATACAAGATGTGCACCTCGTATCTAAATTCCTAAATGGTCCATACAATATAATTGTTTGTTGTGAAATAATAACACTTGATTTATTTTTTTTGCTTGTTGTACAGAATCCTTTATTTATTTTTATGTGTTAATAGATAATCGTGAACGATTTGGTTTTTTTGTTTATTTTTGGTATGTAGGCGAATTCTCCACTCTCCGCGTTTGATAGTTAGCATGGTATTTACTTTTTTCCGGCTACGTCCAGGTACGTAGCAGGGTAATGCGCTTTTTCTTATTTTTGCACTGCTATATGCTTAGCGCTTATTAGATATCTATTTATATAATTATTTATAATTTATATTTTATATTTATTTTATATTTATTTTGCATGTATTTCATTATTTTGGGACTTGATTTGTTTTGTATGACGTTTTACCGCCATTTCTAGTGGCAGCATTTTTATAGGAAGAAAGATTGTAATTGCCAAGATTGTAATTATAATATAAATCAGTTAGGGAATGATTGGAAAAACTAGGGACGGATTTAGGCTAAAGATAAAATAAATTACTTAGATCAGGGAGCATGAATTTGTAAATTTATAGAGTAGGCAAAATAGCTGGATTCACTATTAGAATATTTGGCAAATGCTTAGAAAATTTGAATCAATTTTAGAATTAGCTAGCTTGATTTGGATAATTTAGGACGACTTTTCAGGTCGCACCGGTAAGCAGAGCTGGCGACTGCTATCCGGTATTACGGATCCCTCCACTTTTACTTTTGCTTGTGTCTTGTTGATCGGACACACTCCAAAATAAACGATAGGGATACCATTATTTAAACCCTATTTTTAGTTTTAGAGTCAGTTTGTTAGATTTTTATTTAGAACCGATTAATTTTGAAGATAGATTTCATTTGAAGCACGTTTACTTTCGCGTTTAAACCCAATGTAATACCTTCGGGTGGAGCATTGGGGACGTCGTCGCAAGTATAGCGACCCTTATTTACATTATAATGTAATTGAATTTGATGAAAAATATGTTGGGACACACATTAACAGCAATTACCTTCTATCTTTACCGATGTCAAAAAAATTTTATTTAAAGTCTACGAAAAGAATAAAAATCACTACAATCTTCGTAAAGGAAACATTTCATTTGTCTTGGGCAAACAAGTATGGTAGAGAAATCATGTTTTATCTGATGCTAATAAAATGTTTTCTGCTAAGCTAGTTCCTAAATTTATCTTATGTGCAATCACTCATGTACTCTCTCCGTTAATATATGAACTGCAAAATTTAAATGGCAAACATCAAGGACGTTGGCATATTAAAGACTTAAAACCGTTTTTGTATGCCCCTAACGTTTGTGATCATACCTTCATTTAAACATATTTCTTCTTGGTTCTCCATTCTTGTTTCGTTCAAATTTTTTTAGCTTTATCTTCCGTACCTAAACATTATCTACTTATCGAGTCCTCCTATATTTAAATAATTATTACCCTATTAACCCAGAAGTTTTTAAATTTCGTTATGCCATATATAGTTGTCTGTTCTTAAAAGATCGCAGGATTCTAAAAAATCGAAAAGAGCGGCAGTCATAAGAGATACTTCAGTAAGCCAACAAAATTCTGTAGACGAATCTAACCTAAGGTTTTGACGGACATGTTTTTTGTTAAACACTATTTTTAAAACATGTCTTCAGACTTACTTGTGCATTATACCTTTAAACTTCAAACGACCCGGTATATTTACTTTTTTTAAAACTGCTAAGACCAATGAGAGCACCCGGTTTGTGTTATCCATGTTCTACGGTAGACCAATAGAAATGGTAGGAGTTTAAAAATTGGAATTATAGAGAGAGCGGGAGCTGGGTAGGATGTGCGTAAAGGAAGTGCTGCGCCCAAGTATTTCTTATGCAATACGGATACGTGAACTTCGTTGTAGAAATTTATATAATTTCCCTATGTTAAGGTCCAAGCAAGCGATGTACGCAGTAAAAACCCAAGACAATTGTGTACATGCTTTAAATTACAGATATTTAAAATCGAATATAGTATAAATTGGTTTTAATTTTAAATATAAAATTTAAATCTAGAGTATCGTTTTGTGAGGCCCATCTTTTTTAATCTGCTCGGTTAACTCCATGCACTAGTACATCTAAGACTGATTAAACTTGTTAATGTTTATTTTAAGTAGAACTCTTTCTCTAAAGCTATGGACATATTGAGTTACAGCATTTAAACATTACTCAATTGAAGTTTTTTTTTTAAATACACCCGGTATGTATTTAAAAATTTAAACACGTACATAGCTAAAAGTTTTACATAAAATCAGGAATCCAACTTTTTAATTACCATATCTGTGTATTAGAACGTGTACACATCATTACATAAAATTTTAAATTGCTTATAAAGCACTGCATGAAGTACAAGGTGTTATTCGTATTCTAAATAATATTCAAATAATCCATTGAATAATTTAAATAGCACATCTGCTCTCTTATTATTATGTGCTCTCAGTAACGTAAGGGTTACCGCATTAGTCTATTACTCATACGGTCCCCTGTTTGAGCCCCAGAACTGCCGGCTTTTTTTCGCCTATTGAAATAGTGTAACGTAATTTAAATGGCATTTACAGAAAGGGTTGAATAATTAGACTCGAGATTAATAATTTCCTATTGGTTCCCTGTAAAACATGGACGACATACATTGACAACATGACCGACGTCACTGCATTCCTATTGGTTCCTCGCAAACTATGCACGACATACACTAACACTACATTTGATTTTCTAATTCTCCGCCAGAATGAACTATTTTAAACAAACTTAAATAAAGGGAAACGCCGAAAACCCTTTACAAAGTTTCTTCTGTAACAAAACCCAAAAATGCATAAACGCCATCTGAAATAAAGCATGTAAAATATAAATAGTGTTATTTCAAAGTTATCACTGTTTGTGTCCCAAAAGCTCACCAGCAAAATATTTTAGACTTCAGCACGTATTGTGTACTTTTGTGTACTCTTCTATAAGTTAATCTCATATTAAAACCCTCATCACATAAAAGAATAGTTTATGTTAAGTTTACTATAATTGAAAATCCATCAGTTATTGACTAAGTATTTTGAAAATTAGAAAATGCAAAAACCTAGGATTAATAATTCTATGCTAACAGTTTTAAATAATTCTCAGAAGCGCACACTTAATTCCAAATCATTTGCTATTCGAATCGCTGATGATATTAATAATGCCATATTGCTAATCAAACCAACCTGTCATCAACAAGTTGTACAACCATCTGCCATAATTAAGATGAACGCAAATGAAACTGAACCATTGAAATGCAAACTGTATGATCTGTAGCGCCTAGAATGCACACAGCACATGCAACTTAGGTGTGTACAAAATGTTGCATAAATAAATCACATCTTTAAATACGTGAATTACGAAAACCGTATGATGATTATTCAAGAAAACAACAAACCTTTTTGAAATTACTCTGAGAATTCTCAACACACTTTAGCATTATTCGTGCATTGTTTATGTACTATTTAAGTACTATTCAGTATAATTTAAGTATTATCTAAGTATTATTTACGCATTATTATTTTTTCACTGAAAAAAAATCATACATGATATATATATATATATATATATATATATATATATTGCTATGAACTGTAATTCTCGAACCCCTTCGTTGTGCGCCTTATTATTTTGCTATGATACTCTCTAAATTATCAAACCCTTTACGTTGTGCGCCTTATTAATTTTGCTATGAACTCTAAATTATTTGCGTTCCATCATTTGGACGACCATTTTAATGTCTACTATGAATAAACAAGATTGTAAATATCTCCTCCTCCGGCTGTCTTATTAATATTGCTATCAACTTAACTGGATTTTATCTTGAAGTAACCTTGTCTGCCAATAGCAAAATTCGATACGTTACCGCCTACTTGTTATCAATTTCCCATTCAACTCTTAGCTCCTCCTTGAACTAAATATGACCTCGGCTAGCATTTATTTGGAATTATAAAATTCAGTTAAGTTCGATTTTATATAATGAACCCAATATATTATGTACAGCTTTTGTAAATTATTTGAAATACACTTTTCAATTAGTTAACGTTATAAATCTCATTTATTAACAATCATCTACTATTTACTCAAAACCCAAAGTCACCAAAAAAAAACCTATTATCCTTATCAACAAAGTGTAGAATATTCTAAACCTGTTATCATATTACTCATTTTATACGTATGCAACTTCTTTTGTTGACTTTTCACAAGCATATTATATTAAGCAAATTCAATATTCAAAATAAAAATATATAGAAAAACAAAATGTCTTATAACTAAAAATCTGACCTGGTCTATTTCTTCACATCGACGCTTCCATTAAAATTTATCTTCCCCAATTCAGGATTACATTTAAATTATTGCCATTACACTATGGACTACCGTTATTACTTTATGCACCCCCAATTTATTGTCGTTTCATATCTGACTTATTACTTCTTATCAATCAATTTCCTCAAATGTATTTTCCCTGGACTTCAAAATTGTCGTTTGTTTTCCCGGATATTGAAATCGTAGTCTATTTCCTCAGACTTCGAAATTGTATTACTGTATTTTCCCTGGACTTCAAATTGTAGTTTGTTTCCGCACATAGAAGCCCTATTATTTTTATGTTTTAGTTTAAAATAAATTCATTAAAACGTACTTACGTTTAATCGGCAATTATAGTTTTCATCTTGGCACTTGTCTTATCTTTCACTTTTAAAATTTACGTATTACTTTACTTCATAACGACGCACTTCGGCTTTTGTTGAGTTCAAAACTAACTTCGTTATCACGGTGCCTGCTAATATATTCTTCATTTCCCACTCCATCAGTGGGTATGGTCTAGAACTCGTCGCTTATTTCTGACCAATCAAATAATTACATTTAAAGCAGTTTCTGATGTAATTCACCACGATTCCCAATAATCATAACCTGCTTGCAGCTGTATTTCGTTATCAACATGCTGTGTTTTAATAGATCTAATTGCCTTTCCATAAACAACTGATGCAATTCGACTTTAAATTTTTATATTCGCTAAAAAATGAAAAGGATGGAAATCAATTTTAATTGGAGTTAATTAAACCGTTAATAACATATAATAAGCATAAAAGGCTTGTGAAAACCCAATAATAGTCAAATCGTAGGAAGGTTATTTAAAATGTTACGTTTGAAAACACCTGCGTGTTTTAAAAGGCAATTTCAAGTTAATTTGTTTGGATAAACATGTTGATTCTAAGGATATTGGAAACGATCAGATGCTTTAGCAGGAAATACAGAACACCTGCGTATTTTTAAAAAGCTCATTCTGCGTAAATTTGGCAAATAATTAATGTTTCAAAGAATCTTGGAGAAACCGGGGCTTAATATTCACGAGAATGTGCGATACGGGGTTATTAAACCAAGATAACAGTCCGCGTGGACTAAAATATAATCGATAATGAAGAGTGTCAAGTTGCACCAATACGAACAGGTTAGAGAAGGAAAGAGAAAATGCGTGAAGCAAAGACACATATTGTAAAAGGGCGGGATTTAAGCAACGTCAAGGGGTTGCGATTGGTTAAAATAGGATGCATATATCAGAGGTAGAACAACAATTTCTGTATAAAAGTAATTAGTTTTTCTCGGACAACTTTGCGGGCCGTGTTGAAATTTTCTGAGATCTCAATGGGGTGAGTACTAAATTCATAAAAATCGACGTGCAGGCTACAGACTGGGAACGTAGAATGAGGAATTCGTTGGAATTACCCGTTTTAGGGAACAAAGCGACGTGTCGGCTATTCGCTATATATACAGGCGGGAATATGTGTTTCTCTCTTAGACTCTTAGACTTTCGACGATTCGATGCGTTAAAAGCTCGTGCATCCGCGACTTGATATTAAACAGTGCATTTTAGTTTGATTAAATAATTTAAAGTGTGCTAGTATATTTTAGTGACTCAAAATAGTTGGTTATTTTACGTGCTAACATGAATGTACTTCAGTGCACTTAGATACAAGGTAATAAAAGTTTATTATCACGGTACCAATTAGTAAGATTTACAACGACAAATGTATACCCAAAAGTAGGCAGTTTTGGCGTATATTGGTAATATTGGTAAAAGGAAGTATGAATTTCTTTGCTATTTTGCGGGGTGTTAATGACTAAATGGTTCGTAAATGTGTCTGCATCCACTGAACCAGAGGCAGATATACACAGATGAGTTCCGGAAAAGCCTAGAAACAACTTTAAATTAATGGTGATGAAGAACATTTTAAAGCGTTGATAACTTGAAGCTGTAAATAGAATCCGGTTGGAATGGTGTGATTTACAAAGGGACGATTACACTGAAGCTACGAGGACAATAACCTTCAGGTAAATTGTACTATTTTGTTTGACATTTTTGTGTGTATTGAATGACTTTATAATTGATTTACTTTAAATGGACATTAGTGGAATTTTTCTAACCATAAAATTTAATTTTAAGATGAAATTTGCTTGTTTAAGTAAAAGGGGTATTTTGTTTTGATGTTCGGGAATAGGATGAAACTTTGGGTAGGTCTTTGAGCTCAATTAGACAAACCTGGTTAATTAACGTAAAGGGTGGTAGATGCTCCTTTATACTCAGACTCCGGTCTGCTTATCTTGTTATATTAATTAGTAGGCATCCAACAAGGACTTTAATTTTGGATGCACAGTAAAATGATAATAAAATTAATCCGGAAATTCTTTTAAAACTGAATTTTATGTTCAAATTTAATTTGAAAATTTAATGTATTCTGAATATTGATGTAAATAGAGTTAACGTTGATGTTTGTGGTAGGAATGTGTTGTTTAATTTTATGATTGAGAATGGAAGTTATCTAGAAGAGCAGCCGAGGCGATTAACAGAAGGAATCAACGGACCAGGTGATTTAAAAGGTTTCACAGCATTCTTGACGCCCAAACTGTGGGGCTCGAATGTTTTTTTTAAAGGGCCAGTACCTGCAAAGATAGGAGGTTACACAGCATTCTTGGCGACCCAAAAGTGAGGCTCGAGTTCCAAATAAAATTTTGTTATTTTATTCCAGGAAACTGGCGATCTGAGAGAGAGTTTCTGTTTGTGGATAAATTTAAAAGTATTTTAGAGTGTGTGAGAGTGATTAGAACGTATGCAGAGAAAGGAGTGGTTAAGGAGTCAAGGAGTGGAAATTGGAAGTGACGATAGTGCATTGTGTGGGAAAAATTCGAAAATGGAAGAAGCAGGAGGCAGTAGAGATCAGTCGAGGACGGAATCAGGGGATCAAGGAAACGAGATGATATTGAGAATGTTAGAGAGAATGAACGATGAATCTAATAGAGCTAGGAAGAATCCAACAGAAAATTAGAACAGCTAAGCGATGAATCGAACAGGAAGTTAGAAGAGATTAGTCAGAAAATAGATAAGACGAATCAAGAAGTTGTAGAATTTAAAAATAGTCTTACTGTAAAGATGGGGAAGTTGAAAATAGGGTAGATAAAATGAGCGTGACATTACAGGTCTTCGACAGGAAATGGGACATTTAAGGTCCGAAGTACGCATTTTCTGTGAAGAAGAAATAAACGTAAAATGACTGAAGTAACGGACTCATGTAGGGATCAGTTAGGCAGGGTAGAACGCGAAGTTAGTAGTATTAAATACAACATATCAAATTTAACGGGGAAGGTCCCAGATTTTATACAGGTGGAGTATCATTGGACCAACACATGAAGTTTTATGGTGATAACAGGGTAAATCCACAAATTTTTATTAATAGTGTAAGAAATCTAGTGGGAAATTTATTTGACGAACAGACTAAACTGAATACGATAAAGGCTTTATTAAAGGACAACGCGGAAGCATGGTACAATTTAGTAGGACAGGACATAGACACGTATCAGGACTTTGAAAACAAATTTTTAAAACACTACTGGAGTGACCACAGACAAGACCAGGTACGAGACGACTTAATTACAGGAAAATTTAAGGGAGAGTTTGCAGGATCTAGGAGCAATATGCCATCCGCAAGTACAGTGTGGCCAAACAACTGAATCCACCATTGACGGACAGACAGATAATCAAGTACCTATCACGACATTTTGAACTGGAAATTAGACAACACGTGGCCTTACAAAACATCACAGAACGGGAGACATTTTTAGAATACTTACAGAGATATGACGATGTATGTGTTGGACGGACAAGAGAGATACGAGAACGAAACGTTAACACAGTTAGATTTGACAACAGGACACCGAATTATCCGAGACGGCCTGACTACAACAGAAATTTTCGACCGAATTGGGAACGACGAGGACAGGAATACAGGAGCAATAGTGCGACTAGGGGACCGACGCCAAGACCTAGTTACACGAGACAGAACAGTTTACCGGAAGTAAACAGGACTGTGACCAGCACGCCGAATAGAGATAGGGACACGGATATTAACACGAGGAGGACGTACGCACAGGTTGTAGAAGGACAACCAGGACCAAGCACGGAAAACAGGATGGGACAGGATTTTTAGAACGCGACAGACCACTAGATTTCTGTGTAAATGTATACGAACATCCACGTGAATTTTTCAAAATTGAGGAGGAAGTAGAGCCAGAAACTGAGGAAAAATTATGTTTGCCAATTATTAATTTAGAAATTTTTGAGAATAATGTAGAAGTATTACTTGATACAGGGGCAGAGGCGAGTTTAATATCGGAGGAATTCGTCAGCAAAATTAGGGATAAGGTTTGTGATAGAATTATGCCTATAAAACGTAGCCATTTAGTAGCTCCAAATAAAAGAAGTTTGCTGTAGTAAATAGTGTTGTGGTGCTTAGGATAGATATAGGAGGTTTAAGCTGTGAACAGGAGTTTGTAATTGTACCTGGACTGAAGTTTCAGAGCATTTTAGGTGTTGACTGTATGATGAAGTTAGGGGTTTTGATAGATATGGAAAGGAAGGTAATAAGAATTAAGGATAGGGTAGTGCCATGGAAAGGCAGTTATGAAGTCACAGGGATGACACGGGGTTTAGTATTAATGTAGTAGAGGTAGAGGATGATGAGGTTAAACAGATCAACACAATAAGATGTCCAGAGGATAGGAGAGTAGAGGTTCAAGCTTTAGTACAAGAAAATGCAGAATTAGTGGGGTAGAAGCAGCATATCGGGAGCAGGTGAAGGCAGAATTATTTTTGACGAGGTTAAGTGGCAAGTTTGTTTTAATAAAGTAGATTTAAGGAATTCATTCTGGCGGATTCCATTACACAAAAATTCTAGAAGGTACATAGGATTTTCCATAGAGGAAAAATCGATAATTGTAAAATAGTATCGTTTGGTTTGTCGGCAGAAAAGGAAATAAGAATAAATAAGAAACAGACAAGTGTAGGGACTGAAGAAGAAGTGATATTTAAGAGTCAGGATAAGAGGGATGATAAGTTTATTGTATGTGAGATAATAGAGATGTTAAGTATAGATATAGAAGGGGGAGAGATAGGGATGAAGAGTATTAGGATGGTGAGAAGGAAGACTTGGAGGGTCAAGAAGAGAGTTAGATTTAAATAGGATAAGAATAGAGATAGGTGTATATAGAAAAGTAGAAGTAAGTGTTTATAGAAAATAAAGCTAGGTATAGGATAAATATGGGAGATAATTAGGAATAGGTTTAGGATGAGGATAAAAAGTAAATGTAGGAAGAAAATAAGATAGGTTAAGTATAGATATTTTATATAAGATTAGTGGAGAGTTAGGAATAAAGTTAGAAATAGGATAGGCATATAGGATTAGGTAGGGGGAAGTAAAGTATAGTGAAGAGTAGTTAAAAGTTAGGAATAGGATAGGTATATAGGATGTATATAGGATTAGATGGATAAGTAGGATGAAGTTAGGGATAATTTCAGTTTATAGAAGTAGGTGAGAGTTAGGAATAGGATAGGGATATAGGATAGGTGTAAATATTTTTTGGATTGGAGACAAAGTAGGTAAGTTAGATAGATAAGGATAGAGAGATAGGCAAAATTTTGTAAAGATTTTTTGGCAGTCTAAATATTTGATATTTGCATTCAAATAAGTGGGATTATTTGTATTCAAATAGGGGGAAAATACTCATATTTAGACCAGGGTAGAAAATTAAATAATCAAATCAAATAATTTTAATTACCGTGTATAAGGAATTTCATTAAATAATACGCTTTATTAAAACCTTGAAGCATAAATAAACACGGTCGTTTCAGTAAAATAAGAAATTTAAATTATCTATAAGACGCTTTACATCAAAAGAAGCAGTATTGAAAAGCGCAGTGGATAATTTAATTATTCCTAAACAAATGGAAATTACGTGCAAAGTTTATATTAATTAACCCTATTTTAAGTAACGGGTAGTAAAACAAAGTGTACATATAATAATTAATATTTAAGGTGTATTCGCTAAAAATGAAAAGGATGGAAATCAATTTTAATTGGAGTTAATTAAACCGTTAATAACATATAATAAGCATAAAAGGCTTGTGAAAACCCAATAATAGTCAAATCGTAGGAAGGTTATTTAAAATGTTACGTTTGAAAACACCTGCGTGTTTTAAAAGGCAATTTCAAGTTAATTTGTTTGGATAAACATGTTGATTCTAAGGATATTGGAAACGATCAGATGCTTTAGCAGGAAATACAGAACACCTGCGTATTTTTAAAAAGCTCATTCTGCGTAAATTTGGCAAATAATTAATGTTTCAAAGAATCTTGGAGAAACCGGGGCTTAATATTCACGAGAATGTGCGATACGGGTTATTAAACCAAGATAACAGTCCGCGTGGACTAAAATATAATCGATAATGAAGAGTGTCAAGTTGCACCAATACGAACAGGTTAGAGAAGGAAAGAGAAATGCGTGAAGCAAAGACACATATTGTAAAGGGCGGGATTTAAGCAACGTCAAGGGGTTGCGATTGGTTAAAATAGGATGCATATATCAGAGGTAGAACAACAATTTCTGTATAAAAGTAATTAGTTTTCTCGGACAACTTTGCGGGCCGTGTTGAAATTTTCTGAGATCTCAATGGGGTGAGTACTAAATTCATAAAATCGACGTGCAGGCTACAGACTGGGAACGTAGAATGAGGAATTCGTTGGAATTACCCGTTTTAGGGAACAAAGCGACGTGTCGGCTATTCGCTATATATACAGGCGGGAATATGTGTTTCTCTCTTAGACTCTTAGACTTTCGACGATTCGATGCGTTAAAAGCTCGTGCATCCGCGACTTGATATTAAACAGTGCATTTTAGTTTGATTAAATAATTTAAAGTGTGCTAGTATATTTTAGTGACTCAAAATAGTTGGTTATTTTACGTGCTAACATGAATGTACTTCAGTGCACTTAGATACAAGGTAATAAAAGTTTATTATCACGGTACCAATTAGTAAGATTTACAACGACAAATGTATACCCAAAAGTAGGCAGTTTTGGCGTATATTGGTAATATTGGTAAAAGGAAGTATGAATTTCTTTGCTATTTTGCGGGGTGTTAATGACTAAATGGTTCGTAAATGTGTCTGCATCCACTGAACCAGAGGCAGATATACACAGATGAGTTCCGGAAAAGCCTAGAAACAACTTTAAATTAATGGTGATGAAGAACATTTTTAAAGCGTTGATAACTTGAAGCTGTAAATAGAATCCGGTTGGAATGGTGTGATTTACAAAGGGACGATTACACTGAAGCTACGAGGACAATAACCTTCAGGTAAATTGTACTATTTTGTTTGACATTTTGTGTGTATTGAATGACTTTATAATTGATTTACTTTAAATGGACATTAGTGGAATTTTTCTAACCATAAAATTTAATTTTAAGATGAAATTTGCTTGTTTAAGTAAAAGGGTATTTTGTTTTGATGTTCGGGAATAGGATGAAACTTTGGGTAGGTCTTTGAGCTCAATTAGACAAACCTGGTTAATTAACGTAAAGGGTGGTAGATGCTCCTTTATACTCAGACTCCGGTCTGCTTATCTTGTTATATTAATTAGTAGGCATCCAACAAGGACTTTAATTTTGGATGCACAGTAAAATGATAATAAAATTAATCCGGAAATTCTTTTAAAACTGAATTTTATGTTCAAATTTAATTTGAAAATTTAATGTATTCTGAATATTGATGTAAATAGAGTTAAAGTTGATGTTTGTGGTAGGAATGTGTTGTTTAATTTTTATGATTGAGAATGGAAGTTATCTAGAAGAGCAGCCGAGGCGATTAACAGAAGGAATCAACGGACCAGGTGATTTAAAAGGTTTCACAGCATTCTTGACGCCCAAACTGTGGGGCTCGAATGTTTTTTTTTAAAGGGCCAGTACCTGCAAAGATGAGAGAGAACACAGCATTCTATATATATATATATATATATATATATATATATATATATTGCTATGAACTGTAATTCTCGAACCCCTTCGTTGTGCGCCTTATTATTTTGCTATGATACTCTCTAAATTATCAAACCCTTTACGTTGTGCGCCTTATTAATTTTGCTATGAACTCTAAATTATTTGCGTTCCATCATTTGGACGACCATTTTAATGTCTACTATGAATAAACAAGATTGTAAATATCTCCTCCTCCGGCTGTCTTATTAATATTGCTATCAACTTAACTGGATTTTATCTTGAAGTAACCTTGTCTGCCAATAGCAAAATTCGATACGTTACCGCCTACTTGTTATCAATTTCCCATTCAACTCTTAGCTCCTCCTTGAACTAAATATGACCTCGGCTAGCATTTATTTGGAATTATAAAATTCAGTTAAGTTCGATTTTATATAATGAACCCAATATATTATGTACAGCTTTTTGTAAATTATTTGAAATACACTTTTCAATTAGTTAACGTTATAAATCTCATTTATTAACAATCATCTACTATTTACTCAAACCCCAAAGTCACCAAAAAAAAACCTATTATCCTTATCAACAAAGTGTAGAATATTCTAAACCTGTTATCATATTACTCATTTTATACGTATGCAACTTCTTTTGTTGACTTTTCACAAGCATATTATATTAAGCAAATTCAATATTCAAAATAAAAAATATATAGAAAAACAAAATGTCTTATAACTAAAAATCTGACCTGGTCTATTTCTTCACATCGACGCTTCCATTAAAATTTATCTTCCCCAATTCAGGATTACATTTAAATTATTGCCATTACACTATGGACTACCGTTATTACTTTATGCACCCCCAATTTATTGTCGTTTCATATCTGACTTATTACTTCTTATCAATCAATTTCCTCAAATGTATTTTCCCCTGGACTTCAAAATTGTCGTTTGTTTTCCCCGGACATTGAAATCGTAGTCTATTTCCCTCAGACTTCGAAATTGTATTACTGTATTTTCCCCTGGACTTCAAATTGTAGTTTGTTTCCCCCGCACATAGAAGCCCTATTATTTTTATGTTTTAGTTTAAAATAAATTCATTAAAACGTACTTACGTTTAATCGGCAATTATAGTTTTCATCTTGGCACTTGTCTTATCTTTCACTTTTAAAATTTACGTATTACTTTACTTCATAACGACGCACTTCGGCTTTTGTTGAGTTCAAAACTAACTTCGTTATCACGGTGCCTGCTAATATATTCTTCATTTCCCACTCCATCAGTGGGTATGGTCTAGAACTCGTCGCTTATTTCTGACCAATCAAATAATTACATTTAAAGCAGTTTCTGATGTAATTCACCACGATTCCCAATAATCATAACCTGCTTGCAGCTGTATTTCGTTATCAACATGCTGTGTTTTAATAGATCTAATTGCCTTTCCATAAACAACTGATGCAATTCGACTTTAAATTTTTATATTTACATGCGATTCACGCAATTTTTAATCTGCTTTCTTATCAAAAATGGTTAGATATTTGTACGCATTTATATTAGCTACCTGAAGCTCTATTTCTATATCCGTATTAATCTAATCGTCTGGAACTCCTTTTGAATGCGGGTCTAATTACACTTTATCGTTTACTTATAAATATACGCGTGCTTCCACTGAAAAATATCATTATCCGCTTTACGTAAATTCACTAAACTTTATCTACAGGGTATTAAATATTTACTATCTACTTAATGCATGTATTTCTCATTCCTACGCCAACTATGCGTCTTCCTATGTTTATCTGCGTCGCTTAAAACTATTTATACTTTATATACAGGGTGTTGACTGGTTACTATTTACAAACTATGTCTATTTCTTAATTATTTCCTAAATAAATGCCGTTTTCTGCTGCCTATTGTAATTACTCATTCCTAAATGACCTTTACTATAAAGTACACCCTTAAACAACCCCTTATCACAGCATAATATATATATATATATATATATATATATATATTTATTAGTGGACAGTTACTGTTATGAATGCGGATTAATTAAGGAGCTTATTGAGGGTTGCTAATGGATGTTTGATTAATAAAGGACCACCTAATATGATTTTGGATGCAATTAATAATTCAATTGTTGTATGTAAATGATTGTGCACTTACTGATTGCTGGTTCTACGACGAACACACTACTGCCAAGCGAAAACTTGTTGCTGTTCGAAAATGCACATGTTAACTCGACGGCAGCTACACGAACAGTTACTTGTATGATAAAATGATGCGCGAAAAACGAGTTACTAGTACACGCACACCACTGTGGTTGCTTATTGTTGAAGGATAACTCAGGTAAAGGGTTTAAGGACAAAACAGTTACTGTAGAAATATTAATATTTTAAGATCAACTATATGGGACTATATATTTCATATAAGTACACGTCTTGCCGAATTAAAACGTCTTCATTCAATTATTCTTAGTGCGGTCAGGTTTGCACGTTAGTTTAATGTTAATTAACTTACATCAAAATGTTTTTTGTAAAAGAATTGATTTAGGACCACGTCTCGTACTCTCCCTTAGAGAGAAGCATAACCTAAACCGCGAACATTCTAAATAAATATTTACATTCATTCTTATTTTTACTATATGTCCAACTGGATCATTTGTAAAAAGAATACGATTCATTTTCCTCTATATTGTAACGCTGGTGCTATGCAACAAATATTTTTGACTTATTTCGATATAATGCATCCTAAATGAATATTAACAAATTGCTCTTGCTGATTTTTATTTATATTTTAGTTTTTCTGGGAAAGAAATATTCCAAACTGCGACATAAAGCAGCATTGAAAACAAATGAGAGGATAAGAATTATAAGTGAAATAATATCAGGCATAAAAATAATTAAAATGTGTACTTGGGAGAAGCCATTTGCAGCATTGGTATATGAAATTCGAAGGTAACGTAAAGTTTTAGATAGACTGTCCATATTATTTTAATCAAATACTGAAGATAATTAAAATTTTTTAAAAATGCATGTTAAAGTGTTTTAAAGTTCAGATTGGACTAGATATGTATTTCCCATATTCTCAAAAATTACGAGCGCAATTGGCGTCTCTCTTGCATTGAAGCTTTTACCTTTAATCTTGTAAGCGAAAAGCAACAATAAGAAAAAAACATTATGCATCGCAATTAGAAAAACTTCAGCTTATAGTTCGAAGTCTTAATTTCGACATATATATATATATATATATATATATATATATATATATATATATATATATATAAATTAGTAATATTGACTGTTTTTATAATGTATAAGCAAAATAAATATTGGGGATACAGTCAGATTGGGCATGGATTTAATATAAACTTCTTATAACCATTTTAAGCTTTCGAAAATGTTTATTTTCTTCATCAGGATACTAAAAGTTTATAATTTAACATTTATATGATAAAATTATATAGGTTACTTACGATTATAAAGTTTACAATTATATAAACATTAAATGACATCTATATGACATGGACAGGTTTTTGTTCATACGCGTACATTTAAAAGTTTCTTATAAGTATATGCAAAATTAAAGTTAAAGTTAATGTAGTAAAGATATTAATTAAATAAAGTAACATAGTTATTATAGGTCTTGATAAAAATAAAAATAGAAACTAAAAGTGTTATACTAGTTTTTAAAAATTAAAGCTAATCGTATTGTACCAAAGGTGTTATAAATGTGTATAGTGTGATAGTTTTATTTAAATTTGGAATTATTTTTATTCTTTATTATTGTTATAAGATATGAATAAATATTGTTTAAATTTTGTGTGTCTGTTTTTTTATTTATAGAATTTTCTTCGAGAGCAATCGCGATCATTTCAAGAAATAAGCGTTTTTATAGCTAGTTTCTCTGAATATAATTCTGGTGTCATCATAATTCATAGTGTGACCTGTATCAATTACATGGAAGCTAGCGCGCATGTTTTTTGTTCAGATTGCAATCACTTTTGTGTGAGGTTAGTCTTGTAGATAACCAATTTGATGTCTGTCCAACATACCTACCATTACAGTTACGACAGGGTATACTGTAGACTATTCCTGACTGTCGGGGTGTAGGTGTGTGGTCTTTAAGACTACTATATAATACCCTATCTAAAGTTATAATCGGTTTTTTGATAAGTTTGATGTTTTGAAGATCTTTAAAAAGATGTTTTAATTTATCTGTAAGTTTATCAATGTACGGAAGTGGAATAAACATTGTAGGAGACGTGGTGCTGGTATTAGTGTCTGTAGTATTGTTGGAGTAAGTGTTGATTAATGTGGTATTTTTTCTTGTGGTGGTGTTGAAAATTAGTTTGTTGATTAGAGGTTTCGGATATGAATTAGTAAGTAGTAGGTTTCTGAGTATTAAAAGATTTTTGTATCGTAGGGCTAGCTTCCCATGTAATTGATACAGGTCACACTATGAATTATGATGACACCAGAATTATATTCAGAGAAACTAGCTATAAAAAACGCTTATTTCTTGAAATGATCGCGATTACTCTCGAAGAAAATTCTATAAATAAAAAAACAGACACACAAAATTTAAACAATATTTATTCATATCTTATAACAATAATAAAGAATAAAAATAATTCCAAATTTAAATAAAACTATCACACTATACACATTTATAACACCTTTGGTACAATACGATTAGCTTTAATTTTTAAAAACTAGTATAACACTTTTTAGTTTCTATTTTGATTTTTATCAAGACCTATAATAACTATGTTACTTTATTTAATTAATATCTTTACTACATTAACTTTAACTTTAATTTTGCATATACTTATAAGAAACTTTTAAATGTACGCGTATGAACAAAAACCTGTCCATGTCATATAGATGTCATTTAATGTTTATATAATTGTAAACTTTATAATCGTAAGTAACCTATATAATTTTATCATATAAATGTTAAATTATAAACTTTTAGTATCCTGATGAAGAAAATAAACATTTTCGAAAGCTTATATATATATATATATATATATATATATATATATATATAAATTGTTGTGTGCTTAGGCTGGAATCTTGCGCCACAAATTGGGCTGACATAATTCTGTGATAATTTGGCTCGAATCTTGCCCTCGACTGCTCCTAATAATTCCTATTCCTTAAATAATATTAATACCTATCTGTATCTCAATATCCCCATGGTGAAACCTAAATAGACATTTACACCAATCACACACTCAAAAATAACTCAGTTGACCAAATATATCACACTCTATTTAAATTAGATCCATAGTACATTTTAAAACACCATTCCTTTAGGTACATCCATAAAGTAAGAGGGCGTTCCTCATATCTTAGCATGAGCTCATAATAAAACTCTATAACAGTGCATATAAATTTCCTGCACTACCAAATATCAATAAGCTCTCCATACCTTTTTACAACATTTGGTTATCTGTAAATTCATTAATTATTTTCAAAAATCAATTTTCTTTTAAAGTCTCATAAATATCTGTTCATAAAATACCAAATAATAATAAAACACATTAAACTCAAATCCAAATGACCACATACACCATAAAAATATTCACCACTCAATGTTGTATTCTATCGCCTACCTAGTTTTTATCTTCTAAGTGTGCTCCACCATCTAGCTCCTTGAAGATGCTGCCGTCTAGTAGATACCGAGTCCATCAGCTAACTTCCTGGTCCAATTACCATATCTGCCATGCATGTCGCTGTTTACAATATCCAATCCAAAAATTCCAATCTCCAAACTTAACTTTTATTATTCAAACATGGCTTCTTTTCATCATCTAAACAATTTCAATTTTTAAAATTTTCGTGCATTCCAATACCAACTTAACAAGCTTTATACTTACGTACCACTTTAACGTTTTAACACAAAGATTCTACATAAAATTTTATTAAATTGCACTAGTTCACTTGAAAGTATTTATTATTACCAATGCTGAATGAAACCAGAACGAAAAAGAAAGAGAGCCAGACCCCTCTCTGCCAGTGATTATATAAGTAAAATTCGCCCTCCCCTCCACCTGTTTTAAATTGGCACGTACACTTGTATACCCGTTACTATAATTTTTTGAAAATCTTTTCTAACCGCTCGTTGTTCCAGCGAAAAACCCCTAACGAACCTCGGATTCTTGTGAATTTTCATAACGAATATAACAATACTCGGTAAATCGCTTCAAACCGTCAACCGTCAACCTCCAACATGAACAAATATCTTTCATTTCCCTAGTATCTATAGCTTTATCTCACACCTATCCTTCCACCAGCTGGATCTCTGCCCTTCTTGTACAATTCACACCAATCCCCTTGTTTGGCTCCATTCTCCCACTTTTTAACAGACGCGTGTTTGCTTTTAAATATTCTTGGAATTATCGATTTTTATTTAGGTCTCCCACTTATACTGTCTCCTGAATTAAGTATACGCATCCCTCTTGCAATCAATACATTTTTATTCTGTCTTGGTCTTTTCTGGGCTCTTTACTATACTACCTTCAAGATTGAAATCAATATTTTAACCACTAAACCGCATCTATAATAATCCCAACGGCTGTTCTTTTCCAATAACTCGTTAAAGTTTGTTTGTTGCAAAGCCTGCCGAGAAATATTATCTCTCCTCGTTGTTTTCTTTAAAACGTGTCGGATTTTATGTTTGAAAACAGAAATGTTGTTCTAACACCTGCTGCACGTTTTTAGATTTCCATATAATCACTTTACTACAAATTTAAATACGTTAGAATGTTTTTACCACAATTATTATTTATTATGCCCTATGCTTATACAAATATTATGTTACATTATCCTTGGCTAAATTAGATTGCCCCTACATTACTGTACACTTCTTAAATTAAAAAATATTATTTGTTAAAAATATTCCAACTCCCTAGCTGAATAAATTTATATTCTTTTATCCAAAAGCTTTCAACCTATGAGTTCACTTGTGCCCTTATATATCCCAATGACCCCTTAATTACACGATGTTATCCCCGTATTTTAATGGAAGAACAACACCAATTTGCTGTTTTCTTTATATTCAAATACCCTAAAATTAATTCTGTATGTACACCTATTACTATCCCTATTACCTAACCTTTCACTATTATGTTTACACCTATCACTGTACTTCTACTTATCTCTATTCTTGTTATTTTATACCTATCCCTATTATTAACCCTATTACTATACTTTTATAGGTATCACTATTATGTTTATCTATCACTATCTATTCACACCTAACTTTATCTATCTTAAACCTATTACTATCTATTTAAACCGATCTCTATTTATCGTAAACTATCACTATCTAGCTACATCTATCTCTATTTTTTTATTTAAATTTAACTCTTTTCTTAATCCTCCGTGGCATCCTCCTCACATATTTAATAACTTGCACCTTTGTCTTTTCTTCGATTCCTATCACTATTATCCTCTTTACTTCGTATAAAATAAAATTATCCTCTAAGTCCTATTTCGTAACTTGTTTTTCATTTACTCTACTGTCTCTGATGTAGACAAACCAAACGATACTACTTTACCATTATCACATTTTCCCTCTGTGGAAAATCCTGCGTACCTTCTAGAATTACGATGCAAAAGAATTAACCAGAACGAATTTCTCAAATCAAGCTTGCTAAAAATATGTTTGCCACTTAACCTTGCTAAAAGTGTTCCATAGACGGTGGACAATGAAACTGTGGTTTAGTTCGTTGATTGATCTTTCTCGCGTCCAAACATAAACGAATACTTCCATCTTTCTGCTTACCGACCACCAACGGATCAAAAAATGTGTGTTTAAAACTTCTATTATGCCGTCTTCTAACATTTCTACAAGTTCTTGGTTAACCTAATTTCTATATGCTGCGGGTATAGGATAGATTTTTGTATTGAATGGTTCCGAGTTATCAACCTCTAACACATGTTCGTAACCCAATGCTGTGGTCGCTTGTACTCCTACTAGCTCAGAATGTATTCTTAATAAATTTTGTACTCCTTCAACTTTCTCATCTGGACATTTAAAGGTATTTATTATTTTCTCCTCTTCTTCATCTACCTCTAAAATATTTACATTCAACCCAGTGTCATCCTCAGTGACCTCATACCTACTCATCCAGGGCAACTCTATGTTCCTTACCTTCACCAAACTCATTACAATTAATTATAATCTCCATCTCCCTCATACAATCCACTCCTATAATACTTTTGCATTTTGGTCCAGGAACAATGATAAACTTCTGCTCACAGCTTACTAATCCAATTTTTACCCTTAACATGACTATACTATTGACTACCGCAAACCTTTTCTTGTTAGGAGCTGTTAGATGACTCCATTTTATCGGCATAACCCTATTTCTAATTTCATCTTGGATCTCCTTGACGAATTCCTCCAATATCAAACTCGCCTCCGCTCCTGAATCGAGCAACGATCCTACACACCTATTTAAAATTTTAATTTCAACCACCGGCAAACAAATTTTCTCTTCTTCTTCTGGTTCCTTCTCTTCTTCAATGTTCATAAATTCGCGTGGATGTTCATACATAAAAATCTTAATTTCTAGTGGTTTGTCCTTCTTTAAAAATCCTGCCTAGCTCTGGTCTCTCCACTAGGTCCTGGTTGTCTTTCCACAACTTGTGCATACATCCTTCGGTTCGTGTTTTATCCCTCAGATCTCTCCTTATTACCCATATTTGTCGACGTCCTATTGATCTCGGGTGAACTATGTTACCTTTGTATCCCAGGTCTTGGAATAGCTCCCCTCGTGCTGCTGTTGCTCCTGAAATAGTTTCCCCTTGGTCCCCAATTATTCCTAAAATTTTGATTTGTCCCTGCTCTCCCGAGGTCTTCCCAAACTTACATCATCATACCTTTGCAGGTACTCCAAAAATGTCTCCCTTTCTACTATGTTCTGTACGACGTCCTGTTTATCTCGGATGAGCTATGTTGTCTCTGAATTCCAAGTCTTGGAATAGCTCTCCTCGTGCTGCTGTTGCTCCTAAAATAATTTACCCTTATTCCCCAGTTATTCCTAAAATTTTGGTTTGTCCCTTTTTGATTATATACATATTCTTTCCTACTCATGTCCCTACTCTCCCGAGATCTTCCCGAACTTATATCATCATACCCTTGCAGGTACTTCAAAAATGTGTCCCTATCTATTATATTTTGTAGTGCAACGTGTTGCTTAACCTCACTTTCAAAATGTCTTGACAAATATTTGATGATTTGACGATCCGTCAGAGGTGGATTTAATTGCTTCGCGATGCTATATTTTCTAATCGCATATTGTTTCCGGGATCCTCCAAAATTTCCCTTATATTTCCCGGCAATTAGATCATCCCTAACCTGATCCTGCCTATAATCGCTCCAATAATGCTTGAGAAATTTTTCCTCAATATCTGACTCTACCAAATTATACCAGGCTTCAGCGTTATCTTTCAACAAAGCCTTTACTACATTTAATTTAGCTTGTTCGTCATATAAATTACACACCAATGTCCGGATATTATTTATGAAAATTTGTTGGTTAACCCTATTGTCTCCATAAAATTTCATTTGTTGTTCTACTGAAATATTACTCGCAAACAACCTTGGGCTCTCCCCCGCTAAAGCACTTATATTTTGTTTAATTCCTGTTACCTCTCTCTCAACTCTGCCTATTAGGTCTCTACATGACTCACCTCAGTTATTTTGCCATTGATCTCTTCTTCAGAAAAAATTCTAATTTCCGTTTTTAGTTGTCCAATTTCACTTCGAATCCCACTTATACTCCTTCATTTCTCTCAACTCTCATTTCAACCTCCCCCCATTTTTACTGTTAAACTATTTTTGAAATCAGAAAATTCCTTAGTTGATCTCTCTATTTTCTCATTTAATGTTTCTGTTAATTGCTCAAACTTCCGGTTCGATTCGGTACTCATCTGCTCTACTCTTCTTTTTGATTCTTCATCCATTTCCCTAATTTTCTCAAACTTCTGGTTCGATTCGGCACTTATCTGCTCTCATTTCCGGTTTGACTCCTCACTCATCCTTTCTAGCATTCTTATGGTCATTTCGTTTCCTTGATCTCCCGATTCTGTTCTTGATTGATCCTTATTACCTACGCACTATCGTCACTTCCAATTGCCACTCCTTCACTCCTAAGCCACTCCTTTCTCAACATCCGTTTAACACATACCCCAAAATAAATCTAAAATTATCACTAAAATTATTTACACAATCCACCCTTTCTTCTCAAGTCGCTAGTTTCTTGAAATAAAAAATATATTTCTTTTTATCTGTAATTGAGCGCACGTTGAACGACATAATTATAGTGTGCTTCGGCTGGAGTCTTGCCCCACAAATTGGGCTGACATAATTTTGTGATGATTTGGCTCGAATTTATTTTCCTTGAAAATCTAAATTTATAATACACTCAAACTCAAACAAGATCTTTGTAGTTGAAATGTGATTTTGAAGAACTGCGTAAACTAGTGCATGATTCATGAACTGATCTAGCATAAGTATTCAAAAGTTTACAGTTAGTGCTTACTAGATAAATGCAATGTGGGTACTGCTTTTGCACGTGCCCTTGTAGATCCTTCACTATAACAATTTTCTTCAAAATGTATATGGCAAATTTTCTTTACACAGTATAGGTAAAAGGGATCCAGATTGAAAATGTCTTTGTTGTTAATGACATCCAACCGCAGTTTAAACCTTTCCATACTTTTCTTCGGATTAAGAAATCCATTCCGTCTAGATATCTTGTCCTTACAATTTGAAACGGCACTTAACATAACCCATTTTAAATACACTGAAACATGTTGTAACAGTTTTTTTTTCTTTCTTTCTTACTTGCACCACGTTGTGTGCCAGTGTAACATATTTTTCGAATGGGGCGCAGCTAGCCTCACGCATGGGCGCCAGTGAAACTTATTTTTGTAATCTATATCTGACTCTAGACGTTGGGCGCTAGTGAAACGAAGTCTTCCGACATAACTAGGGGTCTATTCCTTGGGTAGAGCTATGAGAAATGGGGGGGTAAGTCGAAATCTGTTTGTAGTTCAAACTCAAACTAAAACAAATAGGCGCCACCAAGTCCGGACTTATTCACGATAATGGTAGGGCATATTTCTAAAGGCGGACGTGGAGACCCAAAGAAAAAAAGATCGCCTTCGATGACAAAAACCTGTCTTAATAAAATAAGACGCTGTTCCTGTAAGAAATTATAATAGTTAGGTTAATAAAAAAAGGGTGGAACACTATTTATGTCCCGCAAATATACATAAAGAAGTATTAAAAAGATATTTTCTATATAAAGTTGGCATCAAAATTTTACTCTTAAAGATGTTAGCTTTCAGTGGTTAGGTTTGATCATATTTGATCAAAATAAAAAACTTTAATCTTGAACCAATAATTTACTAAAAAGAATCTCTTTTAAAATAAAATGCAATGCAACAAAATTTAATAACTAATTGAATTACTTCGTGAATTTTAAATTAAGGTTTATCAAAATTATTCATAATCAAATATTTTACAGCATAGTGTAAACTTGTTACACAAAGATACTCTAACCCGCGCAGATCTGTTCAGGCCGATTACATTACAAATGTTACTATTCAAGTTTTCCTCTTTAAGTTAAAAGTACTAGTTTTAGTTTCCAATAAAAATGATCACAAAAATATTCTTGTTTACAAAAGTTGTGCTAACGCTATTCTAAGCATTTGCTCTCAAGGATACATCTGTCAGCAGTATACTACAGAAAAATAAGTGACGTCAGTAACACCTGTTGTTGTAACTAACAATTTATACTGAAGCAACGTGTTGTTTCTTAAAACATCAAATAAGTGAACTTTAATTTTGACACTGGAAATTCCAGCTCAGCAATAGTTGAAACTTTCATAAATTTATGCTTTTACACATAAGAACAAATTAGCGTGTTTCTAATTTGATACACGAAAAATTACTTAAAGCTAACTACGAACCAAAAACTGCTTTTTTCGCCTAGATGAGGTACTCGTTCTATCATGCGATGTTTACTGCATGTAGTATGAACCCAGCTCATCCTAGACAGCTTCTACCACATGGAGTTGTTCCAGGTGTAGACAAAGTAGCATCTTTACGCTGTTTCACTTTAAATTGCTTAAACTTTCCATCTTCTAAGTTGCATTTTACACGTCGTAAAACAAAGTGGTTTTAACAAAAGGGATTGAATTTCTTATCTTCTAAGTTGCGTTTTACACGTCGTAAAACAAAGTGGTTTTAACAAAAGGGATTGAATTTCCTATCTTCTAAGTTGCATTTTTCACGTCGTAAAACAAAGTGGTTTTAACAAAAGGGATTAAATTTCCTATCTTCTAAGTTGCATTGTTCATGTCGTTCGTGTAACAAAGTAGTTTTCATAAAATCGATTAAATTTTCTAACTTCAAAGTGCATGGTTAATTGTAGCAATGTGTCTCGTCGCGCTAAACAAATTATCTCAAATTAAACAAGATAATAACTTTTATACGTTACCAACCGCTATTCAAGAATGTGTCCTAACTCATCAAAATTGATACGCAAATTGCCGGCCTGCGTTCTTTCATACATCTTGTCTCCTCTTCCACGTATGGCCGAGTGATTATCAAACTCGCTCGGGCGACCGGAGCGTCCAAAGAGGAGGTTGTCAAACCGAAACGCGCCTGCGAATGGCTGTAGAAGACACAGATATCCAACCACAAATAGAACAACAAATAAAGATGCTGCTTTAACGTATTACCCCACTTGTTAAATGCATTTTACCATTATTTTAATAAAAGTGTTTTATTATTCTCGCACTTTGATGAAGGGATTTAATAACCAAAAATAAAATTGTTACACTGTATAATAATACTAATATATAAAAGAACATAATAAATATGCTTACCACTTCTTCAAAGCATAAATATTTTTCAGGTTTTAACAACTACAAATATAACCATATATTTTTTAAAATAATAATCAAAAATTAATATTTATAAAGGCCAGGTGTAACATAAAATAGACGAAAATAATGAGAAATCTTCTAACAAGTAATCACAGCGAAAACGTAAATAAACCACAAACTATATCAACATAGTGAGGTTAAAGTTAGTCCAATTCCTTCTACCATCCGATCGAAACCGAATTTATCCGAGTATAGTGTTGTAGCACCCCCTTGAAAATGGGAGAATCGAACTAAATTGTCACGTGACTGCTCTCATTTAACACATTAAAGTGAAATATCTAGTGTTAGTAATCTGTGTCCTCTATATCTCCTCCGGTTGGTTTTGTAGACAAATTCCTTCCTAAACGTTTCACGCGCTCTTATTGGTTGACAGCGTGCTATCTGTTATTAGACCATGGCAAAGGCGTTGCAATTGTGTGCTATCTGCAACCTGTTGGGTTTTATTCGGTATTGCATACTGTATACGTTTAAATTTGCACATACATCAAAGCTTTCTATTGGAATTTGTTAACAACTGGTATATCATGTATGCTTGAAACTGCACGTAGTCGTAATTTTAATTTCTGTACTTTCTTTACATATGCTTGTTTTACCAAGTCTGGCACCTTATATTCGTTTCAAAATGTACGTACACTTTCGGTTCAGTATCTATGCCCTATTTATTTGCATGCGCTTATTGACTTCCTGCGTTATAAAATATGCTTATTTTAAAAAGTTTGTTTATTATGAACACGCATTGATTATTTCCTTACGTAAATGCGTCTTGACAGAAATTTCGATTTACTGTTATCTTACCTCAAATATGCCGAACCCGTAATTATTTTTGAGCCCAGAATATTTTAAATGTTTTAAAATTGATTGAATTGCGTCCACAATTATTTATTTTGATGAATGTGGTTAAGTTATTACTGAATGTGCTTCCTTTGACTAACTGTGGTTTGTTATTGATTTTATACAGGGTAATTTGTATCTGCTTCTGCATAATGAACGAATTAAGTACATTTTATGATTTAAACGTTTGGTTTTCGTGGTTCTTATGATATTTACATGAAGTATTCCTCCCTTGTGATCTTATATACTCTTAAATAATCTTATTATCATAGCAATATATATATATATATATATATATATATATATATACAGGATAGTCCGGTTATCATTAGCCAGCGTATATCTTCTGAAATATGCAAGATCTAGAAAAATTTCATAGGAAAAAGTCTTTTGAACATGTTTTTTCTACAAATATTAGGCATTAAGTAGTTTTCATGACCTACTATATTTGAGCAATACTACGTTATTTTGATTTTTTAAATAGAACACCCTGTATATATTTTATAGAAAAATACTCTACTTGAAATTGTCTTTACGGCAATATGCCACAATCAGTGATTTTTATTCCAAGTGCACTAAATAATTCAAATAATAGAATTCCAATAAGAAACTGTGATTATTGTTTATTTGCTGTATAAGTTAATACATTGAAAAATTTTTTATACATATATTTGACAATAACAGCTAACAAGAAAACTGATTATCTTAGTAAATGTTCAAATTATGCTACCCTTACATTTATTAACTCAAACAAGTAAATTTCTTCTAGCATATTGTTAAATGACCGGGGTAATTAACAAGCAAACTGCTCTTATTTTAACGATTAACTCTTCAATATTTCAAAAAAGGGTAGAATTAAAATACACTTGGTCTTTTAAAACCCTCAAACAAAGAAGTCGAGAACTGACAGATTAGCTGATCTGGGAGGCCACAAAATCGGTCCCCTATTAACAATCCAGTTCTGATCAAACGAATTATTTAAATAAGTTGTGACATTGATTCCATTACATTGTGAAGCACCATCGTGCTGAAACCATAAGTTTCGTCTGATTGTAGAGGAATATCATCTAAGAAATCTTGAAATAAAGTTTGCAAAAACATTCAATATTTATTTAACAGCTAATTGTATATAGAGAACTGAAATACTGCAACGGCATTTAACAGAAGCCATCAAACTGTATTGAAATTTATTATTTAAGTTATTTAGCGCACTTTGACAAGAAATCATTAGTTGTCGCATATTGTCGTAAAGACAATTTCAAGTAGAATATTTTTTCAAAAAAATATACAGGGTGTTCTATTTAAAAAACTATAGTGACATAGTATTGTTTAAATATAGTAAGCCGTGAAAAATACTTAATGCCTTATATTTGTAGAGAAAATATATTTAAAAAACTCATTCCCATGAAATTTTTCTGTATCTTCCATATTTCAAAGGTATACGCTGACTAATGAAAACTGGACCACCCTGTATATGTACGTATATAATTTTTATTTTTTTTATCGTAGAAAGCTTTTATAGAACATATTTCTTTTTAGGTTAGAACTTCGTAAAATTCGTGCAATTAATTTTGTTAGGGGATTTATTAAATGCATCTGCATTGGACATAAAGTTGCCATTCTGTTATCAGTAGCGACATATATTCTTACTGGAAATAAAATTACAACGGGTTATGTATTTGCAGTAACTGGCTTTTACGATAATTTACAGACATCATTAACACACTTTGTCCTTGGAATTGTTTCGTTGTCGGAAATACAGATATCCATAAAACGTATTCAGGAGTTACTTTTGGCTGAAACAAAACCAGTTAAGAGCAGGAATCTAGTTTTTATAAAATTAATGACAAATAAAGCTTTAGTGGAAAATACTCCGGTAGTAGAACTTGTGGACGTAGTTGCTAAGTTTTGTAAATACTCTACAAATACCGCTTTAAATAGGGTGTCCATGAAAGTTGAAGGGTCCAAGCTTGTAGGAATTGTTGGTTCTGTTGGAAGTGGTAAATCAAGCATTATTCATACTATACTAAACGAGATCTATATAGAATCTGGCTCTGTTAATGTACATGGTAAGGTTTCTTACGCGTCCCAGGAACCATGGATATTTACTGGAAACATTCAACAAAACATTTTGTTTGGTCAAGCTATGGAAGTGACTCGGTATAAGATGGTTTTGAAAGTATGTGCTTTAGAGCACGACCTCTGCCTTTTTTTATATGGTGATCAAACTTTAGTTGGAGAAAGGGGCGTTACGTTAAGTGAAGACCAAAAAGCAAGAGTAAACCTTGCACGAGCAGTGTATAGATATGCTGATATCTACCTCTTAGATGAACCATTTTCTACCCTTGATACTCATGTAAAGGGACATGTTTTCGAGTACTGTATAAAACAGTTTTTAAGCAATAAATGTGTTATACTAGTTACTCACGACTTGCAATATTTACACAGGTTTGATTACATGTATGTAATGGAAAGAGGTAAAGTAATACATGGGGGTGTATATGAAGAAATTAAAGTATCGACATCAAAGTTGTTATCTCAATCCAAAAAAATCAACGAAGATAGTTTATGTATATTTAACCAATACGATACTATCATAAGCGCTTTTGCTTCAAAAAACAATCTAAAATTGTTAAATTACGACGACAAGGTGGATACAAAAACTGACTCTATTTCAAAATCTGTGTTTACTTCATATCTAAAAGAGGGAAGCCGTTTGGAGTTATATTCTACAGGAATCGTAATTATATTATCGCAGATTGCCTTTACCGCTACAGATTATTTTGCAGCTTATGGGTAAGTAAAAATACAAGCTCTTGTCTTTTTATTACAACCCTTTTAAGCAGGATTATGAGAAAAGCAAACCATAAACCATTTTTAAACCAATTGGGTTACATCTATATTTATATAGGCATTGTAGTGTATTTGGTAGCATTGACCTTCCTAAGGTCATATATGTTCTATAACGTTTTTACACAGATCTCTACTGGAATCCATGACAAAGCACTAAGAAGTATTCTAAATACATTTATGCTTTTCTTTGACACAAATCATTCAGGAAGAATACTACATAGATTTTCAAAAGATATGGCAGTAATAGATGAATCAATACCTACCATCATTATAGAAATTCTTCGAAGTTTTCTCACTGTTCTGGGTTGTATTATAATCATTGCACTAGTCAATCCATGGCTACTCATAACTATAGCAGTAGCTCTTGTATTGTTTTACTGTATAACAGCTATATACGCATCTACAAGTAGAAATTTAACACGTTTAGAAAGTACTGGTAAGTAAATTTGAAAATAGTGCTGTACATACAAATCAAGAAAACGCAATCACTTTTATGTATTTTCATTAATCCACAATTACCTTGTCGATTATAAAAAAATCTAACATGTTGCTTTAAGCTACTGTGATACCACTTCTTTCATCTCGAATGCATTAGAAAACCTACTTTGTATTCAGGATAGAACGATTTGAACTCTATTTCCCTTTTTCCTTTGAATATACTGCGAATAACACGGATTTCTTGTCATTGATGTTAAACGCTGAATAATTCCTGGATTTTATATACCCTACATTAGATTTTCCAGTGCTCCACTCGAAGGCACTGCATTGGTCTGGAAGCGAGTTTCCTCTACCTGAAAATTTTGAGTTTTGCCGAACTCTTGCTATTCTAAGCAAGGTAGGGATGTTTAACGTGCGTGACTACACTCGTATACGTGACCTACATTTTGCCTGTCATCCGGACGAGGCTGTATTTTTGTGGAACATGCTCGCCTAACATTTTTCAAACAGTCCATGTCGAGAATCAAACATGGGACCTTGCGCTTAGTAGTCTGTAACGCGAGTTATGTATCCCCCATCTTTATATGTATTATAAAATAAAAGTTATTTGGAATTCTTAGACAGTTGCTGCCCAGACTCTGATGAGGTAACAGCTCACGTATTCCGACCACCGCCTTTGGGCGATCAAAGGTGGGCAGCGGAACGGTGACGTCTTGAGGGAGTTCTCCAGCTATGCGGGGTGCCGAGGAATGGGTACACAAGTGAAGTCGTCGGGAATGCACATCCTTCAGTCCTGTTTAGACGAGCTACCTGACGATGGAGCGGCCTGTGGCGAGTAGCCAGTCCTGTTAGGCGAAAACTACAGACCAGTGGACCCAGGATACGGAATACTGTGTAGTAGGAGGACAACTGAGGGGAAGATCCGGGAAACTGCTCACTGCACCAAACCAAGAGGATTCCAGGAGCAGGTCTTCTGGAATCCAGACCTACATATATAAATATATATATATTAAGAACATCAACACCAACTACAAACCACAACTTACTAGAAGAAGAAATTTCAACATGCCGAAAAACTCGTGGAGTGACATGGCACTATAGCGACGCTGAGAGCGTCGCGTCCAGCAAATATACTGAATTCTTAGACATTGTTAAGTCAAGTGCAACAATGTAATCTAAGGATAATTAAATAAAAGTTATTATTTTATTAACCGTTGCAAGAACGGATGCAATACATTGTGTTCCAGCTTTAACATTGCAGGTTGGATAGGTTTTTCACTCATATTAGTTCAACTAGTAATTATTTTTCGACTTAGAATATTAAATCAAGATTGTCAAAATTTCACATTTAATATATGTTTGAAAAATAAATAAATTCTTACGAAGTTTTTGGAAGTAGTTTTTAAAAACACCGCTCCCAAGACCCGAAACGTAACTGGCGCAGTCGTACGGATGTCAGAAGGTCACTAGCGAACCCAAATTAAAACTGGTGGTCTGGAATTCCAATTCTCAATCTGGTAGAACCCAAACAAAGTTGGACGAGATACAAGCATTGATTAAATCCAACCAAACAAACTTGGACGACATACAACGAACTTTCGTTCGTTTATGAAATCGATTTGTCGTCCGTCTGTCTGTCCGTCCGAGGCCTTTCTAATGGTCGGACATCAATGTGTGATACATCAATCGATTCAGCTCGGAGTCCTGAGCTTAAGTTTTGATGTCAGTTGAAATCGGGCCACGGGGACGCCGTGCCCCCGCGATATTCCGTCGGGAAAATTAAAATTTCAAATAGGTCCAAAATTAATGTGCGATACATATTTGGACTCCCCTAACATAGCTGAGTCGAAATATGGTACCCCCCACTAAATCTGACCACGGATACCCGACCCCCCGGGGAATTAATTTTTATCAAAAATTTCAAATAGGTCCAAAATTAATGTGCGATACATATTTAGAATCCTCTGAAAAAACTGAATCAAAATATGATGCCCCCTTATTTACACACACACACACACACACAACACACATACATACATACATACATACATACACACACACATATATAGCTTTTAAAATATTTATTCAATAAAATAAAATATATTAAAATGTCTCTTTTGTTGTTTATAAATTTTTGTATTTTATCTGAATACTTATAATTATTACAACATAATAATTTTAATTTCTTTAAATTGTTTTAAAGTAAGTCTACATTTGGAAGTTTGTTGCGACAATGCCTTGCATTTTTAACTTGTTTTTTATTGCAATGTATGTCATCTTATGAAAATAGTTTACGCAACTATTACGAGAAATTATTTTCAAACTTATTTTAAGAGAATTGATTTTTAAAAGAGAATTTCTAAACAAGAGAACTAAAAGGGCGCATTACATGCACAAACTAGTACAAACAAATATTACAAATTATTAATAAACCAAAACGTAACTGAGGCAAGAAAAATTAATACAAAGCGAAAACAATTTTAAATACAAAAATAGAACGCAATAAATTTTACCATTTCATCACCGAAAGCTTATAGAAACAAATTATTCAAAATTAACTTTCAGCAAAGTATATAATTAAACACCTAGTGTATAATTGTAGGAACATCTTTCAATTTACAATTAAATTAACTCATTTCAAATTGAAACAAAACGTGCAAATTTATAGCGCGATTCTTACATAAAACAAGACTGGAAATTCTCATCACTGAATAAACCATTGTACGAAAAATCTAATCAATTACTAATTAAAATTCATTCAAAAAGCGAATCGTGACATAAAAAGTTATAATTAAATATTTTTCAGTGCAGAGATATCTAGTTATAGCGAAACAGTTATTAAACGTGACATTTTATGACTAAATACTTCAGCAATTAACGAAGTATATAATTGTAAAAGACGCAAATTATTCATTTTCACCTAGACTGAAAATAAAATCTTTCAGTAAACTTAAAAACTTTGTAATTAAAGTACAAAGGAGACGTTGATGCACATATTGTAACAACGTAATTAACTGAAAACGTGCGACTTTATAATTAAAATATCCAAGTTGACAGGAAACATCTTACGTACTTAGCAATTACAACACCTACGGAAACGAAAATAGCAATTAATTATAAAAGACACTTAATAAATCAGCAGAATTAAAATAAAGATCATAACTGGCACAAAAACATACAAAGTAACGTAATTACTATAAGAGATTAGTAATCCCATAAAACCTTCCAGAAAATAAAACCTATGACAAATATAGCATCCGCGAAGTATAAAATAAACAAACTCGAGGCTACAAAAACTAACCGAGACATTACCCAGCACAAATTTCTCAGTTTAATTATAAAACCGTATAACTACGACTCTTTAAATAACCTAACGCAATCCAAACTGAAAATTAATAAACCAAACTAAAAATAACAATACAAATTGTAAATTAATCTCAATTTATACAAAAACTTAAAATTAATATAACCAAAAATAAATATTAATTAAAAGCGAAAGCGACCCTTAACAATCATGCGTACAGATATGAAAATTTATCTCCAAAGCATCCCTTCTTTCAACGGAAATCAAGTTTTGCTACTAAATTTTAGTACTGCGTGCGAAATATTTTTGAAAACCTCTTACAAACCCGGCGATAACGAAAGAAGTGTATTACTTTTACGCATGATAATAAGTAAACTAACCGGAAAGGCACTAACGCTAATAGCCAGCCCAGATGACTTAGAACAGTGGGAAGACTTTAAACGCATATTGATTACATATTTTGGCGATCAACGCAACATAAAATGCATAATCCGCGACCTAATAAACCTCAGAATGGAAAATAACCAATCCCCGTACTAATTCGGAATGAAATGCCAAGACGCGAGAAGTCTAATTTTAACAAAATTAAAAATCGAAGAACTCGACCAAAATATCCGACGTTTAAAAACAAAAATGTATGACGAAATGGTACTGGACACCTACATAAATGCACTACCAAAACGACTATAAGATAAAATCAGATTTCAACATTCACAAAATATAGAAGAAGTCATGGATATGATAATAGAAGAAGAAAACGTAATGTATTACCGAAACAGACTATGTAACCCTAAGGCGAATAAAAGCTATTCACCAATAATAACCATACAAACCGCAAGACAAACAACCCCCCAACAAAAATTCAGACCATTCAATGCACAAATGAATCAACCGCGAATTAACAACTCAAATTCTAATAACACGAATTTTAATAATCAATTCAAACAATTCCCGAGACCAACATTTAACTCAAATTGTACGAAACCTGCATTTCAACCAAGATTGAACCAAAACATAAACCAACAAAGACCAGCATTCAGTGCGAACCCTATTAGAAATACACCAATGAATAATAATAACAATAACAACCCTAACAGTTATTATTAACCAACATCTATGGACACCTCATATGATAACACCAGACAAAACACAAAAATATCGCAAATCCGACCCAGCCATAATCAAAAACGAAACTTTACTTTAGAAGAATTATTTAACCAAGAAATAGAAGAACCCAACGATAAATCAAACCAATTGAAAAACTATAAACGCGACGAACTATGCGAAAATTACGAAGAGGACCATGAAGAAAACACGTGCTCAAATTTTCAGATAGACTGATTTATAAACGACCAAATGTAATCAACCTAAATTATACTAATCAACAAGTACTATCATACATAGAAATACGCCACGCACAATTTAAACCACTAATCGATACCAGATCTTCAAAAACGCTAATTAGCAGGGGCAGTTCCGGTATGAACCCGACATCGATCTTGTTTTCGGCGAATAGTTTAACAAAACTGCTAGCCGCTTCACTATTTTTTCTTAAATGTAATTGGGTACATTTAATCATTTTTCTTATAGGAATTGTTTGAGCTTTACAATCCATAGTTGACGTTGCGTGTGATGGCGTTTTTCAGTAGTTGTATCGTAGGGCATCTGCTCGACTTAGCGTTGTGGCGGGTGCCGACCTCTGCACTACCGCTTGTTCTACCGTTTGCCCTTGCGCAAACTACACAACAGGGGACTATCTTCCGACAATTATTGAACTCGTGCTCGACCTAATCACAGTTACCGCACCACTAAACCTTCTACCTGCTAGTCATTGACCTGTGACCGTACTCGTAACATCGGTAACACTGAACATCTGAAGTTTATAGCTTCAGTTAATATGCGCCTTCGAAGTGTGGGGGTCACCTCCAAAACGATGTTGGCGAAGGGGTCCCTAAAACCATTTCCGCCAAACCTAAACTTCTCTCTCAGGTGGTTTTCCAACTTCAAGTCGCTTAAACGGGGATACTGGCTGGCGATCAAACGGACGAGCTCTTCTGCCTTCATCTGCATTTTGACCCCCGGGACAACGATTTGTAGACGTCTCTTTTCGATGGTCTTCGTCACGAGCTATTTGCTGTCCCCTCCGACCTTGGACTGTAACTTCTTTATATCTCTATGACCAACACACTCAACAACAACGCCCTTTTGTCACGTCCTTTGAGCTGCAACAACAACAACAAATTAACAATAAATTATATAGTATTATGGTGAACATTAGCTCAATGTGTTAAACTCATTTAAAAATGAAACTTCTTGGTCAATCAATCTTGCTTCGCCTGAGAGGGGCGATACATAACTGCTGTCCTTAAAGAGACTGCAAGTTTTTAATTAGGTGTTAGAATCGCTTTGTAACGCGTTCGTGTTATTTTAGTTATAAACCAGATGGGAAAGGAAAAAGGTAATTTGAAATGAACTGAATAAATGCGGATATATCCTGTATATTATGATTTCACGGATAATGGTGTTAATTAAACAGAACACTTAAATTGTTTTTAGGGTCTATAAAGGGAATTTAAGCAATAAACTTTAACCACGAAATTAGAATGTTATTCTTTTTTTTGTAAAGTACATAAGAACATAGCTTAGGTTAATGACTTTTTAATGTTACCATTACGAATCCGAATAGAAAACGCAAGTTTGTGTAATTATCGTAGTTAGTTTGAATAAACCAACCAAAACTAACAATAAATTTATATTATGCAATCATGTTATCTTAAGAAAGTTTTTATGGTAATTAATGATTAACGAACTATGGGATTATCGACATTCATGTTTACATATTTACCCCATAGATAGGAAAACGTTTTACACTTTTGAGTAGAAATGATTAACTTTAAAATACGAGTAAATGAATATAGCTACAGTTACATTGTAGTCAGGTAAAAAAAAAGTCACTTTGTTACAATATAATCATTTACCTAGATACACTCGATGACCTAGGTGGAAATCAAGAAAAGCTAGACAGTGAACGGAAACAAAGAATTAATTACTCGTGAACGAACAACCAGAACATATGTAGGAGTAATCGTTAATAGAGTAGTGGAGAAAACATCTTGGGTTATGAGATTAGCTAACGGTTATTAATCGTAGTGATATCTGCGGATCAATTCGACAACTACCCTACAACCAAGGTAGAAATTTGGACAGATTGGTTCCAAATTTAAATAGAACATTTGACTACTTAAGGAAATAAATATCACTGGGTATTCTACTACTATGATTGATCGAATATGAGTTTATTTTAGAAAGTACCTGTGTAAAAGTTATTGGTACCTGTTTATAGGAAAATGTTATGATTATTGTGGTGAAATAGAATTAGGTGACGCAGTGAGGTGAATGTGTTTTGCTTTATATACAGTACGGATTAATTGTAAAAAGAACTCAATTCCACCGGGAAACCGACAATCCACTAGGAATAATTGTTTTCCAAAGAATCGTGTCTTAGAAAAAACGAGTTAGTGTTCATTAATTTAGACAGTACCAGAGAAAAATCTTTTCAAGGTAGCTGTTTATGGTAACTTAGCTCTATGATTTTTACTTCCCTATTACATTTTGCGACTTATCAATTTATTTATATAAGGACCCACTTTGCACTATTGTAGTTAGCCGGTCCATTTTCGCATATTCTGTTCAATAACTGAGTTTGTGGCGGTTATTTCAAGGGCTATATTAAAATTCCAAAATCTCTCTCTTTCTATGTAAACCACAAAGTTCGGTGTGGGAACTCCGTACCGTGAATTAATGTAACTAAAAGATGTATTACTTTGGAATAAATAAATTTCAGAGAGGAAACCTAGGATTTTTGTGCTGTGATAATTACAAAGTAATTAGAACAGGGAAGTGTAACTAATTTATTAATATAAATTATACACACAACAACGTCAACGCGATAGTCATACTTGTTAACAGGATTATTACAAATTTTACAGTGTACCAATTTTATCTTCATTTGGACGCTGTTTTGTATAGATGCTGGAAGTGGTACTTCAATTGAACTATAGTGTAATAGAAGCGTCAAAGTGTTTGTAATCGATAGAGACAAAGCCATTAGACGAATAAGCTATTGATTGACAGCTACAAGCGTGCACTTAAAGAACTAATATAGAACATACAAAATTGAATAATCTAGAAAATGCTTGAAATTTTTGATAATATGTAAAAAATTCGTAAATTAGTATGGAAACCGTAGGTATCAGCAGAGCAATCAGTTTCAATTGATGTATAAATTCGCGAGTGTTATGATATAAATTATGGGATAAACCATTAAAATAAATACATTTAACGTGTATATAAATAAGTGTTGGTCTAGATAAATTACATAGTCGAATTTAGTGAAAAGTAGTGTAAAGAAGAACTTGTGCTAGTTAACATTGTTAAAAATTATCAGGAGTACATTAAAGATTTCTTTGTGTTTGTGAGTAAATTGGCTTATATTCGACCAATAAAGAACGGTATAAAGAATTTCCTATTCGTTTTATAAGTAACAATTAATCTTTTATTCAAGGCTTCGTAAAATTCAAGACTAAAGTATTATTTTTAGCGCTCAATCGAATATTTGGACATGCGAGTGAGACCATACAAGGTATAACAACTATAAGGGCGTTTAAGAAGGAAATGCTGCTTCAAAGGGAATTTGATTGTCATCAAGATTTGCATACTTCTATATGGTACTCGTTTGTTGCAACTTCAAGAGCATTTAATTTTTATACGGAATTGATTTGTGCATTTTGCATTATTGTTATTACATTTACCATGATACATAGAACAGGTAAGTAGCTTTAGCGTTTTTACAATTTTAAGTAAATTAAATAATTTGTTTTAAAATGTTTGTTTACGTTGCAATCGGAGAACATCAACTCCGTCACGTTTTGTCTTCAATTGTTCCACGTTAATTACTCATTTATAACACTTAAGTTTTGTCTAGCTATTACATTGGTACATATTGAACACCCTACAAGTAATAAATTGAAGAAATTGAAGCCCGTGCATAATTTCGCCACATAAAAAAGAAAACATACCAATAAGTGATTCTGAAACTACTTAAAACAGTTTGGAAGTTTTGCTGCGTTTAAAAATTTTACTACTAGCCCTATTGCTACAGTTACGCCAACGTTATGTTGGTCACCAACACACAGATTGCATCACCATCACTACCTATACACTGCCATTTCTGCTATAATAATTTAGAAAATTAGCAAAATTTTGTATAAATCTTCTGTGTCAAGGACAAGTTTGTATAAAACTTTTTTTGAGGTGGTAATCGCTGACGTTCTAGATCAACTTGAATTCCGGGGCTGCAAGGGATTAATTGGCCTAAACATTTTGTAACGCTAATGCATTAATTAAGCATATATTTGTATATAGCATTTATTCATGTAAGTTAGTGAAAGGAGCTTTAGCGCGAAAATAGAAGTTAGATAGTTTGCAGTTTAAAAGGGTATATTCAAAATATTATTAAAGTAAAATACCGAAATAAGCACGAAAAGTACTCGGTACATTCTTTTGCAACCAGCAATAAAAGGAACTTCACATGTTGAATATCAAATTAGAAAACTACCAACCTATTTTTCAATGACTAGTCGTCTTACGAGCGTGTATTTGAAAAGATACTCGCGCATTGCAAAAACGACGAAATCACTGTAAATTATTTAAGCACACAGGAACAATGAAACGTCATACAATTTAATGACTATGTACTAACCATTGTGGTATTAAATGGACAGTGTGAAAATACTTTTACATAAGATTTTCATGCACCGAGAAACCCTTGACCTCAACCACAAGTTCGGTTCAAATCGGACAAACCGTGTGAATAGAGGAAAGTGGGATTCCATAAAATAATATAGCTTGTAAATACTACCATCAGATAATGGAACGGATATTCATTGACATTTATTCACTCATATTCATTCAAATCTTCGAGGACAAGTTTTTAGCGTTAGTTGAGTGACAAATACGATCGTCGAGCGGCTGAGCAAGTTTTCAGTAATTCGCGTAATAGTAACTTGGGTATGTAGGAAAGAAACCGCAAATGCGAAAGTATTTGTGCATTCGATTAAAGTACTGTTACATTGCAAAAGTTTTTGTAGTAAATACTTTCCATCAATAGAAGTTGGATATATGGATTACTGATACCCAAGTATATGCTGCAATGAAAAGGTTGCTTGAACCTTGTACTCGAACTAAAAGTTTTATGTGATAGAATTTCAGCTATATATCTGCTTCATATTCTGTTGACGTATATTCTATTATTCACATATAATTTATTACGATGCGAACTTTTATGTTGGTGCGCGTATTCGTAGAAAATTACATATACCAGTCAAACTTGTTTAATAGTTATACTTGAGTATATTTAAAATGTTCCTTTTCTTTTAGATACACGCAATTTAGTCAATTAGGGTAGAGTTTAGTTTGTGTTGATTGTGTTTATTCAATATTGAGATATTCATGTTTTCATATAGCCTAAGTGAACAGTGTGGACTTTTATTATTATCTACATTTAGTTTAAATCAGTAGATAGAAAGAAGAAATATGTACACCGGGTTTCATCAACCTGCGTTGCTGAAATAACCATTTAGTCGTCTCGTAGATTACCCACCGTCTATGGGGACCAAAGTTCAGGTGGATTGGCGTTTAACATTTTATTTGACTAACAATTCAAAGTTCCAGGTAGGTGACAATGTTAAAGTATGTATACTCCTAAAAGCCCTGTAGCTGTTTTCACAGAATTCACTATTTGCCACTGCAAGTTTATAATTATAATATTTATGCAAAAAGTATATGTTTTATTTTATGTACAGATTTATAAAATATAAGCGGAAGATGCGTTTTAGCAGTTAGATTCCGCTACCGTTCAAATTAAAAGGTACTATTATAGATAGTTCAGTTTTAACGGATGATTTAAATAGGAATTTAAGCTGAAACGTCAAAATTGACCTTGAAGCAGTCAAAAATAATTGTGTCCCGAGACATGTGTGTTTGAAGTTTGATGGCGTTAAGCAAATAGTACAAAATATGTTGTACTTTTCATTGACAAATGTTCTGCAGAGGTACTATCGGGTATCTGAATTTTGTTTGTTAACAAGTGGATTACTCAAGTGAGTTTCTAAACTGAAATTAATATGACCATGATGGGATGTTCTGGTCGTAATTTTAAATGAACTTGAATTATTTTTAAATGAAATTGAATTTTATGAATTTAAGAAGTGGACTTTGATTGATTGAACTTTTAACTTGTAAATATGAACTTTTTGTCAAAAAATTTTCAATTAAATATTTACATCAAAATTGCGATTTACACAGGTTATTTTCTATTTACACCTTTTTTAATTAATCAAGCTTATAGAAAGTTATCTAATTTGTTGTTGGAATTTTAAGTGATTCCTGCACGAGATATCAAATCTGCCTTGATGAGAACAAAAACTGTAAGTCGATTGAATTTTGACTTGTATCTTATAAACATCACATGTTTTCTTGTTGTATTTAATAATTGTGATTGATGGCAATAATTAAGTGTATAGAAATTATTATTAAGAAGAACCGTTACGTTGGTGCACGCTTCTATAAAGCGTATTGTAGGTACATACATTCTTATACGGAAAAGTTTATTATTGTAAAACCAAAATAGCACTTCACAATCAAATTGGTTGAATTTCTATGATTGATAATTTTAAGTTATTTTCTTTTTAGCTACAGACGTATTTGGCCAATTAGGAGTAGATCATAGTTCACTTTTCATCATTGTTATAATCATGTTCTACAACATAGGTTAGGTATACAAAACAATTAGAAAGAGGTGAAAAACGTGCAAGCGACGCTCCATCAACCTCTAGCAGTAGTGATAACCTAGTCTCCCCCTCCCCCGATTCTTTATTTGCGTTATTCCTTTTTCCAGGTGGGTTGGAGCTCAAAGGTTTTGCATGGACACGAATGTTTAAAGACCTTTTAAGGTAAGCGTACAGGTATTTAGTAGAAATGCCAGAATCTGTAAAGTAGTATATTTGTTTTAATAGAACCCATCGTGCACTGCTAAAAGCTAGCCGGTACACTAATTTACTGTTACAACACAGTACTGCCTGTATAGTAAAATTAATTGAAAAACCTTTCGTCAATTTTGCACATTACAATGCAACCTTCTTCCATTAAACTGTTACATATTTGGCAGTCTAATGTTCGAAATAGGAATTTAAGTAATTGCAGTTAACTCAACAGTAATATATAGCAAGAAAGTGGACGTAAATTAAGCAAAATTAAATAGAATCGCTACCTTGAAGCTTACGCGTGTATTTTCTTAATGTAGCATACTTTGCGGTGATTATACATAATGTGATGGGATCCAGATACGAATGATAACAACTTTATAACTACATTTTACAATGTAACACACCCATACACACACACTCACCCACCCACACACGCGCGAGCAAACGCACGCACGAATTCACGAGTTTTAACTATGTACATTGTGCTACGTGAAGGTTAAGTCGCGATAACAAGTTAATCAAAAGCATACAAAGCGGGTTAAATGTTACCTGTATGTTTACTATTCATAACTTCTTAAAACAAAACCCTCAAAAATGTATAATTGTTACGGGTAAATGAAGCGTTAAATTCTTAAATTCTGAATTCTCCCGAAGGGGTGGGAATTCTGTAGCAACATACGGGCGTATCGACTAACTACAGTTGTGCGGGAGTAGAATCTTATATAAACAATTAAAGAAGCGGAACAAAAAAATGGAATAATTTACCAAAAACTAAGTGCAAAATCAAGCTACGTTACAAATAATACTTACCTTGAAAATCAGTTAACACTGCCAAATTTATGGGCGCCAACTCGTCTAGTCTAGTCTAGTGAGAATCTCCTAGACGAGGAGTATTCTTAGGGATTTTAAATAAGTTGACCTCCTGGTAGAATGGAGTTCTTATTACAAAATACTACCTATACGTGTATATAAAGCAAACAAGAAATTTTCCCTCACTGTGTTACCTAAATCTATTTTAATACAACAATATTGTATTATTACTTTAAACAGGTATGCATACATTAAAGTTATATGCATAATTTTAAATATCTGCGGTATCATAGTTGTTCGGTCTCTTTGTCGCACGTTTTCGATTTAATTTTAAGTCGTAAATTCATAGTTGTAAATCAAATAGTAAAGTTGTCATCCCTTGTCCCGTTATTTCCTGTCATAAAACCTCCTTTGTGCTTGTTGAAATCAAGTTGGACTAAGGGTAGTGACGAAAACACTCTCTCATCGATATCGGAGCGAAACGGTCGTTGGTTCGGTAAGTGAGTTAGTCATTAGTGCCGCCGAATGTGAATTTGTCGATAAACCCCTAAAAAACACAGTGAAAGTGCAAACGTAACACGTACTATAATTCGCATACAGCCCACTTAGTTGAGGAATAAGAAAGACACTATAGAACAAGAAAACAAGTGCGGAGGTAAGTCGATATACAACTTTATAAGACTCCCCGCGTATTAAACAATAGTATTTCTGTAAATAAATATACACACAGAATTGTAAAATTTAATAATCAGTTCATATTTAATTAACCCTAACATTGACGATTCAATTATAATCATCTATTACACGTCCCAAATGTTAAATTAAAACTTGCAATGTCCAGATCTTTATATATAAAAATATAATACTTCTAACTTAACTAAGGGTGGACGTTGTATAATTTTATAAATATTTTATGTAACAAACGTCCTGTACAGATGCTACCACAAAAAAAACAATTTCTAATGAGCTATAACTTACAGTTACGCATTTCCATGTCATCGGGTTCTTATTTCAAATTTTTATTGCTTGGCAGCAAACCGTCCCAACTGTTAGTTTTGTGGGTTCTGTCGAAACTCCGCGGGATCTCACTACGTTAACATCCGTTTGTTAATTTATAACTAAAGAGGTGTACTCGGCTAACCTGTCACTATCACCCTTGCATGTGCTTTTGTTTATGACTTGCGAATAATTAAATTCAACGTTCTCCATTCAAGCTATCGGTTGCTAGGGTATTACAAGGCTCTAAATGCAGGTTTCTGGTGCAATAAATGTAGACACTAACATTCTTTTATGCGTATGTGCTCAAAACGCATGCTTCCTTTTCACCGATGGCGATGACGATCACCCACTTCTGTATGTACTACTACTTCCTAATCGCAATTGCGTCATATCGTATTAAAATAAAATCGTTTCATACATATAGGTGCTACTTCAATATGTTGCAGATGCGTAATTTAGGAGTGTAATTGAATTATTGATTTATAATTTATCAGTGAGTATAAATGTGTGCATTTTAGGTTCATTGGCTCTGTTCGGTTTCTTTGTCGCACGTTCGCGTGGTTAATTTTAAGTTATTTAAATTTGTAGTCGTAAATCTAATAGTAAAACTGTCATCCCTTGTTCCCTTATATCCTGCCATAAAAATTCCTTGTGCATGGGTGAATAAGTTGGACTAAGAGTAGTGAACAAACACTTTCTTATGGATATTGAAGCAGAACGGTCGTAGGTTTCTTCGTTCGGTACCCGTAAGTTAGTCAAGTGCCGCAGACTTTAGTTGTTAAACCCCCTAAAAAACACAGTGCAAGTGTAACGTAACATAGACTCAATTCGCATACAGTCCACTTGGTTGAAAGAATAGGAACTGCAGCTTAGAACAACAAAACACCGCGGAGGTAAGTCGATGTATAAATTTATAAGACCCCCCGCGCGTGAACAGGCTCCATTAAATAATGTGTTCAGATATACAACGCGGAAGCTATTACTGCACATGCCTAAATTTTATAATGTTTTCGGTATGATGATAGTTAACAAAGTATGGCATTCTTATTATTATTGAAAGCAATTTCTCCAAACTAAAACCATTTTCTTTTATTAGGCTTATCGCAAAAAACACCTGGAGATTCTTTATACGGAATCAAGGATTTTGGACTGAATTATTAGTATACATAATTAAATAATGTTATAAATACAAACTACACTATTATGTAAATAATAGTGCGAAATAATATTTTTGTTATAGTAGAAAATGTTTAAAATCTTTTATTTAAGTGCATTAAAAATAATGGGCTAGCTTTATTGAGCTTGATGACATAGCTATCAAGTCTTACGGTTAATTTTCAGTTTTAGATAAGAGTGATTTATAGGTCTATTAAGCTGTTTGAGCCAAATTATCAGAATACATCAAAATATATATAGGAATTATTTGCTAATTATTTACTTTTTTTTGCTGATATAATCAATTTTTTGCTATATCTGTAAAAAGTTACAAGTGGCTAGATAGCTTAATATTAAGCTATCTAGCCAACTAAAAAAATACCTACACAAAATAAAATAAAAAAATTAACAGTATATAAATTATTTGCTAATTTTTTGCTGCCATTTGCAAAAGAAAAAAAATAAAATTTTCAAATAATAAAATAAATATCAATATCTACAAGAGTAAAGTACATTAAAGAAATTAATTGCTGGCATGACTAAAGAATACCTACGTTTTATGAATTATTTACTCTTAAAGTATGCAACTCCCGAATTTTTTGCTCGCGAAATTAATATAAAAACGACAAAATATCATATCACTTCAAATTTACAAGAATAAAGTACATAAAGTCTGAGCCAAATTATCAGAATACATCAAAATATATATATAGGAATTATTTGCTAATTATTTGCTTTTTTTGCTGATAAAACTATTTTTTCCGCTATATCTGTAAAAAAGTTACAAGTGGTTAGATAGCTTAATATAAGCTATCTAGCCAACTAAAAAAAAATACCCACACAAAATAAAATAAAAAAAATTAACAATATATAAATTACTTGCTATCTTGCCTGCCATTTGCAAAAGAAAAAAAATAAAATTTTCAAATTAATAAAATAAATATCAATATCTACAAGAGTAAAGTACATTAAAGAAATTAATTGCTGGCATGACTAAAGAATACCTATGTTTTATGAATTATTTACTCTTAAAATATGCATCTCCCGAATTTTTTGCTCGCGAGTATATAAATTATTTGCTAATTTTTTGCTGCCATTTGCAAAAGAAAAAAATGTTTATGAATTATTTGCTCGTTAAATTAGATGTTCAAACGATAATAATAATATAAGTTGGCCTGAGACTACAAGAGTAAAGTGCTTTTAAAAAATTAATTGCTTCTCTCATAATTTCATAATCATGCAGCTTGATTTATTTGCTCTTAAATTATGTAAATCCTGAATTTTTTGCTCACGAAATTAATATAAAAAACGACAAAAGGCCATTCTTATCGTTTGAACATTTAATTTCGCGAGCAAAAAATTCGGGAGTTGAGTATTTTAAGAGTAGATAATTCATAAAACGTAGGTATCCTTTAGTCATGCCTGCAATTAATTTCTTTAATGTACTTTACTCTTGTAGATATTGATATTTATTTTATTATTTGAACATTTGATTCTTTTTCTTTTGCAAATGGTAGCAAAAAAATAGCAAAAAATTTATATATTGTTAATTTTTTTATTTTATTTTGTGTAGGTATTTTTTTTAGTTGGCTAGATAGCTTATATTAAGCTATCTAGCCACTTGTAACTTACCACAGATATAGCAAAAAACTGGTTTAATCAGCAAAAAAGTAAATAATTAGCAAATAATTCCCATATATATTTTTATGTGTTCTGATAATTTGGAAGTTGCATATTTTAAGAGTAAATAATTCATAAAAAGTAGGTATTCTCTAGTCATGCCAGCAATTAATTTCTTTAATGTACTTTACTCGTAGATATTGATATTTATTTTGTTATTTGAAAATTTGATTTTTTTCTTTTGCAAATGGTAGCAAAAAATTTATATATTGTTAATTTTTTTATTTTATTTTGCGTAGGTATTTTTTTTAGTTGGCTAGATAGTTTATATTAAGCCATCTATCCACTTGTAACTTTTTTTACGGATATAGCAAAAAAATTGGTTTTATCGGCAAAAAAAGCAAATAATTAGCAAATAATTCTTATATATATTTTGATGTGTTCTGATAATTTGGGAGTTGCGTATTTTAAGAGTAAATAATTCATAAAAAGTAAGTATTCTTTAGTCATGCCAGCAATTAATTTCTTTAATGTACTGTACTCTTGTAGATATTGATATTTATTTTACTATTTGAAAATTTTATTTTTTTTCTTTTGCAAATGCTAGCAAAAAAATAGCAAATAATTTATATATTGTTAATTTTTTTATCTTATTTTGTGTAGGTATTTTTTTTAGTTGGATAGATAACTTAATATTAAGCTATCTAGCCTTGTAACTTTTTTACAGATACAGCAAAAAAATTGGTTTTATCAGCAAAAAAAGCAAATAATTAGCAAATAATTCCCATATATATTTTGATGTATTCTGATAATTTGGCTCAGACAACTTAATAGACCTGTGATTTATGCATTTCATACGTTGCACAATTGTGGTTGCAATGTACACAGTATTTATATTTCCCTGCTTTAAACTGCAATCATAATGGTGCTATACGTTATGCAATAAATCAACTTAAAGAGCTGGACATCCCATATAAAATAAGCTTTATACAAAATTGCTTAAGCTTTGCTTTGCCCTCCTTGTTTTGGGATTACCGTATGTTTATAAATACAAGGTTATTGTACGATTATAAAAATCTTTTATAACTTTTTTATGAGCTTGTTCTAAGATTACCAAATACTTTCAACAGTGTTGTAGATCTACTATCGCAAGCTTGTGAGAGAATCTTTTGATTGTGTCAACTAGCAATCTTGCCAAGACCTTTTTACAAGCTTACAACCATATAAACAAGCTTATGATAATGCCCTTCACGTGTCAGCAACAAGCGTTAAACAAGTCTGTCGTAACCTTAAATTGCTATCTAGGATTGTATGGAACATGCATGTCAATAATTTCACTGTCATTTACTTCTTTCTTTTTAAAGATTTTTAAAACGACATGATCCCGCTATAAAAATTTACTGTTAGAAGTATTTTGTTTCCGATTTTGTGGTTTGAAATAATTTATGGACCTGCGTTACGTTCAAATATGTATTCAACAGAAATAAAACGTTGCTTTTGTGGCTTTTTCAGTTTATGACCCGAATTTTTTTTAATAGAACTAAAAGTTTATTGACATGTCATGTTTAATAAATGCTACTATTTATGAAATAGGAATTATACAAGATCCATCAATATTAATCTTGTTCGTTTACAATTAATCTTCTATTTCTTCATCCGGTTTTCTATGTAACGTAATGTTCAAGCGTTACACGAGTTACGCTTTGGGCCTTGGGAGCGGTGTTTTTTAAATACTTCTCCAAAACTTTGTAAACATTTATTAACTTAAACAGAATTTAATATGGAATTATGACAATTTCGTATTAAATTATTCTAAGTCGAAATAAAATATTAATTGAACTACTATGAATTGTCTAAGCAAACTGCAATGCTAAAGCTGGATACTTTGACTGACTGTCCGGTCTTGGGGCTCCCGGGGTATTTATACTGTCCCTGCCCCTCACAATTCTGTGGAAACTTGCAGAGCTCATGTTTGCTTATTTCTTAATATTATTCATAACTACATTGTAACAATCTTACTTTCAAAGTAATCACGGTATTTTAACCGTCTGTGACCTGCCACCTGCTGTGCCACTGTCGTCAGGAATACATTGTATTGCATCCGTTCTCATGAACTGTTCATAACTTTTATTAATTATCCTTGGATTACATTCTTTTATTTGACTTAATAATTTCTTAATGATTTCTAATAATTTCCTATTAGATTCTATTTTATAATACATGTAAAGATTGGGAGATACATAACTCCTCCCGACGTACATGAAAAATTAATGGTTTGCCTTGCTTAATTTTTAATTTAAAATTCATTGTTTAAAATTCATTTTTCCTGAGGGTATATTTGTTTTTTTATTTACCTTTGTTTCCTTAAATCTAAAACTGTTTTCTTTATTCTTATATCTATAATACATTTTGTAAAATACATATATAATTAGAAAAATTAGTAAAATGATTAATACAATTGTCCAAACGCTTATGTTGTCGTAGTGTAATTTTGGCACTTTTAATTCACTTAAGCATTCTTTATAATTTTTCATTAATTTCATGGCGTTGTTGAGGTCGTCTAAATCTAGATGTTCTAGCTTCTGGTTGTTGTATTTTGAACTGTAGTTCTGGTAAATTTGCGAGTTTCTTGGTTGTTGCGGGATCTTGGTACACTTTGATTATTTTGTTTTTCAGTTTTATATAAGTCTTCTTTAAGGGCAATTAATTTGCTTCCGGTTAGCGCTAGATTGTTTTCGTCTTGATTGCAGTAGACGGTTGCTATTATTTCTGTTGGGAAAATGGCAATCCATTTGTTTTCTGTAACTCTTTGAATCTTCTTCTTGGTGATTTGTACGGGTTTAGCTTTACAGTTTTCGTAATGATTTGAGAATTTTAATAATTAAACTTCACAAGGGCTCTCTTCTTGAATAGTTGTTGTCAATGATTGGCGTAAATATTGGTTTGGTGGGACTTGTTACATGCCGAAAATCGGCTATGTATCATATTTAGATTAAGTATAAATATGTGAGTGAATTCCCGCCACTATTTTAAAATAGTTTTCGCCATCCCGGACAGTTGCGTCGGCGCAAAAGAAGGTTGACGGTAAGGGTGATGATTGTCTATCTGAAATTACAGGGTGCCCTAAGTTTTTCAAGTGAATGTATTTCGTTATTTTGCCGTTGTCTACTACGGCTATCTTTTTGTCGGATATTTTCTAAATTTTAAATGGGCCTAAATTTCACGGTGCCGTTTTGTGTCGTTTACTTTGGAAATTTTTCTCGTATACGGTTTGTCCTATTGAAAATTGATTTGCGTCGGTATTCTTATCACGGGTTGTGGTGATACGTTCTTTGTCGTTATCTAATTTATCTTTTACTTTGTCATAAGTTATTTTTAGTTTCTGCATATGATCTTTGGCATATTGCTGATATATTTTCTTGTTATATGGTATGTCATAAGTAAATCTGAATGTCCTAACGTTAATTCTGGGGGTGTAAAATTTGTTGATGAGTGGATTGTATAATTATAAGCAATTAGTGCGTATGACATTAAATTGGTGATGTGTTCTTTCTTATAAGTTATTCTTAGCAGTCTGATTTGTTCTAACAGGGTTGAATGTAGTCTTTCAATTAGTCCGTTTGATTCAGGGTGGTTTATAGTTATAAAATGAATTTATATTTTGTGGAGTTCTAAAGTGTTTTGTATTGTCTCATTTTTAAATTCTCTGCCGTTATCTAATGTTATTGTCTCGGGTGTTTTATAAAATGTAAAGTATTGTAAAAATCCTTCTGTCAGGTCAATGCTATTTTTAAAAGTGATGGGTATTGCTTGGCCTATTTTGGTAAATGCATCTGGAATTGTTAAATAATTTTGTGCTTCTACTACTAAAGTATCGGCATGTAATTTTTGAAAAGGCTTGTCAGGTGTTTTGGTTAACATTAAGGGTATTTTTGGGGGTGTTCGGTCGTATTTTGCCTTGTCGCATAATTCACATTGATTAATAAAGTCTGTAGTTAATTCTTTCTTAATGATTTCTAATAATTTCCTATTAGATTCCATTTTATAATACATATAAAGATTGGGGATACACCACTCACGCTACTGATTAATTTCACTACTTAGCAATGAAAAGAAATTATTAGTATATTGGAAATCTGTACGATTTTCGCAGCTTACATTTATAACCTTAAATTATTTTTTCTAGATCAACATAAAGGGCATGCTGGCTTGGCAATAACTCAAGGCATCAGTTTGTTAGGTTTACTTCATTGGGGTTTGTTCGAGGTTACACAGATTAAAAACCAAATGGTGTCCGTTGAAAAAGTGCTTGAATATACACAACTTAAGCCAGAAGATGCTAAAGAACGTTGTAAACCATTGAATGCTTGGCCTAAATCAAGCAAAATACAATTTTTGTCTGTATCATTAAAATATGCTATAGAAAAACCGTTTGCCTTAAAAAATGTAAATATATACATAGCAAGTGGCCAAAAAATTGGAATTGTAGGACGCGCAGGAACTGGAAAATCATCTTTGATCACTGCTCTTTTCCAGTTATATAATATTGAAGGTTCAATACTTATTGATGACCTGGCTATTACCGCAATATCTCTACGTAGCCTGCGGTCACGAATTTCTATTATTCCACAAGATCCTATTCTATTTTCAGGAACCATAAGGAGCAACTTAGACCCATTTGGTCGTTATTCTGATACGGATTTATGGTTGGCGCTTGAAAGTGTTCAACTTAAACCAGTTATTGCTAAATTACAATTGGGTTTGAATTACATAGTGTCTGATGGAGGTGTTAATTTCAGTGTTGGTGAAAAACAGCTAATGTGCTTAGGACGAGCCATTCTGAGAAAAACTAAAATAATAGTGATACACGAAACGACTGCTAGTGTAGATCACATTACAGACAAGCTAATTCAAAATACAATAACAACTAAATTTTCTGATTGTACAGTTTTAACAATAGCTCACAGGCTGAACACTATAATGGAATCAGATAAACTTATTGTTATGGATGCTGGAAAAGTGGTTGAGTATGATCATCCTTACTCATTGTTACAAAACCAAAATGGAATATTTTACGCATTGTTACATAGTTCGGCACCAAAAATGATGAAAGCACTTTCTAGGATAGCCGAAGAGGTAAGAATTGTATGTATTTAATATTTGCTAAAGCCTTTTTTTCAGAATTACTTCAAAAGAAGAGTCAATAAGCGACAAATTTGAGCTTCCAAGAGTTATTCTACGACAAATAGAGCATATATTTTCTTTCAGTTTAATTACTTTTAAGCAGATCATTTTATTAAATTAATAACGAGAAAGAAAATAGGTGTTTAAAAATCATGATTTTTGTGGTTGCTTTGTAATATTTGCTTAATCCATTATCTTCTTGAATTGTCGTGTTAGGCTCGTAATTTTTTTAATGATTTCGATTCTTTTTGATGGTAGTAATGCGGTTGACTGTTAACGACACAGTAACCGTCGTAGGACCATGAGAATTGACTTCTTTAACTCAATTGGGGAGTAGCTAGCATTCCCAGCCGTGAAGGAACACATACCGGTGTCATGAAGTCGCGAACTGTGCAGAGGAAGACTTCTTCCTCATTCTTTTCTTTTTCTTTATCTATCCTTTTTCTAAACCTATTCAACAGGAGATGCAGTTAAATTTAATATTCACGAACTCCACCCTAAAGATTGTCTTATAGAAGGATGGGTTGGGGCACATCTGGTTATGAAACAGCTTCACATGCGCAAAAGAGTATGGCGAAGAGCATTTTAACGTAGACGCGAAGCTATGCCAAGAAATGCGAAGCGCGACGAGAGTTGCGACACAATCGATAGCTAAACAGATTACCCGAGATAAAAGCGTTTAATGCCGCCAGAGAAGCAGGCGGTATTACTTGTAGCAAAACAGCTGCGAGCGTATGAAATCCAGTTCCGCTGTTACTGAAAGTCACTCATAGTAGGTTAAACATAATTCGTACACAGCTAAATTTGCTAAAGTTACTATTTTTTTTAAATTGAAGACGCGGTATCGACAGCAGGGGTCATTAGCCGTTTATACTCTTATTAAACTATGGCCTTGCTCCACGGATCAGTATTGTTGTATTTGTTCTTTGCTTATACATTTTTGATTTGGTTTTTAATTTTCAGTTCGGATATAAACTGCAGCACTTTCTTACATTCGAGATACTTTGTCTAAGTATATTTTGTATACCACCCTCGTGTCCGATTTTTCTACTAGTACTGGTGTACAATGGACACTGCTAATAGATGTTATACTGCCAGTAGGGTTTGACAGTTGTTGCACATTGGTTTTTCAGTACCTCTTAATGTGTGACGTAGTCATTTTGGTGTGTCCAATACCAAGTCTTATTTCACTTGTTCTTCATGAGATAGTGGAAGTTGTTGCCAACTTTTTATATTAGGTTTTATTTGTTTGCTCTCTGTTGTTTTGCATTCTTTTTGTCACTCTTGAAGTGACCTAGTGTTGGCTGTTGCTTGTAGGTCTTTAACTGTTGTGATGCTCTATGAAAATCGAGAGCTTTCTTTGCTGCAGCTTTTTTGGCTTGTTTGGCGACGGCTTCGTTCCCGAAATGCATTCGTGTCCTGGGACCCATAAAATTACTATGCTATTTTTCGAATGTAATAAACGGTCGTGTATTATGCGGATCGATCGAGCAAATGGGTCTGTTGGGAACTCTTGTTCCAATGTTGTTAGAACGCTTAGGAAATCGAAGCAAATGAGGACATTTTTCATGTTTATTGTGACGCAATATGCCAGTATGTTACTATTATTAAAATAACATGTCTACACTGAGATAACAGTTAAGATTGCAGTAAATAAATTGTTGAGAAGTTAAATGAAGCTTTGATGGACAATTACGATTTGCAATAAAAGTCGCAACCGGTCATTGCCCTTCTGAAAAAGCTATACCATCTAAGGACTGTAAACTAGTTGATTAGCCTCGAGTGTAGGATGACTGCCTGAAATGCTGTGCATAATTAACTAACTGGCCTTTTGAACACCAATACCGGATTTTACTAAAAACTTTAATTCACTACATGACATTTTTTTATACTTTATACAGCAAGTCAACTTTATACAAAACTAGTCGTGTTGACTTTTCACTTGAAATCGCTTCAGTTAAGTGCACATTATTTACTACTGTTTTTGCGGCAGTGCTGCTCGTTCTACACATTGCATACGACTTATTGCATCTAGTATCCGCGGCAACAAGTTACTAACAAATATTAAAGCTAGGTGACGGAACGCGTATGAAAACAACAAATAAAAATTATATAGAACACTATTTACAACATACTGCCCACCTTGAAATATTTGTTTCCAAAAAGAAATGTGAAATAATCTATCACCTAAAATCAGCCAGAAACACAATATTCTTCTGAAATGAAGATGAAACAGATTGTTATGCTAAGAACCAATCTTCTTAAATCACTCACGCACAATTTTGAGAATGAACGTTTTACAATTTTAGTTGGAGTCTTCACGGAAATATCATGGGCTATAACATCAGCACCAGAGTGGAATTGAACAATTCCTCCAGGTTTCCACTGCATTGGTTGAGTATTATCGTCTTTCAGAAGAACTAATAAGACCACTGTCAGTTGAGAAAAAAGTAGTGGGCCACTTGGTACATTGTTTTAGCTTCGACACATAATCGTTGCTCCATCTTTTCCAAAGATGTTGACGAAAGTTCAGTACTTTTTAAAAAGTTGACAAAGGAGATGCAGGAACTTGCATCAATTCTGGATCAGGTAATGCAGTCCGTCGATGGACGACCGATTAGAAACCGATTAGAAAATCGGCAAAAGATTGTAACATGTTTAATTTCAGCAATAATTATTTGCATTGAATTACGAGGATAATGCGCTAAGCGTGCCTTATTCTTTATTAATCTTCTTATATTAAAATATCTGCGTGACATAAAGTTACTTCGTCCAGCATCTCTAGCTGTTTCTTTCGTATTCCCCACCTCTAACGTCGCTATCATTCGGTTCTCGCTTCGTCGAGTTCGTCGCCCGCTAGCAACCGCCTTATCAAGATGTATTACCGGCTAGAGGCATGCGACCTTCGGATAAATTACTTATGTAAGCAGGTCAGGTCGTGCTATTTAGCGCGTCGCTTAGGATTTGTCAACTTAGAATTTGTCAACTAAGAATTCGTCAACTAAGAGTTTGTCAACGAAGAATGATAGATGTTGGTTTTGATTGCAGTCGTCCCAAATTAGAAATAGCTAGTAACATTGTTTGGAGATTATGAATTTCCATCCAGATTTGTCTTGGAGCAACAGCGGCAGTTCGGTTCGTTATTAGATATAAGAAATTTCTTGCATGTGTTTTGAATGTCGTAAAAATTCGATAAACAGACTATCATATAAAGCACGAAATGTTGCTATTATGTTTTCGAACATGTAATCTGTTTAATTCTCAATTATTGTTGAACTGGTTTTACAAGCCGTAGAACGAAATTTTGTCAAGTTAGGTTTATATAATTACAAGCTTTGTTCCATTTGAACCTTAGATAATTTTAAGGTATGTTTTCGACGTCATACTTTTTTTTGTGTTGCACAGTTGACAGATGTTGTCATGAAAGCAGATGCTTCGTGCAGCTGTCATAGAATTTAAATTAAACATTCCTATTTTTGTGATTAGCTTTTATCTACAAATAAATTATAAAATCTAAATCTAAATATGAAAATTTAAATACACGCTGCGTAAGAATTTAGAAAATGTAATCTACCTGAAAAGATCTACCCAGGTTAGAAACGTTAATTCAGTGTATTGTGGCTACAAATTATTTTTAATCAAATGTTTAAATCAAGTTTATGTTTGAAGAGCAGTTGTTTGTTTTAAAAAGCCAAAACCTTGACTTTGTTATAGATGTTAATGATGAAATTTTTTTTACTTGTTAAAAAGTTTCGAAATTTTAAAAGAGAGTTTTTTTAGTAAACAATTAGTTAAACTTTGAGGCTTTTATTTTGGTCAAATGCGATCAAATCTGATAACATAAAGGTAGAATTTTTGAGTAATAATTTTGTGCCAATATCATATTATATATACATTTTTTATTTTTGATACTTTTATAGGACACAAATGGTGTTCTACATTTTTATTTATTTAATCTTTGCAATTTCTTACAGGAGCTGCGTCTTATTTTTATAAGACAAGTTTTTGTTAACGAAGGCGATCGTTTTATCTTTGGGTTTCCACGTCCGCCCTTACAATTATGCTCTGCTATTATCGTGATTATCTCAGGACTTGGTGGCGCCTATTTAGCTTGCTCTACCCAGGAATAGACCCCTAGCTATGTCGAAAGATTTTTGTTCACCGGCGCCCATTTGGAAAAATAAGTAACACTGACGCCACAACATATATATTGTAGTGTCAGAGGGAGCCACCAAGGGTTCTAAGGGTTGTTTAGTAGAAGGTAGTGTATGCCAAATAAAATGATCCATATATCTGATCCCATAATTTAAAAATGTATGTTTGCCGTACTTTACATATGCTAAAGTATTCAAAATGGTAGTTGAAATGTAAGTGCCAAGAGGTAAATTAAAATGACTTGATGACGTGATAAAGTACACAGTGCTCAAGGGTTTATACTGAGTTAGATTTAATAGGCCATTGAAAGTACATTTGCCATCCGAAAACCGGATGCGTCTATGGATGTCCACTATCAACCACGCCGATCCAGGGTCATGTGTGATTTATTTTGGCTTTTGTTTAATTAGAATCAACTTTTGGACGAATATGTAATCTCAAAATTATAAGTAATAACAGTGTCAAATGTGATTGAAGGATTGTAAAATATTTAGGACCAATGCTAGAATATTATGTGAAAACTACGAAAGTGTAAAAGGACATAATTTATGGTATGTGTGACACAAACTTAGTGTTTAAATATTATTGGACGATTTTAGTTTATGTAATTTGTAATGTAGTAGGCAAGTAATGTTGTAATTATCACCTTGGAAAGTAAACAAAGGAGTCTATTTTGAATATTTTGGTATAAAGACGTATTTTATAGAACTGCGCTAATTTGTGTAAAGATTTTGAAGATTAATAAACGTGTTTGATTTGAAATAGTTTGATTATTAAAGAAGGGTAAAGAGCAGCATCGGTACATTAATAAGTAATAGCGACGACAAGGAAGAGTAAAGATTTGTATTAGTACGACGGCGAAGCGACGGATAGTAAGATAGATTTGGAACGATATTGGTAAAGGCAGAAGGCAACGAATTGGAATTGTAAGAAGGAATAATATTTGGGATTGATTTGGATACGGATTAATATGTAGCTGGGTATTGAGTGGTTATAAACAGGGACGAAGATTGATTTTGATATGGATGTATATGTAGCGGGGCATTGAGTGATTTTGAACAGGACGACGATAGATTTGGATTGAGTACGGATTCAAGGCGGACGTATTAATTTGGAACAAGAGGAGCGAAATTAGGAGAACACGTAAGAGCAGCAATTGGAAGTGGAAGAGTCAACGCAGAAACTACGACGGAAGAATTAGCGCAGGGGAAGTAAAATAAACGGGTATTCTAAATTCTAAAATTCGGGTCATTTATTTCAGATATTGGGAGCAACTAAAATTAAAGACAGATACCTGGAGGCGAGCCGGAATTTCAAAAGGATAGTGCAACCGTGTAAAGGCGCATACGGCGACGAGGATTTTGAGCCAGCAGTAAGAGAGGCCGGAAACAAAGTATAATCCAGGTGAGTGCTGTGAAATATCTTATAACGTCAAAAGTCATAAATTTGTGGTATTAAATTAATTTGGCACAAGGCAACGTTGATCATAATAAAAATTTGGCATATACAAAACTAGATTCAAAAATTAGTACTAAAACAAAAGAGAGTGCAGTTTGGTTGGGCATTGCACATCTACTTACCACTGAACCCACGGTAAGTAGGTGGACACCCTGAGAATAAAGAGTTCAAATAGTCGAGGCATCTTAATAACAATTTTGATTAAATAACCAACCAAACGTTGCAAAAGTACGGGGCGTGCAATAGGTGTTTGCACATCATACAAAAAAACATTGAAATTTATAAGAAGGGGCGAGCGACGAAAGTAAAGAAAAGTAATAAAAAAAAGGGGGGTGGAGTAATATATATATATATATATATATATATATATATATATTGCTGTAAACCTACAAAAAGCCTCTCCATTAATCTTAAACTAAGGTTTTCAAATCGAGTCCCACAGATTGGGCGTCAAGAATGCTGTGAAACCTTTTAAATTAACTGGTCCGTTGACTTTCTTCTGTTAACCGCCTCTTTACTCTTTTCCGCCTCGGATGCTCACCTAGTTAAACCTTCATCCTCATTCATAAAAAAACACAAACACATTCCTACCACAAACATCAACGTTAACTCTATTTACATCAATATTCACAATACATTAAAATTTCAAAGTTAAAATTCAGCATAAATTTCAGTATCAGAAAATTTCAAGATTAAATTTGTTATCATTTTAATGTGCATCCAGAATTAAAGTCCTTGTAGGATGCCTACTAATTAATATAACAATATATGCAGACCTGAGTCTGAGTACAAAGGGAGCATCTCCCACCCCTTTACGTTAATTAACCAGGTTCGTCTAATTGAGCTCAAAGACATACCCAAATTTTCTTCAAAATCAAGAACATAAATACTAAATACCCCTTTCTACTTAAACAAGAAAATTTCACCTTAAAATTAAAAATTTGTTGTTAGTACAAATTCACTACTGTCCATTTTAAGTAAACAAATTATAAAGTTATGCAACACACACCAAAACATCAAAAATCGAACAACAAAGCATAAGTTACCTGAAGGTTAATGCACTCGTGGCGCCAATGTACATCGTCCTCTGTTAATCACACCATTCCAACTGGGTTATGTTTAGGTCCTCGGATTACTGGTCGCCTTTAAAAATTTTCTCCACCACCATTCATCTAAAGTTGTTTCAGGGCTTTTCCGGAACTCATCTGTGTATATCTGAATCTTGTTTTGTGGATCCAGACACGTTTACGAACCATTTAATTATTAACACCCCCGAAAAATAGCAAAGAAATTCATACTTCTTTCACGCTATACGCCAAAACTGCCTACTTTTGTGTATTCATTTGTCGTTGCAAATTTGAATAATTGGTACAGTGATACTAGACTTTATTACCTTGCATCTTCTTTTCTAAGTGCACTAAATTACTTTCATCGTAGTACGTAAAGAGCAAACTGTTTTAAAGTATTAAATAATCACCAAAATATACGAGCAAACTGTTTAAATTATTTAATCAAAACCGGAAAACTAAAAAGCACTGTTTAACGCGTTGAATCAAGTCGAAGATCTAAGAGAGCTTGTTCATATTCCCCTGGGTATATATAGAGGTTAGCCTGTCTGTCGGTCGAGTCTCCAAAACGGACAATTCTAAAGAATTTCGCTTGCTATGTTCCCATTCCGCAGCCCGGCATGCGATTTTTACGAATTTTGCACTCGCCCCAGTTAAATCTCAGAAATTTCAACACGGCTTGCAACGTCTGGAAATAACTAATTGAATTTTATACAGAAATGTTATTGTTACCTCTCAAATTTTGCCTTTTACTTTCAACCAATCGCAACCCCATGACGTTGCTCTACTCACGCCTTTTTACTATATGTGTCTCGGTCTTGCGCATATTATCTGTCTCTATCTACCCTGTTCTTATTGGTGCAAATTGATATTCCTTATTATCGATTATTTCAGTCCATGTGGACTATCTGGGTTAAATAACCCCGTATCGCGCCTTCCCGTGAATATTCAGCCACGGTTTCTCCAAGATTCTTTGTAACCATTAATTATCTGCCAAATTTACGCAGAATGAGCTTTTTAAAAATACGCAGGTGTTCAAACATAATAACACTTCTACGATTTGCATTTTATTGGGTTTTTCAAGTTTTTATAGATATTATATGTTACTACCGGTTCAATTAACTTCAATTAAAATTAATACCCTTTAATTTTTAGTGAATCCTAATTAAATATTCAATTATTATCTGTACGTTTTGTTTAATACCAGTTACTTAAAATTGAGTTAATTAATATAAATTTTGCACATAATTTCTCTTTGTTTCTTTACTAGGAATCATTAAATTACACGTAAAGTTTTCTAATACTGCTTCCTTTTATATAAAGCGTCTTATAAATAATTTAAATCTCTTATTTTTAATGAACCGAATGAAATTTTTATGCTTCACGGTTTTTTTTTAATAACGCGTACCTTTTCCCAAAGCTTCTACACGGTGCTTAAAATTATTTGATGTGATTATTTAATTTTCTACCCTGGTCTAAATATGAGTAATATATATATATATATATATATATATATATATATATATATAAACAAAATCAGTTACACTGTCGCCGGAACGTGGGACTGGCATAAACAAATTAGTAACAAGATCTTTAGGATAGGATGATAAAGGTGAACTAGTACGAGAGTTGAGGGTAGCTTCTGCATGTGACGATCTTCTTGTAAGTTAACAAACACTTCCCAATAACTCGTTTTAAATGAAAATTTGATAATTTATTGCCTGCTTCTCAAAGCCCACCTAAGTGGTTGCTCTAAACGATCCAGTAAACTATGAAGTTTTTTTAGTAATTTGTTTAATGCGCGGGGGTCTTATAACTTTGTATATCGATTTACCTCCGCGTTGTTTTATTGTTCTAAGTGTCGTTCCTATTCTTCAACTAAGTGGACTGTATGCGAATTTTAGTACGTGTTACGTTTGCACTTTCACTGTATTTTTTAGGGGTTTATTGACAAATTCACATTCGGCGGCACTAATGACTAACTCACCGAACGAACAATCGTTTCACTCCGATATCTATGAGAGAGTGTTTCTGTCACTACCTCTTTTTCAACTTAATTTACACATGCACAAAGGAGGTTTTACGACAGGATATAACGGAACAAGGGATGACAGCTTTACTATTTGATTTACAACTACAAATTTAAAATAACTTAAAGTTAACCACGCAAACGTGCGACAAAGATAAGTATGAACTAACTTATTTTATATTTAAAAATAATTATAGCTATTAACTAAGAAACCTAAACCGACAAACTTATATAAGTGAATATACGTATATATACCATTAAATATTAAGTAATTGGCAGTAAACATAGTTTCACTAGAGGACGATTAACTAATCCTTGGTATGTCTTGACTGTAGCTACCCGAACGATACCATCCCTACCAGGATGAACCTTTACTACTCTTCCTAAACGCCACTGTAGAGGGGGTTATTTTCTTTCTTTAAGAGGACAAGCGAACCAATAGGTAGGGTAGCGGAATTCCTCAACTACTTACCTTTCTGCTGCAACGTGTGCAGGTATTCAGCACTCCATTTTTTCTAAAACCTTTGTTGCATTTGCTGCAACAGTTGCCAGCGATTCAAGCGAGAGGGGTTTATGGACAACAAATCCGGATCTGGTAACACCGAGACTGGTTCAACATTAAGAAAATTACCCGGGGTCAAACATTAAAAATTATGCGGTTCGCAAATCAGTGCGCATAGTGGACGTGAATTGAGAATCACTTCGACTTGAATCAACACCGTCGAGAATTCTTCAAACGACAAAATTTGTTCACCGATAATTCTTTTCAAATGGGATTTTACTGATTTAATCCCGGCCTCCCACAACTCACCAAAATGAGGAGCAGCAGGAGGATTAAACAGAAATTCGATTCCCTCAACGCCTACCGAATGGCGCATCATTTGAGAGATCTCACGAGAGGCCCCAACGAAATTAGTACCATTATCACAATGGATTTAAATACATTTGCCTTTTCGAGCAATAAATCGACGTAAAGCACCCAAGAAAGCGTCTGTCGACAAGTTAGACACTAATTCCAAATGGATAGCTTTAGTGCTGAAACAAATAAATAGACAAATGTACGCTTTCAATGATTTTGCGCCACGACACCGTTTCATCGTGACAGAGAAAGGTCCACCAAACTCGACTCCCGTATGTAAAACGCCTTACCTGGAGTTAACCTTGAAGCTGGTAAATGCCCCATAGGGGATCATAAAGCCACAGGGTTTAGACGAAAACAACGAATGCAGGATTTCAAACATTGCCGAATAGCTCTCTTTGCGGACAAGATCCAATAATTTTAAGTTAATAAAGATTGAGTTGTTCGATTTCCATGATGTAAATGTCTTTCATGATAATCTAATACAATAATTTCAGTCAACCGATGCGACCGAGGAAGCAAAACTGGAAATTTTGCATCATGCGATAACTCTGACTTACGCAGGTGACCGCCCACCCTCAACAAATTACGACTATCTAGAAACGGACTAAGGCTACGAAGTTGTTTAGTAACAAGTTTTCAAGTTTTAATATTTGCAATGTCTTGAGCAAAAGCATTTGTTTGAACTCTTTTAATCAATAAATGTACAGTCTCTTGCTGCTGAGCTAGAGACAAACCATCAGAATATTTTGACCGCAAATCTGCCGGACATTGAACATTACGAATGAAATGACGAATAATAATTCTACAAATTTTCTGCAGCTTTGAAAATTTATCCAACAACAAATCTAAGAAATTCTCAGACATAACGACTGTTAACGACAGAGTACGATATTCGACGTCCATCTGAGATGAGTCGATAAGTTTTAGCAGCGACGTTACTGGCCATTCTTCGCTACGACGCACTAACCAGGAAAGCCCTGTCCACCATAATAGATAATGAACCAACTCTGAAGCCAAAAGTCCACGTGAGGCACAATCGGCAGGGTTATCCTGGGACTTTACATGAAACCATGAAGATGGAAAAAATCGTTCTTGAATATGCGAAATGCGATCGCTAACGAATGTCTTCCACTAATGCGAGGAAGACCGAATTCAAGACAAAACAATAGTAGAATCTGACCATGCGAAAATATTACTAAATGATAAACTATCTGTATAACTATCTACTAAGTCTGCTAAGAGTACGGCAGCACACAATTCGAGACGGGGCAATGAAACGCGATTAGTAGGAGCAACCTTCGATTTTGCGCATACTAATGACATAGTAATAGTACCTTCTAAATCGAACGAACGAAAATAGATGACACCTGCATACCCAGCTTCAGAAGCATCACAGAATCCATGCAACTCCACCATTTTAAAATTATTACATACGATGCGACGCGAAATCTCAATATTCGAAACCGCTGGCAATTCACCCAAAAAATGTTTCCATTTTTGTACTACTTTCAATGGCGGCTCTTGGTCCCAACCGAGACCTAAAAGCCAAAGATATCTTGAACTAAACGTTTAGCGAAAAGTACTAAAGGCGCTATCAAACCGAGAGGATCAAAAATTTTTGCGATAGCCGACAAAATATTACGCTTAGCGCAAGTGCGCTCTTCAAAGTCTATGTTGTATAAAAATACATCTGTAAGAGCGTGCCACGAAAGGTTCAACATTTTTATTGAACCACTATTTTTATCTTGAAATGTAATTGCTTCCGAACTGGACAGGGACTCCTTCAAGTTGGACACTTCCGGGCAATTACTATTCCATTTTTTTAATTGAAAACCACCACTAGTGCAAATACTATTCAACTCAATAATTAATTGATTAGTAGCTTCAATCGAATTGTACCCAGTGACTAATTCAGCAACATAGGTATCGCTCGCCAATACCGATGACGCGAAGGGAAAACTAATCGATTCTAACCTTGCCAATTCTTGAACAGTACGCAAGGTCAAAAAAGGCGACGACAAAACTCCATAAGTTACAGTATTTAATTTAAAGTCCATAATAAGATCTGACGGAGAAAATCTCCAGACGATACGTTGATAATCACGATGAGTATCTTTAACCAAAATCTGCCGATACATTTGTTTGATATCAGCTGTAATTACGATAGGATGTACACGAAAGCGCAATAACAAAACTGTGATGTCTTTTTGCAGAGCAGGGTCAATAGCCAAGTTATCATTTAACGAATTTCCAGATTGATCCGGATACGAAGCATCGAAAACCACACGCAATTTGGTGGTAGTACTATCATGCTTATGTACAGCATGATGGGGAATGTAATAAATTCTCTTATAAACCGACGAATTTTCAGGCGATTCCACTTGAGCCATGTGACCGCTTTTCAAATAATTCTCCATAAATTGTTTATAATCCGAATACAATTCAGGATTTTTTAGCAAACGACGTTCTAATGACAAAAATCTTTTAATGCAAATCAATCTCTTACCCACAAATGAGGGTTCAGAAATTTTAAAGGGCAAGAACACTACAAAACGACCGTCCTTGATACGTCTATAATTTTCCACAAATTCCTTTTCACACTTTTCTTCTTTAGAAGAAATGTGTTTCTTGAAGGGAATATTTTCTAATTTCCAAAATCGACGAATGTCACTGTCTAAAGACTCAACGAAAGCACACAACAACGTAATAAAATTATTTGGGGAAACGACCTTTCCCGTTTAAACCTAACCAAAGGTTGTTTTAAAGCAACTAGCTCGTTAGCGACACTCCAACAAGATTCGTTCAACAAAACCTGAGCAAAAATTTCCGCTTCGAGTAGCATGTCAATCTTACCAGGAATATTAAAATTAGGATCTGCTAAGGTCACACCTCGTGTATGCGACCATTCCTTGACCCCTATAGACGACGAAGGTAATTGATTACAAATGCTAGGTAAAATATAACAATCAGTTTCATATGCTGGAGACCTTGCTCCTGGCCGAAGGGTTGACTACACGATAGTGT